>CM062295.1:272573052-273052747 GCA_031216915.1 Pictodentalium vernedei
TGGATTTCTCTGAAAACATCTTGTAGATTTTAAAGAAAAAATAGCCATTCACAGTTCTTGGTGTGACATTACAAGTTGCATGAATAAATATTCCTGTTGGCACTTGTTAACCCTATACAAGCTGCCAGACATCAATATTTTGGATACATTTGAGATAAAATGGACCATTTTTAAATTGACACAGCACTCAGTGAGTATGTGTCAAACAAACTAAACTCCTTTTGTCGGTCATTGACTTGTTGGACGACGATATTGACCTTAACTCACTCCACCGTTAATGATGGTTTTTACCTAAACAATTTTTTATCAAACTGTGTCATTTGAGACTACTATCTTCACTTTTCTCATAACATCAATGAAGGAACTTCAGTGAGGCAGTTAAAAACAATTCATCAGACACTGTGGGGTCATGAAAAATCATGGAATCTCATCGGGAAAAGCCATGATTCTCCAGAATCATAAAGTCTAGTTTTTTAGGCTTTTCCCTCTGGAAAAGACTATTGTTTTTCTACGGATTATTATTTTTTTTTTTTTTTTTTTTTTTTTTTTTTTTTTTGGGGGGGGGGGGGGGGGGGGTTTCCACACATTTTGTCCCGCACGATTCCGAAGCCATTTTCGGACCGATTTTCACAAAATTTTGCACACGCACAGAGGGGCAGAAAATCTAAAAATGTACCGAAGCGGAATTTCGATTTAACCCTTATTTCATCACAATTGGCAAAAAACTTTCAAAATTTGAGTTTATCGGCACTTTCTCGAAACACGTCTTGTAGATTTTTTTTAAACCTTCATCATTGATAGACCTGCCTGTGCCACGACCTTTGATACACATCACATATCTGGCGATGCATATGGTAACCCTCCACAGGCTGCCAAACATCGAAATTTTGATGAAATGGGCCGGTTTTTAGGCCCCCAGAGAACCCAAACGATACACGAGAGATAAACATAACTTCCTTTGTTGGAAGTGGAATTCACCGGAGATCATTTTTGTCAGTAATAAGGGTTTACAAAAAACCAAGCGTTAACCCGTTTTGGGCTGGTTAATCAGCAATACCCCCATAAAGCTAAAAGATTCAGGTTTTCCGTGGATTTCTCTAAACGAGTCTTGTAGATTTTCAAGAAAAAATTGTCACTCCCAGGCCTTGATGTGACAATAGAAGTTGCATGGACAAAATACTGCGGTGAGCATTTGTTAACCCTCCACGGGCTGCTAAAAGTCAAAATTGTGATAAAATGGGCTGTTTTTGGACGCCAACAGCTCCCAAACGGTATACCACAGAGAAAGCGGCCTTCATTAATCGGACGCAAAATTGATCGGAAAATATTTTTGAAAGTGGTAAGGGGTATTCAAAATTCGACGTCTTAACCCATTTTGGGCTGGTTAAAGAGAGATACCCATTAAAATCTTAAAATACCCATTTTTCTGTGGATTTCTCTAAAAACATCTTGTAGGTTTTCAAGAAAAAATCGGCTATTCGCAGCTCTTGGTGCGACATTACAAGTTGCATGGACAAAATATTCTGGTCAGCATTAGTTAACCCTCCCAGGGCTCCCCAACGTCACAATTGTGATAAAATGGGCTGTTTTTGGACACCAACAGCACCCAATGGGTACACCACAAAGAAAAGCGCCTCCTTTTATCGAGTGTACAATTTATACAGAAACATTTTTGTAAGTAGTAAGGGTATTCAAAAGTCGAAGTCTTAACCCATTTTGGGTAGGCTAAGAGAGATATCCCTTAAAAGCTTTAAATTCCCATTTTCTGTGAATTTCTCTAACAGTAACTTGTAGGGGTTCAAGAAAAATTGACTATTCGTAGATCTTTATGTGACATTACAAGTTGCAGGGACAAAATACTCCGGTGAGCGTTTATTAACCATCTACAAGCTGCCAAGCATCGTAATTTTGTTGACATGCGCTGTTTTCGGACACGCACAGCACCCAAAGTATACACGAGAGATAAACATAATCACCTTTGTTGGAAGTGGAATTCACAGAGGACCATTTTTGTAAGTAATAAGGGTATTCAAAAAACCAAGCGTTAACCCCTGTTGGGGAGGTTAACAGGGATACCCATCGAAAGCTTAAAAATCGTTTTCCCTGGATTTCTTTAAACATCTTGTAGGGTTTCAAGAGAAAATGGCCGTTGATAGGTCTTGGCATCACTTTACCAGTTGCATACATTATTCTGGTAGGTATTTGTTAACCCTCCATGGGCTGCTAAATGTCAAAAATTTTGAAGAAATAGTCTGTTTTTGGACACTAACAACATCAAATGGAAATGCCACAGCGAAACGTAACTTCTTTTACTGGACGCAAACCTGATAGAGAAACATTTTTTGTAAGTAGTAAGGATATTCAAAAATCGAGGTCTTAACCCATTGTTGACTGGTTAAGGAGATATACCCATCAAAAGCTTAAAATTCCCGTTTTCTGTGGATTTCTCAAAAAAATCTAGCACGTTTTCAAGAAAAATTGACCATTTGCAGGTCTTTGAGTGACATTACAAGTTGCATGGACAAAATATTCCGGTAAGCAATTATTAACCCTCCAGGGCCTGCAAAGTATAGACATTTTGATAAAATGGGCTGTTTTGGGGCACCCATAGCACCCAATGTGTACCTGCGTGATAAACATAACCTTCTTCATTGGAAGTGAAATTCACTGAGGATCATTTTTGTAAGTAATGAAGGTATTCGTAAAACCAAGCATTAATCCGTTTAGGGCTGGTTACAGAGCGATACCCCTCAAAAGGTTAAAAATTCGTATTTTCCGAGGATTTCTCTAAAAGCCCCTCGTAGGTTTTCAAGACAAATATTGGCCATTCTCATTTGAGACTACTATACTCACCTTGTATGAACTCAAAAGTAAGTGTATAGTTATTTATTATCAAGAATAACCGTCCATAAGTTCCATTCTCACTGTGTCCCGCTTCATCGGTCAATTCCACGGTGTTCCCACGCCAGCGGTCGATTTATCCAAACAAAATTACCAAGGTTACCACCTCCTCCCTGCCTCTTTCTCCAACCAAACACACACTGAAATGTATGACTCACCTCGTATTCCACACTGCCCTGCATGATATCATTTATTATTTATTTATTGGTGTTTAAGGGCATATACTTATGCACAATGGCTGATCATGACCGTGACAGTTCTACGGGTGGAGGAAGCCACAGTACCTGGAGAGAACCACCGAGCAACGACGAGCAGCTGCCAGCTTCCCAACATCGTAACTCCGAACTGCAGCACAGGCAGGGGTTAGATTGGTTGAAGACATGCGTACCGTCGACATGCAGTACGCCTTAGTACATGGCGGCATCATGCCCCCATATGGACAATCAGAGTTAAGTGCCTTGCTCAGACGGCCACCCATCCAATGATAAACCAGACTCAACGTTGCTTTACTTCGGTGATCTGACGAGAACCGGCTACCACAATGCCACCGCGCCCCCGCCACTGCATGATAAGAAAGCAGTAAATAATGATAGCTACAATGGGATCAGTTACTTATAATATCAAATAGTGTTGACACTATAGCATTTCCCCGACAGTGGGTCCAGGTATATACTAGTCTGTAAAACGGCTATACACTGCCCCTCCTCCGCCCCAGGGTGGCGACGTGGCAGTTTTTATCCATCTTACTGACGCTATGTTGTGCCTAAGGAACCTTACAATAAAAGGTGGGGGTCTCCAACATGGGAAGGGGGCAGGTATATTTACTACTCTGTAAGGCGGTTATCAAATGCAGTGGTGCATGGCGCCAAGATTTCCCCGGCAGTGGGGGCTAGATATATACTAGTTTGTAAGACGGCTATACTCCCCTTCTTCGTCCAGGGTATATTTTATCTACACATATGTACAAACAACACTTCCTTTTTACGAATGTAATAACTTCATGTTTGTCGTTGTATGTATGGATATCTTCATTGTAATAAATAAAACTAATCCTACGGGGAAAAACCAATTGGAGAGAAATTTACTTCTGCTATCAACAGACATGTGATAGGTGAGCTCTACAAGGTGTGAAAAAATGACATAATAATGCATAACAACTGTGGTCTAATAGGAGATAATTGATACAGGGACTATACATGACATGCTTAAGAATTTAAAGTTCACATTTTCTGTGGATATCTTCAAGTGGTACTTACAGATTTTCAAGAACAAAAAAACCCAGAAGAATATTCTCGCAAGCCTTCATTAACCCTCCACAAACCGTCAAATATCGAAATTTTAGATAAATTTGAGATACAATGGGCTATTTGCATTAGACGCTGATTCTCAGACGCTGATATTAATATTAACCCTCTCCACAAACAATGATGATTTAGCCAAAACGTTCTTTTATCACACTGGGTCACTGGGTCATTTGAGACTATTATACCCACTTTTCTCAAGACATCAATAAAAATACTTTAATGATACAATTAAAAACAATTCTTCAGACACTCCAGGGTCATAAAAAATCATGGAATCTTGTCGGGAAAAGCCATGATCTCCAGAATCATAAAGTCTAGTTGGGGTTTTTTTTTTTTTTTTTTTTTTTTTTCCCCACACATTTTGTCCGTACGATTCAGAAGCCATTTTCGAACCGATTTTCACAAAATTTTGCACACACATAGAGGGGCGCAAAATCTAAAAATGTACCGAAGCAGATTTTTCGATTTAACCCTTATTTCGTCAGAATTTTGCAAAAAACTGTCAAAATTGGGGTTTATCGGCACTTTCTCGAAACACGTCTTGTAGATTTTTTTTTAAACATTCATCATTGCTAGACCTGCCTGTGATACGACCTTTGATACACACGACATATCAGGCGATGCATATGGTAACCCTCCACAGGCTGCCAAACATAGAAATTTTGATGAAATGGGCTGTTTTCAGGCCCCCACAGCACCCAAACGAAACACGATAGATACACATAACTGCTTTTATTGGAAGTAGAATTCACCGAGGATCATTTTTGTAAGTAATAAGGGTGTTCAGAAAACCAAGCGTTAACCCGTTTTGGGCTGGTTAAACAGCAATACCCCCAAAAAGCTCAAAACTTCATGTTTTCCGTGGATTTCTCTAGACGAGTCTTGAAGATTTTCAGGAAATATTTGTCACTCCCAGGTCTTGGTGTGACATTACAAGTTGCATGGACAAAATATTCCGGTCAGCATTAGTTAACCCTCCACGAGCTGCTAAACGTAAAAATTGTGATAGAATGGGCTGTTTTTGGACACCAACAGCACCCAAACGGTATACCACAGAGAAAGTGGCCTTCATTTATCGGACGCAAAATTGATCGAAAAATATTTTTGAAAGTGGTAAGGGTATTCAAAATTCGACGTCCTTAACCCATTTTCGGCTGGTTAAAGAGAGATACCCATTAAAACCTTAAAATACCCTCTTTCTGTGGATTTCTCTAAAAACATCTCGTAGGTTTTCAAGAAAAACTCGGCTATTCGCAGGTCTTGGTGTGACATTACAAGTTGCATGGACAAAATATTCCGGTCAGCATTAGTTAACCCTCCCAGGGCTCCTCAACATCAAAATTGTGATAAAATTGGCAGTTTTTGGACACCAACAGCACCCAATGGGTACACACAAAGAAAAGCGCCTCCTTTTCTCGAGTGTACAATTTATACAGAAACATTTTTGTAAGTAGTAAGGGTATTCAAAAGTCGAAGTCTTAACCCATTTTGGGTAGGCTAAGAGAGATATCCCTTAAAAGCTTTAAATTCCCATTTTCTGTGAATTTCCATAACAGTCACTTGTAGGGGTTTCAAGAAAAATTAACTGCCAAGTATCGTAATTTTGTTGACATGGGCTGTTTTCGGGACACGTACAGCACCCAATGTATACACGAGAGATAAACATAATCACCTTTGTTGGAAGTGGAATTCACAGAGGACCATATTTGTAAGTAATAAGGGTATTAAAAAAACCAAGCGTTAACCCCTGTCGGGGGAGGTTAACAGGGATACCCATCGAATGCTTTAAAAATCTTTTTCCCTGGATTTCTTTACAAACATCTTGTAGGGTTTTCAAGAGAAAATGGCCGTTGATAGGTCTTGGTATCACATTACCAGTTGCATAGATAAATTATTCTGGTAGGTATTTGTTAACCCTCCATGGGCTGCTAAATGTCAAAAATTTTGAAGAAATAGTCTGTTTTTGGACACTAACAACATCAAATGGAAATGCCACAGAGAAACGTAACTTCTTTTACTGGACGCAAAACTGATAGAGAAACATTTTTGGAAGTAGTAAGGATATTCAAAAATCGAGGTCTTAACCCATTGTCGACTGGTTAAGGAGATATACCCCCTCAAAAGCTTAAAATTCCCGTTTTCTGTGGATTTCTCCAAAAAATCTAGCACGTTTTCAAGAAAAATTGACCATTTGCAGGTCTTTGAGTGACATTACAAGTTGCATGGACAAAATATTCCAGTAAGCAATTATTAACCCTCCAGAGCCTGGAAAATATAGATATTTTGAGAAAATGGGCTGTTTTGGGGCACCCATAACACCCAATGTGTACCTGCGTGATAAACATAACCTTCCTCATTGGAAGTGAAATTCACTGAGGATCATTTTTGTAAGTAATGAAGGTATTCACAAAATCAAGCATTAATCCGTTTTGGGCTGGTTACAGAGCGATACCCCTCAAAAGGTTAAAAATACATATTTTCCGAGGATTTCTCTAAAAGTCTCTTGTAGGTTTTCAAGACAAATATTGGCCATTCTCATTTGAGACTACTATACTCACCTTGTATGAACTCAAAAGTAAGTGTATATTTATTTATTATCAAGAATAACCGCCCATAAGTTCCACTCTCACCGTGTCCCGCTTCATCGGTCGCCAGCAGTCGATTTATCCAAACAAAATTACCAAGGTTACCACCTCCCCCTGCCTCTTTCTCCAACCAAACACACATTGAAAGGTACGCCTCACCTCGTATTCCACACTGCCCTGCATGATATCATTTATTATTTATTTATTGGTGTTTAAGGGCATATACTTATGCACAATGGCTAATCTACGGGGGGAGGAAGCTGCAGTACCTGGAGAGAACCACCGAGCAACGACGAGTAGCTGCCAGCTTCCCAACATCGTAACTCCGAACTGCAGCACATGCAGTGTTAGATTGGTTGAAGACATGCGTACCGTCGACGTGCAGTATGCCTTAGTACCTAGCGGCATCGTGCCCCCATATGGAGAATCAGAGTTAAGTGCCTTGCCCTAGGACACAGCATGGGAGTCCGAATTGATCGCTCAAACGGCCACCCATCCAATGATTAACCAGGCTGAACGTTGCTTAACTTCGGTGATCTGACGAGAACCGGCTACCGCAATGCCACCGCTCCGCCACTGCATGATAAGAAAGCAGTAAATAACGTTAGCTACAATGGGATCAGTTACTTATAATATCAAATAGTGTCGACACTATAGCGTTTCCTCGACAGTGGGTCCAGGTTGATAATGGTCTGTAAAACGGCTATACACTGCCCCTCCTCCGCCCCAGAGTGGCGACGTGGCAGTATATATCCATCTTACTGACGCTATGTTGTGCCTAAGGAACCTCACAATAAAAGGTGGGGATCCCCAACATGGGAAGGGGGGGGGGGGGGGGCAGGTATATTTACTACTCTGTAGGTTATCAAATGCAGTGGTGCATGGCGCCAACATTCCCCCGGCAGTGGTGCTAGATATATACTAGTTTGTAAGACGGTTATACTCCCCTTCTCCGTCCCAGGGTATATTTTATCTACACATATGTACAAACAACACTTCCTATTTTCGTATGTAATTATTTAGTTTATAACTTCATGTTTGTCGTTGTATGTATGGATATCTTCATTGTAATAAATAAAACTAATCCTACGGGGGAAAAACCAATTGGAGAGAAATTTACTTCTCCTATTAACAGACAGGTGATAGGTGAGCTCTGCAAGGTGTGAAAAAATGACATAATCATGCATAACAACTGTGGTCTAATAGGAGATAATTGATACAGGGACTATACATGACATGCTCAAGAATTTAAAGTTCACATTTTCTGTGGATATCTTCAACTGGTTCTTACAGATTTTTAAGAACAAATAAACCCTGGAGAAGAAGTATTCTCGCAAGCCTTCATTAACCCTCCACAAACCGTCAACTATCGAAATTTTAGGTAAATTTGAGATACAATGGGCTATTTACATTAGACGCTGATTCTCAGACGCTGATATTAATATTAACCCTCTCCACAAACAATGATGATTTAACCAAAACGTTCTTTTATCACACTGGGTCATTTGAGACTATTATACCCACTTTTCTCAAGACATCAATAAAAATACTTTAATGATACAATTAAAAACAATTCTTCAGACACTCCAGGGTCATAAAAAATCATGGGGTGTTTATTAACCCTCTACAGACTGCCAAGCATCGTAATTTTGTTGAAATGGGCTGTTTTCAGACACGCGCAACACCCAACGTGTACCTGGGAATTACCCATAATCTCCTTTGTTGGAAGTGGAATTCACCGAGGACCATTTTTGTAAGTAATAAGGGTGTTCAAAAAACCAAGCGTTAACCCCTTTTGTGGTTGTTAATAATGATACCCATCAAAGGCTTCAAAATTTATGTTTTCCCTGGATTTCTTTACAAACATCTGGTAGCGTTTTCAAGAGAAAATGGCCATTGATAGGTCATGGTGTCAAATTACCAGGTGATTGGATAAATTATTCCGGTAAGCATTTGTTAACCCTCCATGGGCTGCTAAATGTCAAAATTTTGAAAAAATAGCCTGTTTTTGAACAACAACATCAAAAGGGAATGGAACAGAGAAACGTAACTTCTTTTACCGGACGCAAAACTGAAAGGGAAACATTTTTGTAAGTAGTAAATGGATTCAAAAATCGAGGTCTGAACCCATTTTTGACTGGTTAAGGAGATATACCCCTTAAAAGCTTAAAATTCCAGTTTTCTGTGGATTTCTCAAAAAAAAAATTCAAGAACAATTGACCATTCGCAGGTCTTCGAGTGACATTACAAGCATGAACAAAATGTTTCGGTAAACATTTGTTAACCCCCCAGAGACTGCCAGGCATAGACATTTCGAGAAAATGGGCTGTGCTTGGGCAACCATAACACCACATGTGTACCTACGAGATAAACATAACCTTCTTCATTGGAAATGGAATTCACAGTTGATCTTTTTTGTGCCTATTGAAGATATTAACAAAACTAGGCATTAACCCTTTAGAGCTGGTTACAGAGAGATACCCCTCAAAAGGTTAAAAATTTGTGTTATCTGAGGATTTCTTTTAAAACCATTCAGTAGATTTTCAAGAAAAAATGGCCATTCTCAGATCTTAGTGTGACATTACAAGTTGCATGTACAAAATATTCCTGTAAGCATTTGTTAACCCTATGCAGGTTCTCAAACATCAAAATGGTGATAAAATGGGCTGTTTTTGCGTACCAACAGCACCCAAAGTTGGGAGGAGAGATCAAAATAAGTGGAAGCAGAATTCATTGAGAATTATTTTTGGAAGTAATAAGAGTATTCAATAAACAACACTTAACCCGTTTTGGACTGGATAAACAATGATACCCATCAAAAGCTTAAAATTCATGTTCTCCCTGGATTTCTCTGAAAACATCTTGTAGATTTTAAAGAAAAAAATGGCCATTCACAGTTCTTGGAGTGACATTACAAGTTGCATGAATAAATATTCCTGTTAGCACTTGTTAACAACCCTCTACAAGCTGCCAGACATCAATATTTGGGAAACATTTGAGATAAAATGAACCATTTTTAAATTGACACAGCACTCAGTGGGTATGTGTCAAAGAAACATAACTCCTTTTGTCGGTCATTGACTTGTTGGACGACGATATTGACATTAACCCACTCCACCGTTAATGATTGTTTTTACCTAAACAATTTTTTATCAAACTCTGTCATTTGAGATTACTATCTTCACCTTTCTCATAACATCAATGAAGGGACTTCAGTGAGACAGTTAAAAACAATTCATCAGACACTGTGGGGTCATGAAAAATCATGGAATCTCATCGGGAAAAGCCATGATTCTCCAGAATCATAAAGTCAAGTTTTTTTTTTTTTTTTTTTTTTTTTTTTTTTTTCCACACATTTTTGTCCGTACGATTCAGAAGCCATTTTCGAACCGATTTTCACACAATTTGGCACACGTATAGAGTGGCAAAAAATCTAAAAATGTACCGAAGCGGAATTTTCGATTTAACCCCTATTTCGCCAGAATTGGCAAAAAACTGCCAAAATTGGGGTTTATCGGCACTTTCTCGAAACACGTCTTTAGGATTTTTTTTAAATATTCATAATTACTAGACCTGCCTATGACACAACCTTTGATACACACGACATATTAGGCGATGCATATGGTAACCCTCCACAGGCTGCCAAACATCGAAATTTTGATGAAATGGGCCGGTTTCAGACCCCCACAGCACCCAAACGATACCCGAGAGGTAAACATAACTTCCTTTATTGGAAGTGGAATTCACCGAGGATCATTTTTGTAAGTAATAAGGGTGTTCAGAAAACCAAGTGTTAACCCGTTTTGGGCTGGTTAAACAGCAATACCCCAAAAAAGCTCAAAACTTCATGTTTTCCGTGGATTTCTCTAAACGAGTCCTGTAGATTTTCAAGAAAAATTGGTCACTCTCAGGTCTTGGCGTGACATTACAAGATGCATGGATAAAATATTCCGGTCAGCATTAGTTAACCCTCCCCGAGCTGCTAAACGTAAAAATTGTGATAAAATGGGCTGTTTTTAGACACCAACAGCACCCAAACGATATACCACAGAGAAAGGGGCCTTCATTTATCGGACGCAAAATTGATCGGAAAATATTTTTGAAAGTGGTAAGGGTATTCAAAATTTGACGTCTTAACCCATTTTGGGCTGGTTAAAGAGAGATACCCATTAAAATCTTAAAATACCCGTTTTCTGTGGATTTCTCTAACAACATCTTGTAGGTTTTCAAGAAAAAATCAGCTCTTCACAGATCTTGGTGTGACATTACACGTCGCATGAACAAAATATTCCGGTCAGCATTAGTTAACCTTCCCCGGGCTACTGAAGGTCAAAATTGCGATAAAATGGGCTGTTTTTGCACACCAACAGCACCCAAAGGGTACACCACAAAGAAAAGTGCCTTCCTTTATCGCGCGTACAATTTATATGGAAACATTTTTGTAAGTAGTAAGGGTATTCAAAAGTCGACGTCTTAACCCATTTTGGGCAGGCTAAAGAGAGATATCCCTTGAAAGCTTTAAATTCCCATTTTCTGTGAATTTCCCTAACGGTAACTTGTAGGGTTTCAAGACAAATTGACTATTCGTAGGTCTTTATGTGACATTACAAGTTGCATGGACAAAATACTCCGGTGAGCGTTTTTTAACCATCTACAAGCTGCCAAGCATCGTAATGTTGTTAACATGGGACTGTTTTCAGACACAACACAGCACCTAATAATGTATACATGAGAGATAAACATAATCTCCTTTGTTTGAAGTGGAATTCACAGAGGACCATTTTTGTAAGTAATAAAGGTATTCAAAAAGCCAAGCGTTAACCCCTGATGGGGAGGTTAACAGGGGATACCCATCAAAAGCTTAAAAAATCGTTTTCCCTGGAATTCTACAAACATTTTGTGGGGTTTTCAAGAGAAAATGGCCGTTGATAGGTCTTGGTGCCATATGACCAGTTGCATGGATCAATTGTTCTGGTAGGCATTTGTTAACCCTTCATGGGCTGCTAAATGTAAAAAAAATTGAGGAAATGGTCTGTTTTTTGGACACCAACAACATCAAATGGAAATGCCACAGAGAAACGTAACTTCTTTTACCGGACGCAAAACTGATAGGGAAACATTGATATTGATATTAACCCATTCTACCATTAATGATGGGTTTTACCTAAACATTTTTTTATCAAACCCAAACCGAGTCATTTGAGACTACTATACTGACCTTTCTCATAACATCAATGAAGGAACTTTAGTGAGACAGTTAAAAACAATTCATCAGACACTGTGGGGTCAAGAAAAATCATGGAATCTAATTTATTTATTGGTGTTTAAGGTTTGTAAGTAGTAAGGGTATTTAAAAGAATGAAACTTAACCCAGTTTGGACTGAATAAGGAGAGATGCCCCTTAAACGCTTAAAATTTACATTTTCCGTGGATTTCGCTAACTGCTTGTTGGGGATTTTCAAGAACAATTTGACATTGGCAGGTCCTTACAAATTGCATAGATAGAATATTCCGCTAGTCGTTTGTTAATCCCTCTACAGGCTGCTAAACGTCAAAATTTTAATAAAATCGGCTGTTTTTCGGGCAGCAAAACGGGTATGCAATAGATAAACATGACCTCTTTTATCAGACTTAGAATTCCTGAGGGATAATGTATGATAGTATTAAGGGTATTCAAGGGAGCGCGGTGGCTCAGTGGTAGACTGTTGTACTTCTATGCTAGAGGTCCCGAGTTCGATCCCCGTCCGGGGCGACTCACGTTGTGTCCTTGGGCAAGGCACTTTGGCCCGGTTGCCGACATGGGGGAACGATGTCCCCGTGTACTAAGGCATACTGCACGTCGATGGTACACATGTCTTCAACCTCTGTAACCCTGCCTGAGCGGAGCCTGAACAGAGTGAGAATGTTGAGAGCTGACAGTTGCTCGCCGATGCTTGGTGGTTCTCTCCGGGTACTTCGGCTTCCTCCACCTCTAAAACTGTCACGGTCACGATTAGCCATTGTGCAGAAGTACGTGACCTTAAACACCAATAAATAAATAAATAAATAAATAAATAAATAAATAAATAAATAAATAAATAAGGGTATTCAAAAAACCAAGCCTAAACCCTGTTTTGTCGGATTAAAGACAGACAGCCCATGCCGTGTACGCTGCCTACATTACTTGCAAAATCGACACCCCCCACTTAAATCTTCTGCGAGGTGCGGTTTCGGACCCGACCACCTGACGGTTCTGACCACATCAAATAACACACCTTCGTTGTATTTAGCAGCAAGGAATTTCCCCAAGAAGCAAAGACAAAAATACGTCTGCGGAAAATAATGGAAAATATTTTATTTAGCCTGTATTTTGTCCGTATAGAAAATTTCTCACCCACATATACCTAAAAATGATTCAATGATACAATTGGACATATTTCTCTCATAAAACGTGAAAAAAACACTTGATTTATTGCATTTTAGGACTGCGCATGTATATTCTTAGAAGATTCTCTGTCTGTTATTAAACTACGGCGTGTCTTTGATCTCGTTAGGGACGATCAGTGATTAGCACCTTTTCAACAAGAGCCATCGAAATTGAAAATAAAAAAAATAATCAAATTTCACTAAAACCTTTTACAGAATCGTGTTTTTCAGAAAACGCTTTCGGGATTGCGTGTGTCGTTTTCAAAATTCGGATCAGTAAGCACGAAATTATAAATATGTTGTTGTCAATAACAAAATTGAAAGCATGTCGGTCAAACTTGCATGACGTCAGAACTCGACTAGGGTAAAATACTGCGGTGTGGTGAAAGGACGAGAGTAAGAAACGCCGATATCGCAGTAGGCTTAAAATGTCCATGGAATGGTCCTAAAATCAAGTTTATATTTGCAGCTTTATTGCAAATAGGTTTCCCGTTGTTTCTTGTTGAAATGTTATTTCCGTCAAGGCCAAGTACCATAGAAAATTTGGAATACTGGGCAGTGGGATAGGACACCTGCCCCATGAACAACTGCCTGCTATTAAAATTAATTAGCGGGGACACCCCCACCCCATGCTGTTTATTTTACCTAGGACACCTGCCCCCCTGCTGTTTTTTTACCTAGGGACACATGCCCCCCGCCCCCCCCCCCCCCCCCCCCCCCCACCCCCCCCCCCCCCCACTGTTAGAGTAGATTAAACATATTTTATTTGCCATTTGACAATGCAAATCAGGATTGGAGGACAAGTGCTTACCACTTAGAAGCCCCTCCGTTCCTGTACGGTGACTAATAATTTACAATATGGCAGAACGTATTCCATAAATAACAGAATCTCGCAAAATCTAAATATTATAAGAGAGAGAGAGAGAGAGATATCAAAAAAATAAATAGAATATAAAGAAAACATGAAATACAACATTAGATCCAGTGATGATGCCCGCCACTCACCCATTTGCATTCTGTAGTATCTTGGCCGTAATGGGAGTCTAAATTAACATCTTGATTACAGCCACTGAGCATAGGTTTTCACTTCTGGGGATGTTCACACAACTGTTTTTTCACCAAGTACACCTGCCCTGCCCCCGTTTGTTTGCTAACGGGCTCCTACCCACGGGGAGGGGGCGTTGTTGGGAGCATGGCTAGATTTTGCTATAAAATGGGGTTGAAGGAAGGTACCCTCAAATCTGGGGCGAAAGTGGCGAAAATGACAAAAGGCTACTTCAACGTATGGTAACGGTATAAACTACAGTCGATCTGGGCGATGTACAGACGAAAAATCATACCTTGGAGCCGGTTAGGCAATTTGGCACAAAAAACTCCGACTTCAGACTCAATCGCAGCTCTACAGTAGTCTACAACAGTCCTCAAGTCCATTCCAAACTGATAGAGTCGGGACGAATAGTACTCTCACTTTCCACGCGATGCGTGGTGTTCTTCACGCGGCCTCGACACTCGCAACAGATGCCAAAATGTCGGCCAGGGTGCGTAGAACAAGTTCTGAAAATTAGATGTCGCTGCCTTCAGCGGTCTAGACACGCTTCATGTTTGTGAGAAGTGCACTTTTAATGTCTAATTGGCAAATTTTCGTTAATCGTTACCCGCCAAAAAAC
This sequence comes from Pictodentalium vernedei, assembly GCA_031216915.1. Taxonomy (NCBI): domain Eukaryota; kingdom Metazoa; phylum Mollusca; class Scaphopoda; order Dentaliida; family Dentaliidae; genus Pictodentalium; species Pictodentalium vernedei. The sequence continues at coordinate 272,587,915 of CM062295.1, forward strand.
CTACTCACCGCCGATTTCTTTTCACTTCAACTTCTGACGATTATCTAAGGTTTAAAGATAGTGTCCGGATACCCCTCCCCCGCCGCTCTTTTGGAGCTGGTTAGGCAATGTGGCACCGAAACCTGGGACGTTATGCTCAATCGCAGCTCTACAGTCGTCTACAACACTGCCCGTGTCCATTCTAAACTGATAGAGTCGGGACGAATAGTACTCTCACATTCCAAGCGATGCGTGGTGTTTTCCACGCGGTCCGGACACTACAAACAGATCCCAAAATGTCGGCCAGGGTTCGTAGAACAAGTTCTGAAAATTTCAAGTCGCTGCCTCCAGCGGTCTGAACACCGTTCGTGTATGTCTGAAGTGCTATTTTAATGTCCAATATGCAAATCTTCGTCAGTCTTTTCCTGCCTGCCAGAAACCCACTCACCGCCAATTTCTCTTGACTTTAAACTTCTGAGATTCTCGTAGGTTTAAAAGTTGTGTTGGGATCCCTGGTGGCTGTCTTAAAGAAGCAACTTCCATTTACAGTCAACTCTCCACCAGTCACACACAATTGTAACATTTAAGTGGACTTACTCCAGCGAGGAGGCACTGAAGGATTCTGCGCCCATTCCCGACGTCTGTTTTCGAACTGGCTTGAAAAGGAAGGACCAAATTCAAACAATTACCTCCTCTCTCCAAAACACCATATTTCAGCCAATTCGTGGCAGATTTCCATGAAGTTTTCACTCCTTGTTCATGAAAAGTTGTGGCATCACTTTCCATGAAGAGCTACATGAATTTCGCATTTCGTCACGTCGAATTGGAAAAGAGCGTATGCGCAGGGATTTCTCTGAAAACATCTTGGAAGATTTTAAAGAAAAAATGGCCATTTGCAGTTCTTAGTGTGACATTACAAGTTGCATGGAAAAATATTGCTGTTAGTACTTGTTAACCCTCTACAAGCTACCAGACATCAATATTTTGGATATATTTGAGATAAAATTGACCATTTTCAAATAGACACAGCACTCAGTGGGTATGTGTCAAACAAACATAACTCCTTTTGTGGGTCATTAACTTGTCGGACGACGATATTGATATTAACCCACTCCACCGTTAATGATGGTTTTTACCTAAACAATTTTCTTATCAACTGAGTCATTTGAGACGAACGAAATGGTTTGACGCGCCGAAGGCGCGCAGGGACGATTTGGAGGACAAGCCCCTTTCAACCCTCGTTAGCTGTTTGTTGTTGTTGTAGGATGTCAAGGCGCGGTGGAGGAGGAAAAGGAAGGAGGGAGGTGGCTTAACCCCGTCTAGGCTTCTTCCGGCTCTTTTTCTTCGGAGGTGGTTGAGATTGTGATGTGGAAGTCGACGATGTTGAGTTTAGTGTTGAGTTTGGTGAATGGATTGCGTCTAATTCCTTTTTGAGATCTGCCTTGGATTGTTCCCTGAACTCGTGGGTTTCGGAGGCGATTCGGTTTCCCATCTCAACTGCCCGCCTTCCCATCTCTATTATTCTCCTTAATTCTTCGGCGGTGACTGCAGACTTAGGTGGCTGTGTTGCTGAGATTGACACACCCGGGCTGTCCGGTAGAGAAGGAAGTGGGGAGTGAGGGGTGGGAGGTGGTGAAAAGGCAACCTCCGGTTCCTCCTCAGTCTCCACCAGACGTTCCTCATCCAACAGTACCGGCTCAGGAGCTGGCAGTTGGTTGGGTGTACTAGTGGGACTAGGAGGGGAACTGGCAGCTGCATCCAGGACCTCCATCCTCTCGCTCACCTCTTTCTTCCTATTCCGGAAGGCCTCCAGGCGCCTGGAATCCCGGCGCTTGGTGGACGGACTCTTCTTCTTCTTGCTCTTCTTCTTTTCAGGGCCAGGTCCAGGCTTCTTCGGGTGAGGACCAGTGTGAGAGGGGTTCCTCTCACAAAAGGTGCTACCTCTCCCCAAAGAAGGTGTGGCGGTGTTGTGCTCTTCAATGACGAACTCCTAGTTCTGATGGACTCTCTTGCCTGTCTCCCGGACAGTCCAGGTGACAGGGCAAGAGATGCCCAGAGCTGCTATTGTTCTCTTCAGTCGCGCTGGTAGTTCCAGTGTTTCCATAATTATGGTGTTAATTAGGATCGAGCCAAGTCTACTATACTCACCTTTCTCATAACATCAATGCGACAGTTAAAAACAATTCATCAGACACTGTGGGGTCATGAAGAATCATGGAATCTCATCGGGAAAAGCCACGATTCTCCAGAATCATAAAGTCTAGTTTTGGGGGGGGGGGGGGGGGGGGTAGGCTTTTCCCTCTGGAAAAGACTTTTTCCACACATTTTGTCCGTACGATTCAGAAGCCATTTTCGAACCGATTTTCACAAAATTTTGCACACACATAGAGGGGCACAAAATCTAAAAATGTACCTAAGCGGATTTTTCGATTTAACCCTTATTTCGTCAGAATTGGCAGAAAACTGTCAAAATTGGGGTTTATCGGCACTTTCTCGAAACACGTCTTGTAGATTTTTTTTAAACATTCATCATTGCTAGACCTGCCTGTGATACGACCTTTGATACACACGACATATCAGGCGATGCATATGGTAACCCTCCACAGGCTGCCAAACATCGAAATTTTGATGAAATGGGCTGTTTTCGGGCCCCCACAGCACCCAAACGAAACACGATAGATACACATAACTGCTTTTATTGGAAGTGGAATTCACCGAGGATCATTTTTGTAAGTAACAAATGTGTTCAGGAAACCAAGCGTTAACCCGTTTTGGGCTGGTTAAACAGCAATACCCCAAAAAAGCTCAAAACTTCATGTTTTCCGTGGATTTCTCTAAACGAGTCTTGTAGATTTTCAGGAAATATTTGTCACTCCCAGGTCTTGGTGTGACATTACAAGTTGCATGGACAAAATATTCCGGTCAGCATTAGTTAACCCTCCCCGAGCTGCTAAACGTAAAAAATGTGATAAAATGGGCTGTTTTTGGACACCAACAGCACCCAAACGGTATACCACAGAGAAAGTGGCCTTCATTTATCGGACGCAAATGTTTCGGAAAATATTTTTGAAAGTGGTAAGGGTATTCAAAATTCGACGTCTTAACCCATTTTCGGCTAGTTAAAGAGAGATACCCATTAAAACCTTAAAATACCCTCTTTCTGTGGATTTCTCTAAAAACATCTCGTAGGTTTTGAACAAAAAATCGGCTATTTGCAGGTCTTGGTGTGACATTACAAGTTGCATGGACAAAATATTCCGGTCAGCATTAGTTAACCCTCCCAGGGCTCCTCAACATCAAAATTGTGATAAAATTGGCAGTTTGTGGACACCAACAGCACCCAATGGGTACACCACAAAGAAAAGCGCCTCCTTTTATCGAGTGTACAATTTATACAGAAACATTTTTGTAAGTAGTAAGGGTATTCAAAAGTCGAAGTCTTAACCCATTTTGGGTAGGCTAAGAGAGATATCCCTCAAAAGCTTTAAATTCCCATTTTCTGTGAATTTTCCTAACAGTAACTTGTAGGGTTTCAAGAAAAATGAACTATTCGTAGGTCTTTATGTGACATTACAAGTTGTAGGGACAAAATACTCCGGTGAGAGTTTATTAACCATCTACAAGCTGCCAAGTATCGTAATTTTGTTGACATGGGCTGTTTTCGGACACGTACATCACCCAATGTATACACGAGAGATAAACATAATCACCTTTGTTGGAAGTGGAATTCACAGAGGACCATTTTTGTAAGTAATAAGGGTATTCAAAAAACCAAGCGTTAACCCCTGTTGGGGAGGTTAACAGGGATACCCATCAAAAGCTTAAAAATCGTTTTCCCTGGATTTCTTTACAAACATCTTGTAGGGTTTTCAAGAGAAAATGGCCGTTGATAGGTCTTGGTATCACATTACCAGGTGCGTAGATAAATTATTCTGGTAGGTATTTGTTAACCCTCCATGAGCTGCTAAATGTCAAAGATTTTGAAGAAATAGTCTGTTTTTGGACACTAACAACATCAAATGAAAATGCCACAGAGAAACGTAACTTCTTTTACTGGACGCAAAACTGATAGAGAAACTTTTTTGTAAGTAGTAAGGATATTCAAAAATCGAGGTCTTAACCCATTGTCGACTGGTTAAGGCGATATACCCCTCAAAAGCTTAAAATTCCCGTTTTCTATGGATTTCCCCAAAAAATCTAGCACGTTTTCAAGAAAAATTGACCATTTTTAGGTCTTTGAGTGACATTACAAGTTGCATGGACAAAATATTCCAGTAAGCAATTATTAACCCTCCAGAGCCTGGAAAGTATAGACATTTTGAGAAAATGGGCTGTTTTGGGGCACCCATAACACCCAATGTGTTCCTGCGTGATAAACATAACCTTCCTCATTGGAAGTGAAATTCACTGAGGATCATTTTTGTAAGTAATGAAGGTATTCACAAAACCAAGCATTAATCCGTTTTGGGCTGGTTACAGAGCGATACCCCTCAAAAGGTTAAAAATTCATATTTTCCGAGGATTTCTCTAAAAGCCTCTCGTAGGTTTTCAAGACAAATATTGGCCATTCTCATTTGAGACTACTATACTCACCTTGTATGAACTCAAAAGTAAGTGTATATTTATTTATTAACAAGAATAACCGCCCATAAGTTCCACTCTCACCGTGTCCCGCTTCATCGATCGCCAGCGGTCGATTTATCCAAACAAAATTACCAAGGTTACCACCTCCCCGCTGCCTCTTTCTCCAACCAAACACACATTGAAAGGTACGCCTCACCTCGTATTCCACACTGCCCTGCATGATATCATTTATTATTTATTTATTGGTGTTTAAGGGCATATACTTATGCACAATGGCTAATCTACGGGTGGAGGAAGCCGCAGTACCTGGAGAGAACCACCGAGCAACGACGAGCAGTTGCCAGCTTCCCAACATCGTAACTCCGAACTGCAGCACAGGCAGGGTTAGATTTGTTGAAGACATGCGTACCATCGACGTGCAGTACGCCTTAGTACATGGCGGCATCGTGCCCCCATATGGAGAATCAGAGTTATGTGCCTTGCCCAAGGACACAGCATGGGAGTCCGAATTGATCGCTCAGACGGCCACCCATCCAATGATTAACCAGGCTCAACGTTGCTTAACTTCGGTGATCTGACGAGAACCGGCTACCACAATGCCACCGCTCCGCCACTGCACGATAAGAAAGCAGTAAATAACGTTAGCTACAATGGGATCAGTTACTTATAATATCAAATAGTGTTAACACTATAGCGTTTCCCCGACAGTGGGTCCAGGTATATAATAGTCTGTAAAACGGCAATACACTGGCCCTCCTCCGCCCCAGAGTGGCGACGTGGCAGTATATATCTATCTTACTGACGCTATGTTGTGCCTAACGAACCTTACAATAAAAGGTGGGGATCCCCAACATGGGAAGGGGGGCAGGTATATTTACTACTCTGTAGGTTATCAAATGCAGTGGTGCATGGCGCCAACATTCCCCCGGCAGTGGGACGAGATGTATACTAGTTTTTTTAAGACGGTTATACTCCCCTTCTCCGCCCCAGCGTATATTTATCTACACATATGTACAAACAACACTTCCTATTTTCGTATGTAATTATTGTAGTTTATAACTTCATGTTTGTCGTTGTATGTATGGATATCTTCATTGTAATAAATAAAACTATTCCTACGGGGAAAAACCAATTGGAGAGAAATTTACTTCTGCTATTAACAGACAGGTGATAGGTGAGCTCTACAAGGTGTGAAAAAATGACATAATCATGCATAACAACTGTGGGCTAATAGGAGATAATTGATACAGGGACTATACATGACATGCTCAAGAGTTTAAAGTTCACATTTTCTGTGGATATCTTCAACTGGTTCTTACAGATTTTTAAGAACAAATAAACCCTGGAGAAGAAGTATTCTCGCAAGCCTTCATTAACCCTCCACAAACCATCAACTATCGAAATTTTAGGTAAATTTGAGATACAATGGGCTATTTACATTTGAAGCTGATTCTCAGACGCTGATATTAATATTAACTCTCTCCACAAACAATGATGATTTAACCAAAACGTTCTTTTATCACACTGGGTCATTTGAGACTATTATACCCACTTTTCTCAAGACATCAATAAAAATACTTTAATGATACAATTAAAAACAATTCTTCAGACACTCCAGGGTCATAAAAAATCATGGATGTTCATTAACCCTCTACAGACTGCCAAGCATCGTAATTTTGTTGAAATGGGCTGTTTTCAGACACGCGCAACACCCAATGTGTACCTGGGAATTACCCATAATCTCCTTTGTTGGAAGTGGAATTCACCGAGGACCATTTTTGTAAGTAATAAGGGTATTCAAAATACCAAGCGTTAACCCCTTTTGTGGTTGTTAGTAGTGATACCCACCAAAGGCTTAAAAATTTATGTTTTCCCTGGATTTCTTTACAAACATCTGGTAGCGTTTTCAAGAGAAAATGGACATTGATAGGTCATGGTGTCACATTACCAGGTGATTGGATAAATTATTATGGTAAGCATTTGTTAACCCTCCATGGGCTGTTAAATGTCAAAATTTTGAAAAAAATAGCCTGTTTTTGAACAACAACAACAACATCAAAAGGGAATGCAACAGAGAAACGTAACTTCTTTTACCGGACGCAAAACTGACAGGGAAACATTTTTGTAAGTAGTAAATGGATTCAAAAATCGAGGTCTGAACCCATTTTTGACTGTTTAAGGAGATATATATATGCTTAAAATTCCAGTTTTCTATGGATTTCTCAACAACAAACAATTCAAGAACAATTGACCATTCGCAGGTCTTCGAGTGACATTACAAGCATGAACAAAATGTTTCGGTAAACATTTGTTAACCCTCCAGAGGCTGCCAAGCATAGACATTTGGAGAAAATGGGCTGTTCTTGGGCAACCATAACACCAAATGTGTACCTACGAGATAAACATAACCTCCTTCATTGGAAGTGGAATTCACCGTCGATCATTTTTGTAAGTAATGAAGGTATTCACAAAACCAAGCATTAACCCTTTAGAGCTAGTTACAGGGAGATACCCCTCAAAAGGTTAAACATTTGTGTTATCTGAGGATTTCTTTAAAAACATGCCGTAGATTTTCAAGAAAAAATGGCCATCTCTGATCTTAGTGTGACATTACAAGTTGCATGTACAAAATATTCCTGTAAGCATTTGTTAACCCTATGCAGGTTCTTAAACATCAAAATGTTGATAAAATGGGCTGTGTTTGCGTACCCACAGCACCCAAAGTTGGGAGGAGAGATCAAAATAAGTGGAAGTAGAATTCACTGAGAATTATGTTTGGAAGTAATAAGAGTATTCAAAAAACAACACTTAACCCGTTTTGGGCTGGATAAACAATGATACCCATCAAAAGTTTAAAATTCATGTTCTCCCTGGATTTCTCTGAAAACATCTTGTAGATTTTAAAGAAAAAAATGGCCATTCACAGTTCTTGGTGTGGCATTACAAGTTGCATGAATAAATATTCCTGTTACCACTTGTTAACCCTCTACAAGCTGCCAGACATCAATATTTGGGATACATGTGAGATAAAATGATCCATTTTTAAATTGACACAGCACTCAGTTGGTATGTGTCAAACAAACATAACTCCTTTTGTCGGTCATTGACTTGTTGGAAGACGATATTGACATTAAACCAGTCCACCGTTAATGATGGTTTTTACCTAAACAATTTTTTATCAAACTCTGTCATTTGAGATTACTATCTTCACCTTTTTCATAACATCAATGAAGGGACTTCAGTGAGACAGTTAAAAACAACAAGACACTGTGGGGTCATGAAAAATCATGGAATCTCATCGGGAAAAGCCATGATTCTCCAGAATCATAAAGTCTATTTTTTTTTTTTTGGGGTTTTTTTTTTTTTTTTTTTTTTTTTTTTCCACACATTTTGTCCGTACGATTCAGAAGCCATTTTCGGACCGATTTTCACGAAATTTTGCACACGCATAGAGAGGCACAAATCTAAAAATGTACCGAAGCGGAATTTTCGATTTAACCCTTATTTCCTTAGAATTGACAAAAAACTGCCAAAATTGGGGTTTATCGGCACTTTCTCGAAACACGTTTTGTAGATTTTGTTTAAACATTCATCATTTCTAGACCTGCCTGTGACACGACCTTTGATACATACGAGATATTCGGCGATTCATATGGTAACCCTCCACAGGCTGCCAAACATCGAAATTTTGTTGAAATGGGTCGGTTTCAGGCCCCCACTGCACCCAAACAATACATGAGAGATAAACATAACTTCCTTTATTGGAAGTGGAATTCACCGAGGATCATTTTTGTCAGTAATAAGGGTGTTCATAAAACCAAGCATTAACCCGTTTTGGACTGGTTAAACAGCAATACCCCCATAAAGCTAAAAAATTCATGTTTTCCGTGGTTTTCTCTAAACGAGTCTTGTAGATTTTCAAGAAAAATTTGTTACTCCCAGATCTTGGTGTGACAATAGAAGTTGCATGGACAAAATACTAAGGGGAGCATTTGTTAACCCTCCATGGGCTGCTGAAAGTCAAAATTGTGATAAAATGGGCTGTTTTTGGACGCCAACGGCACCCAATGGGTACGCCACAAAGAAAAGTGCGTTCTTTTATCGAGCCCACACTCTATACGGAAACATTTTTATAAGTAGTAAGGATATTCAAAAGTTGAAGTCTTAACCCTTTTTGGGCAGGATAAGGAGAGAGACCCCTTAAAATCTTAAAATTCGAATTTTCTGTGGATTTCTCTAAAAACATCTTGTAGGTTTTCAAGAAAAATTGACTACTCGCAGATCGTGGTGTAACATTATAAACTGCAAGGACAGAATATTCTGATAAGCATTTGTTAACCCTCCACAGACTCTCAAATATCAACACTTTGATAAAATAGGCTGTTTTCAGCCCCTCACAGCCCCTGTAGCTGGGAAATAAACATAACTTCCTCTCTTGGAAGTGGAAATCACCGAGGATAATTTTTGTAAGTAATAAGGGTATTAAATAAACCAAGCCTTAACCCGTTTTGGGCTGTTTAAACAGCGATACCCATCAAAGGCTTAAAAATTCAAGTTTTCCCTGGATTTCTTTAAAAACATCTTGTAAATTTCCAGAAAAAAATGGTCATTCATAGGTCTTAGTGTGCCATTACATGTTGCATGGACAAAATATTCCGGTCAGGATTTGTTAGCTCTACACCAGCATCTGAACATCAAAAGTTTGATAAAATGGGCTGCTTTGAAAATAATGCCAATTGTTTTATTTAGTGTGTATTTTGTCCGTATACAAAATTTCTCACCCACATATACCTAAAAATGATTCAATGATACGATTGGACATGTTTCTCTCATATAAAACATGCATAAAACGTGAAAAAAGACTTGATTTATTGCATTTTAGGATTGCACATGTATATTTTTAGAAGATTCTCTGTCTGTTTTTAATCTTCGGCGTCAGTCTTTGATCTTGTTTGGAACGATCAGTAATTAACACCTTTTCGACAAGAGCCATCGAAATTTAAAATAAAAAAAAATGAAATTTCACTAAAACTTTTTGCAGAATCGAGTTTTTCAGAAAACTCTGTCGCGATTGCGTGTGTCATTTTCAAAATTCCGATCAGAAATAATGAAATTATAAATATGTAGTTAGCAATAACAAAATTGAAAGCATGTCGACCAAACTTGCATGACGTCAGAACTCGATTCGGGTGAAATACTGCAGTCATGCACTGAAAGGTTGAGAATAAGGGACGCTGATATCGAAGTAGGCTTTAAACTGTCCATGGAATGGTCCTAAAATCAAGTTCATGTTTGCAGCGTTACTGCAAATAGGTTTCCCGTATTTCTTGTTAAAATGTTTTGGACCGCCTCACTTCATATTCCACACTGCACTGCATGATATTGTTTATTTATTGGTGTTTAAGGTTTGTAAGTAGTAAGGGTATTTAAAAGAATGGAACTTAACCCATTTTGGACTGAATAAGGAGAGATGCCCCTTAAACGCTTAAAATTTACATTTTCCGTGGATTTCGCTAACTGCTTGCTGGGGATTTTCAAGAACAATTTGACATTGGCAGGTCTTACAAATTGCATAGATAGAATATTCCGCTAGTCGTTCGTTAATCCCTATACAGGCTGCTAAACGTCAAAATTTTAATAAAATCGGCTGTTTTCGGGCAGCAAAATGGGTATGCAATAGATAAACATGACCTCTTTTATCAGACTTAGAATTCCTGAGGGATAATGTATGATAGTATTAAGGGTATTCAAGGGAGCGCGGTGGCTCAGTGGTAGACTGTTGTACTTCTATGCTAGAGGTCCCGAGTTCGATCCCCGTCCGGGACGACTCACGTTGTGTCCTTGGGCAAGGCACTTTGGCCCGGTTGCCGACATGGGGGCACGATGTCCCCGTGTACTAAGGCATACTGCACGTCGATGGTACACATGTCTTCAACCTCTGTAACCCTGCCTGAGCGGAGCCTGAACAGAGTGAGAATGTTGAGGAGCTGACAGTTGCTCGTCGATGCTTGGTGGTTCTCTCCGGGTACTCCGGCTTCCTCCACCTCTAAAACTGTCACGGTGACCTTCCTTAAACACCAATAAATAAATAAATAAATAAATAAATAAATAAATAACCCTGTTTTGTCGGATTAAAGACATACAGCCCATGCCGTGTACGCTGCCTACATTACTTGTAAAATCGACACCCCTCACTAAATCTCCTGCGAGGTGCGGTTTCGGACCCGACCACCTGACGGTTCTGACCACATCAAATAACACACCTTCGTTGTATTTAGCAGCAAGAAATTTCCCCAAGAAGCAAAGACAAAATTACGTCTGCGGAAAATAATGGCAAATATTTTATTTAGCCTGTATTTTGTCCGTATAGAAAATTTCTCACCCACATATACCTAAAAATGATTCAATGATACAATTGGACATATTTCTCTCATAAAACGTGAAAAAACACTTGATTTATTGCATTTTAAGATTGCGCATGTATATTCTTAGAAGATTCTCTGTCTGTTATTAAACTACGGCGTGTCTTTGATCTCGTTTGGGACGATCAGTGATTAGCACCTTTTCAACAAGAGCCATGGAAATTGAAAATAAAAAAAATAATCAAATTTCACTAAAACCTTTTATAGAATCGTGTTTTTCAGAAAACGCTTTCGCGATTGCGTGTGTCGTTTTCAAAATTCGGATCAGTAAGCACGAAATTATAAATATGTTGTTGTCAATTACAAAATTGAAAGCATGTCCGTCAAACTTGCATGACGTCAGAACTCGACTCGGGTAAAATACTGCCGTGTGGTGAAAGGACGAGAGTAAGAAACGCTGATATCGCAGTAGGCTTTAAAATGTCCATGGAATGGTCCTAAAATCAACTTTATATTTGCAGCTTTATTGCAAATAGGTTTCCCGTTGTTTCTTGTTGAAATGTTATTTCCGTCAAGGCCAGGTACCATAGAAAATTTGGAATACTGGGCAGTGGGATAGGGCACCTGCCCCATGAACAACTGCCTGCTATTAAAATTAATGAGCGGGGACACCCCCCCCCCCCCATGCTGTTCATTTTACCTAGGACACCTGCCCTCTGCTGTTTTTTTACCTAGGACACATGCCCCCCCCCCCCCCCACTGTTAGATTAGATTAAACATATTTTATTTGCCACTTGACAATGCAAATCAGGATTGGAGGACAAGTGCTTACCACTTAGAAGCCCCTCCGTTCCTGTACGGTGACTAATAATTTACAATATGGCAGAACGTATTCCATAAATAACAGAATCTAGCAAAATCTAAATATTATAAACATTATAGACAAACACAAATTAAACTGAGAGAAAGAGAGAGAGAGAGAGAGAGAGAGAGAGAGAGAGAGAGAGAGAGATCAAAAAAATAAATAGACTATAATTAAAACATGAAATACAACATTAGATCCAGTGATGATGCCCGCCACCCACCCAACTGCATTCTATAGTATATTGGCCGTTATGGGAGTCTAAATTAACATCTTGATTACAGCCACTGAGCACAGGTTTTCACTTCTGGGGATGTTCACACAACTGTTTTTTCATCAAGTACACCTGTCCTGCCCCCGTTTGTTTGCTAACGGGCCCCTACCCATTGACCTTTCTATTTTTAGAAGCACCCAGGCCGACGGGGAGAGGGCGTTGTTGGGAGCATGGCTAGATTTTGCTATAAAATGGGGTTGAAGGAAGGTACCCTCAAATCTGGGGCGAAAGTGGCAAAAATGACAAAAGGCTACCTCAACGTATGGTAACGGTATAAACTACAGTCGATCTGGGCGATGTACGGACGAAAAATCATACCTTGGAGCCGGTTAGGCAATTTGGCACAAAAAACTCCGACTTCATGCTCAATCGCTGCTCTACAGTAGTCTACAACAGTCCTCAAGTCCATTCCAAACTGATAGAGTCGGGACGAATAGTACTCTCACTTTCCACGCGATGCGTGGTGTTCTTCACGCGGCCTCGACACTCGCTACAGATGCCAAAATGTCGGCCAGGGTGCGTAGAACAAGTTCTGAAAATTAGATGTCGCTGCCTTCAGCGATCTAGACACGCTTCATGTTTGTGAGAAGTGCAATTTTAATGTCTATTTGGCAAATTTTCGTTAATCGTTACCCGCCAAAAAACCTACTCACCGCCGATTTCTTTTCACTTCAACTTCTGACGATTATCTAAGGTTTAAAGATAGTGTCATGATACCCCTCCCCGGCCGCTCTTTTGGAGCTGGTTAGGCAATGCGGCACCGAAACCTGGGACGTTATGCGCAATCGCAGCTCTACAGTCGTCTACAACACTGCCCGTGTCCATTCTAAACTGATAGAGTCGGGACGAATAGTACTCTCACATTCCAAGCGATGCGTGGTGTTTTCCACGCGGTCCGGACGCTCCAAACAGATCCCAAAATGTCGGCCAGGGTTCGTAGAACAAGTTCTGAAAATTTCAAGTCGCTGCCTCCAGCGGTCTGAACACCGTTCGTGTATGTCTGAAGTGCTATTTTAATGTCCAATATGCAAATCTTCGTCAATCTTTTCCTGCCTGCCAGAAACCCAATCACCGCCAATTTCTCTTGACTTTAAACTTCTGAGATTCTCGTAGGTTTAAAGGTTGTATTGGGATCCCTGGTGGCTGTCTTAAAGAACCAACTTCCATTTACAGTCAACTCTCCACCAGTCACACACAACTGTAACATTTAAGTGGACTTACTCCAGCGAGAAGGCACTGAAGGATTCTGCGCCCATTCCCGACGTCTTTTTTCGAACTGGCTTGAAAAGGAAGGATCAAATTCAAACAATTACCTCCTCTCTCCAAAACGCCATATCTCAGCCAATTCTAGGCAGATTTCCATGAAGTTTTCACTCCTTGTTCATGAATAGTTGTGGCATCACTTTCCATGAAGAGCGACATGAATTTCGCATTTCGTCACGTCGAATTGGAAAAGAGCGTATGCGCAGGGATTTCTCTGAAAACATCTTGGAAGATTTTAAAGAAAAAATGGCCATTTGCAGTTCTTAGTGTGACATTACAAGTTGCATGGAAAAATATTCCTGTTAGTACTTGTTAACCCTCTACAAGATGCCAGACACCTTTTGTGGATCATTTACTTGTCGGACAACGATATTGATATTAACCCACTCCACCGTTAATGATGGTTTTTACCTAAACAATTTTTTTATCAACTGAATCATTTGAGACGAACGAAATGGTTTGACGCGCCGAAGGCGCGCAGGGACGATTTGGAGGACAAGCCCCTTTCAACCCTCGTTAGCTGTTTGTTGTTGTTGTAGGATGTCAAGGCGCGGTGGAGGAGGAAAAGGAAGGAGGGAGGTGGCTTAACCCCGTCTAGGCTTCTTCCGGCTCTTGTTCTTTGGAGGTGGTTGAGATTGTGATGTGGAAGTCGACGATGTTGAGTTTAGTGTTGAGTTTGGTGAATGGATTGCGTCTAATTCCTTTTTGAGATCTGCTTTGGATTGTTCCCTGAACTCGTGGGTTTCGGAGGCGATTCGGTTTCCCATCTCAACTGCCCGCCTTCCCATCTCTATTATTCTCCTTAATTCTTCGGCGGTGACTGCAGACTTAGGTGGCTGTGTTGCTGAGATTGACACACCCGGGCTGTCCGGTAGAGAAGGAAGTGGGGAGTGAGGGGTGGGAGGTGGTGAAAAGGCAACCTCCGGTTCCTCCTCAGTCTCCACCAGACGTTCCTCATCCAACAGTACCGACTCAGGAGCTGGCAGATGGTTGGGTGTACTAGTGGGACTAGGAGGGGAACTGGCAGCTGCCTCCAGGACCTCCATCCTCTCGCTCACCTCTTTCTTCCTATTCCGGAAGGCCTCCGGGCGCCTGGAATCCCGGCGCTTGGTGGACGGACTCTTCTTCTTCTTGCTCTTCTTCTTTACAGGGCCAGGTCCAGGCTTCTTCTGGTGAGGACCAGTGTGAGAGGGGGGGGGGGGGGGTGTCCTCTCACAAAAGGTGCTACCTCTCCCCGAAGAAGGTGTGGCGGTGTTGTGCTCTTCAATGACGAACTCCAAGTTCAGATGGACTCTCTTGCCTGTCTCCCGGACAGTCCAGGTGACAGGGCAAGAGATGCCCAGAGCTGCTATTGTTCTCTTCAGTCGCGCTGGTAGTTCCAGTGTTTCCATAATTATGGTGTTAATTAGGATCGAGCCAAGTCATTTGAGACTACTATACTCACCTTTCTCATAACATCAATGAAGGAACTTCAGTGAGACAGTTAAAAACAATTCATCAGACACTGTGGGGTCATGAAGAATCATGGAATCTCATCGGGAAAAGCCATGATTCTCCAGGATCATAAAGTCTAGTTAGGCTTTTCCCTCTGGAAAAGACTATTGTTTTTGTACGGATTATTATTTTTTTTTTTTTTTTTTTTTGGGGGGTTTTTTTGGGTTTTTTTTTTTTTTTTTTTTTTCCACACATTTTTGTCCGTACGATTCAGAAGCCATTTTCGAACCGATTTCCACACAATTTGGCACACGCATAGAGTGGCAAAAAATCTAAAAATGTACCGAAGCGGAATTTTCGATTTAACCCTTATTTCGCCAGAATTGGCAAAAAACTGCCAAAATTGGGGTTTATCGGCACTTTCTTGAAACACGTCTTTAGGATTTTTTTTAAACATTCATCATTACTAGACCTGCCTATGACACAACCTTTGATACACACGACATATTAGGCGATGCATATGGTAACCCTCCACAGGCTGCCAAACATCGAAATTTTGATGAAATGGGCCAGTTTCAGACCCCCACAGCACCCAAACGATACCCGAGAGGTAAACATAACTTCCTTCATTGGAAGTGGAATTCACCGAGGATCATTTTTGTAAGGGTGTTCAGAAAACCAAGTGTTAACCCGTTTTGGGCTGGTTAAACAGCAATACCCCAAAAAAGCTCAAAACTTCATGTTTTCCGTGGATTTCTCTAAACGAGTCTTGTAGATTTTCAAGAAAAATTGGTCACTCTGAGGTCTTGGTGTGACATTGCAAGTTGCATGGATAAAATATTCCGGTCAGCATTAGTTAACCCTCCCCGAGCTGCTAAACGTAAACATTGTGATAAAATGGGCTGTTTTTAGACACCAACAGCACCCAAACGATATACCACAGAGAAAGAGGCCTTCATTTATCGGACGCAAAATTGATCGGAAAATATTTTTGAAAGTGGTAAGGGTATTCAAAATTTGACGTCTTAACCCATTTTGGGCTGGTTAAAGAGAGATACCCATTAAAAGCTTAAAATACCTGTTTTATGTGGATTTCTCTAACAACATCTTGTAGGTTTTCAAGAAAAATCGGCTATTTGCAGGTCTTGGTGTGACATTACAAGTCGCATGAACAAAATATTCCGGTCAGCATTAGTTAACCCTCCCCGGGCTGCTGAAGGTCAAAATTGCGATAAAACGGGCCGTTTTTGCACTCCAACAGCACCCAAAGGGTACACCACAAAGAAAAGTGCCTTCTTTTATCGCGCGTACAATTTATGCGGAAACATTTTTGTAAGTAGTAAGGGTATTCAAAAGTCGACGTCTTAACCCATTTTGGGCAGGCTAAAGAGAGATATCCCTTGAAAGCTTCAAATTCCCACTTTCTGTGAATATCCCTAACGGTAACTTGTAGGGTTTCAAGACAAATTGACTATTCGTAGGTCTTTATGTGACATTACAAGTTGCATAGACAAAATACTCCGGTGAGCGTTTTTTTTAACCATCTAAAAAGCTGCCAAGCATCGTAATGTTGTTAACATGGGACTGTTTTCAGACACGCACAGCACCTAATGTATACATGAGAGATAAACATAATCTTTGTTTGAAGTGGAATTCACAGAGGACCATTTTTGAAATGTAATAAAGGTATTCAAAAAGCCAAGCGTTAACCCCTGTTGGGGAGGTTAACAGGGATACCCATCAAAAGCTTAAAAAATCGTTTTCCCTGAATTTCTTTACAAACATTTTGTGGGGTTTTCAAGAGAAAATGGCCGTTGATAGGTCTTGGTGTCATATGACCAGTTGCATGGATCAATTATTCTGGTAGGCATTTGTTAACCCTTCATGGGCTGCTAAATGTAAAAAACAATTGAGGAAATAGTCTGTTTTTGGACACCAACAACATCAAATGGAAATGCCACAGAGAAACGTAACTTCTTTTACCGGACGCAAAACTGATAGGGAAACATTGATATTGATATTAACCCATTCTACCATTAATGATGGGTTTTACCTAAACATTTTTTTATCAAACCCAAACCGAGTCATTTGAGACTACTATACTGACCTTTCTCATAACATCAATGAAGGAACTTTAGTGAGACAGTTAAAAACAATTCATCAGACACTGTGGGGTCAAGAAAAATCATGGAATCTAATCGGGAAAAGCCATGATTCTCCAGAATCATAAAGTCTAGTTATTTTTGGTTTTTTTTTTTTTTTTTTTTTTTTTTCCCACACATTTTGTCCGTACGATTCAGAAGCCATTTTCGAACCGATTTTCACGAAAGTTTGCACACGCAAAGGGAGGCACAAAATCTAAAAATGTACCGAAGCGGAATTTTCGATTTAACCCTTATTTCGTCAGAATTGGCAAAAAACTGCCAAAATTGGGGTTTATCGGCACTTTCTCGAAACACGTCTTGTAGATTTTTTTTATACATTCGTCATTGCTAGACCTGTCTGTGACACGCCCTTTGATACACACGACATATCAGGCGATGCATATGGTAACCCTCCACAGGCTGCCAAACATCGAAATTTTGATGAAATAGGCCGGTTTCAGGCCCACACTGCACCTAAACAATACACGAGAGATAAACGTAACTTTCTTTATTGGGAGTGGAATTCACCGAGGATCATTTTTGTCAGTAATAAGGGTGTTCAAAAAACCAAGAGTTAATCCATTTTGGGCTGGTTAAACCGCAATACCCCCATAAAGCTCAAAAATTCGTATTTTCCGAGGATTTCTCTAAACGAGTCTTGTAGATTTTCAAGAACAATTTGTCACTCCCAGGCCTTGGTATGACAATAGAAGCTGCATGGACAAAATACTGCGGTGAGCATTTGTTAACCCTCCACGGAGTGCCAAAACTCAAAATTGTGATAACATGGGCTGTTTTTGGACGACAACAGCACCCACTTGGTGTACCACCGAGAAAGGTTCCTTCTTTTACCAGACGCAAAATTGATGGGGAAACAATTGTGATAGTGGTAAGGGTATTCAAAAGTCGAAGTCTTAACCCATTTTGGACTGCTTAAAGAGAGATACCCCTTAAAAGCTTAAAATTCTCATTTTCTGTGGATTTCTCTAAAAGCAGCTTGTAGGTTTTCAGGAAAAATTTACTATTCGCAGGTCTTTGTGTGACATTACAAGTTGCATGGACAAAATATTCCGGTGAACATTTATTAACCCTCTACAGGCTGCTAAGCATCGTAATTTTGTTGAAATAGGCTGTTTTCAGACGTGCACAGCACCCAATGCATACCCGAGAGATAAACATAATCTACTTTGTTGGAAGTGGAATTCACCGAGGACCAAATTTGTTAGTAATAAGGGTATTAAAAAAACCAAGCATTAACCCCTTTTGGGATGGTTAATAGAAATACCCATCAAAAGCTTAAAAAATCATGTTTTCCCTGAATTTCTTTACAAACGTCTCGTAGGGTTTCAAGAGAAAATGGCCGTTGATAGGTCTTAGAGTCACATTACCAATTGCATGGATAAAATATTCAGATAAGCATTTGTTAACCCTCCATGGGCTGCTAAATGTCAAACTTTCGAAAAAAATAGTCTGCTTTTGGACACCAACAACATCAAATGGGAATGCTGCAGAGAAACGTAACTTCTTTTACCGGACGCAAAACTGATAGGGAAAATTTTTAGTAAGTAGTAAGAGTATTCAAAAATTGAGGTCTTAACCCATTTTCCCCCGGTTAAGGAGATGTACCCCTTAAAAGCTTAAAATTCCCATTTTCTGTGGATTTCTCCAAAAAATCTCGTAAGAATTCAAGAGAAATTGACCATTTGCAGGTCTTGGAGTGACATTACAAGTTGCATGAACAAAAGATTCCGGTAAACGTTTGGTAACCCTTCAGAGACAGCAAATTTTGAGAAAATGGGCTGTACTTCGCTACCCATAACACCCAATGTGTACCTGCGAGATGAACATAACCACCTTCATTGGAAGTGGGATTCACCGAGGATTATTTTTGTAAGTGATGAAGGTATTCATAAAACCAAGCATTAACCCGTTTAGAGCTGGTTACAGGTTGATACACCTCAAAAGGTTAAAAATTCATGTTATCCGAGGATTTCTTTAAAAACATCTCATAGATTTTTGTGTGAAATTACAAGTTGCATATACAAAATATTTCAGTAAGCATTTGTTAACCCTATGCAGGTTCTCAAACATCAAAATGTTGATAAAATTGGCTGTGTTTGCGTACACACAACACCCGTAGTTGAGAGGAGAGATCAAAATAAGAGGAAGTAAAAGTCACTGAGAATTATTTTTGGAAGTAATAAGAGTATTCAAAAAACAACACATAACCCGTTTAGGGCTGGATAAGCAATGATACCTATGAAAAGCTTAAACTTCATGTTCTCCCTGGATTTCTCCGAAAACATCTTGTAGATTTTAAAGAAAAAAGAGGGCCATTCGCAGTTCTTGGTGTGACATTACAAGTTGCATGAATAAATATTCCTGTTAGCACTTGTTAACCCTCTACAAGCTGCCAGACATCAATATTTTGGATACATTTGAGATAAAATGGACTATTTTCAAACAGACACAGCACTCAGTGGGTATGTGTCAAACAAACATAACTCCTTTTGTCGGACATTGACTCGTAGGACGACGATATTGATATTAACCCCCTCCACCGTTAATGATGTTTTTTACGTAAACAATTTTTTATCAAACTGAGTCATTTGAGACTACTATACTCACCTTTCTCATAAAATCAATGGAGGAACTTCAGTGAGACAGTTAAAAACAATTCATCAGACATTGTGGCGTTATGAAGAATCATGGAATCTCATCGGGAAAAGCCATGATTCTCCAGAATCATAAAGTCTAGTTATGTTATTATTTTTATCGGTTAACAGGTGTAATCTGCTGTGGGTAACATATTGACGTCCCACAGTACTGCTAAAAATTAGCGATGTCTTCTGGTGACATCTCGATTAATAACTCTTAACCCCTTCCAAATAGCGCTATGATAGTATCTTTATATATTTCAGATTTTAAATATTAATCAATCTTTTTCGTTTGTACCCCGTTCATTTGCAAACCATAAAACTAGTATGTCATGATGTTTCGGATTTCGCTGGGTCTGCAGATTCCTTCGGGGTGGGGGGGGGGGGGGGGGGTGGGGGAGGGAGTGGGGAGGTAATAAGTTCGGCGAATTTTTTGCCAATTTCATAAACATTTTCTCGCTAATTTCCATCCAATATTTCTACCAATTTCTTGAGAGTTTTTTTCTACATATGTCCGTCATTTGTTTAAGTCTGCCAATTTCCTTCATTTCTTCTGCCTATTCAATCCGACATGAGGTGAACCTGGTTGTTGAAAGTGTCGTTAAACGCCCCCCCCCCAAAAAAAAATAATGCCTATTCAAATCATTTTAGGGTCGAATTCCGCTGATGTGTTATTTTATTCTGTCAATATCAGACAGGATAAAAAAAACCCAATCAGAATACAAGAACACAACCCTTGAAACCTTGCAGTACTCTGGTAGTTCTAAAATTAAAAGGAGACTCTTGGGAATTGGAAATCTCCAATTCCGGCCACTGCAGATTTTCCATTGGGCAAGATATCAGTACTGCAGGATTGGTCCAATAAGTCTGCAGCGCAGTGAAGTCGGAAAGAGTATTTCTGCCAGTTTCCGTTTTGTTTCTGCTAACCTATCCGACTAAACCTTTTCAAACAATTTCCGCCAGCATTCACCAAACTCCTACTAGCTTCTACCTGTAGTAAGCTCATAACGTTTTCTGTTTGAAAACTGTTGCTATCTTCTGCTACCTCAGCTACTACTTTTCAACTTCTGCATTCAGTACTGCGGCCTTCTACCACACTTGCTTTGAGCTTCAACAACTGCTGTTTCGTGCTTACAGAACTAACACTAATGTGGCCGTGGAAAGCAAATTAGATATATTACCCGGAAGAAATTTGAAGTGGAATAATTTTGATGCTATTCAACGTCGACCAGGGAAGTGGGGTCGGGGGAGGGGTTGGCAACATAATTTAAAATTCGCTAACATCCTATTTTGAGAAAATGTTTTTTAGAGTCGTGCGAAATCGTGTGTGCAGGTACATAGGAACTGGGGCCATACCTGGGTAACACAAATATATTTCACACCATAATTCCATCACCGGACAATCAGAATGGGAAGGCCGACTCTTACGCCTCAGATACAGTCAACTAAAACTTGTATATTTATTTTGGGTTTCATCGCAATCTTATTGTAAATTAGCATGGAGAGATGGGCATACTCTTTAAACCCTTTATCCGACATAACGACCAACACTGACGGTGCTATTCACAAAAATCACCAATCAATTTTCATTATTTTCCCATTTTTTTGTGTCAAAACCATAGCTTATGACATATAGATGACAATGTTTGCCTGTTTTGAAGCAACTTTGTTCCTTTGTTAACCCACATAATACAGTAGTTCAATATTAACAGTAACAGTAATCTATCCATTTCTTTTTTGAACGATCAAGATATCGATCGTTGTTTAGTCGGTTAACCGTTTCAACTCTATGATACGCACAAACATACTTGCTCATAGAAGTAACTGTGTTTGAAATCTACTTTTTGGTTACAATTACAGAACAAACTTGCCCAAAGAGGTCATGGCGTTTCCTGACTATCCATTCAAGTCTGATTTGCCATCATTTGTACACCATACAGAGATGCTCAAGTATTTGAAAGATTACGCAGAGTACTTTAAGCTGAATGAGTCCATTATGGTAGGTTGTAAAGAATATTATGTTTTCATAACTGACAAAAGACGAATTGAGTTTTGTGATTCAATTCGCCATAAACGATAAATCATGGGTGGAGTAAAGGGGTGTTAGAGCGCACCCGACTCGCTCGAACCCTATTTTTCGTCCTTATTTTTTCACAAGACCGAAGACCAGGGATACGGTATTTCCCGCGATAACACGTGCACACACCGTACCTGTTCAGGGCGACATTTAAATATGTTCCCAGGTGGCAGCTTTTCGGCCCAGGAACATGATACGTCATAATTTTCATAAGTAGGGTGGCAGCTAAGTGAATGTGGGTGTCGACCAATCAATATTTGAAAATATTAATTGGTTTTCTCCCAAATAATGAATATAGACTCTTTCAAACAACGCCATTGAACTGACATGGAAGATGGCGCCACGTATTAAAGGGTTAATGTGAGTGACACGCATGGTGCGCAAAGCCACCATAGTGATTCCCAGTACATTTCTGTGGATCTCGAATATTGGCTGAAGACCTTTGAAAAAACAAATATTTTCTCAAGTTAAAGTCCCAGACTCCTCGTGTTAAAGCCTGGGATGTGGAGCAAATTCATCTTGCACTTCGCCTATAAAATAATGATAATTCCTTTTTTACACATTTCAGTCTGTATCCCGTCTCTGATCAATGAGAAGTTCCATGTTCCAGTTCAGGGCGGCATCTAGACGTGCGTTATCGAACTTCACCACCGATGTTTGAAAAAACATAGTAACTATTGTCTGTTTCATAACACACCCCGGGGGTAAATCAAAACGGGAATAATACCAACTCAAGAAAATATCTTTAAGTTTTGAGATCCCCATTACTTGTAATATATTTAACTTCACCGCTGTTACGTTTCTGTGGTTGTAGCTCACTCGAAAATTATATGAAGGGATTTTTTAATTCTCTATGGTTCCGCTCTACAGTTTCGCACTTTTGCACAGGGGTGAAAGTCTAAACATAGGGCATATGTTGAAACTAAGGCCATGTAAAACAGAGATATGTTTTTAGTATCAGATATATGATTACATTAGGCTTTTTGTTGGACAAGAGAATTTGAAGTTTTGGTCCCAAAGTTGGAGTCTGATACATAGGGCTAAATTACGAGATGAATTATGGGAAACAGTGGCTTCGAAAAATTGGCTATTTTTTTAAATGTAATTTTTACACCGGTTTGTTACCAGACAGGTAACTGAAAAATGAAACGGAAACATATATTTTTTTGGGGGCATTTTAGAAACAGGGGTTGCTCTGCTCCAGGGGTGGGTAGGTGGTGTTGGTGGTAAAATTCTGCTTCTGAGGCTGCTAGGTGGCTGAAAATGACTGGTTTCGGCATTTTTTCATGCAATTTTTCAGGCTGAAGTCTTGCCTTTGACAATAAATTATTTCACCCACATTCAGATTGTTTATTTCTACTTAGTCAGATAGTGTTATATGTTTTTTGTTGATTTGGGAAATGTAATACATGTTATGGGTTAGATAACTAAGTACAGAATATTTGCATTTGAAGAGAGTGTATGGCATGTCATATTTAGAAATGCCTGGAAATTGTGGAGCGGAACCTTGAAGAGCATTCTGCCGTCGGTGTCAATTCTGGAACCAGGAAGTTCCTTATTTGTGTTTGAGTTATAAATACACCATTTTTCAAAAAAACTTTTCATTATTTCTGGTTTGTGTGCAATTGTTAGTAGTAGTTAACATTCATCAAGTGATATCTTGGCACAACTGGAAGGAAGTAAGTGGAAATTTGGAGAAATTTATTGATGTAGCCTAATTTCGCACTTGTTTTGATTTTTCGTCACGATTTCGAAAACATTAAGGTAGAGCACTGCCTTTCCTAAACACCGAGCTTTGTATTCATGACAAATATATGCAATTATGGACAGCCCGATTGTTATTGCTGACCAGAGATTTGCAGTCATTTTGTCTGCTTTTTCATTTTGGTCATTGGTGTCATGTCTGTGTGCCATCCGTCCGTCAAGCTGTTTACGCTTTCATATCTAGAGAGCAACACCCCCCCCCCCCCCCCAAAAAAAAAGCTATGGTTATCACTGCTTATTGTTTTACTTTACATTTTGATTGTATTTAACAGTGCTATTGGCAGGACCTGGGTAGTCAATGTGGCTGGTGGTAATAACAAAAATGCTCTCTGAAGTGGCTCTGAGAAATGTTAGGGTTGAGGTGGTGTGGTGTGGTTGTGAGAATCAGGCAAAAACTGGCTGCAAAAGCAATTTGGCAATCAGAAAGGCCATGTTGTATCTTTTTACTGGTTGAAAATAGAGACTTGTGTTTTTTGTTCATTCAACTCATGATAGACTCCAGATTCTTTTGCTTGAGTGAAATCCAAGGGGAGATCACTCTTGTTTCTCTTTAAGGTTCCGCTCTTTAGTTTCGCACTATTGCACAAGGGTGAAAGTCTGAACATAGCGCATTTGTTGAATCTAAGACCATGTAAAATAGAGATATGTATTTAGTAGCAGATATATGATTACATTAGGCTTTTTGTTGGACAAGAGAATTTAAAATTTTGGTCCCAAAGTTGGAGTCTGATACATAGGGGTAAATTTCGAGATGAATTATGGGAAACAGTGGCTTCAAAAAATTGACTATTTTTTAAAATTTAATTTTTACACGGGTTTGTTACCTGACAGGTAACTAAAAAATGAAACGGAAACATATAATTTTTTTTTTTTTGCATTTTAGAAACAGGAATTCTGCTTTTGAGGCTGCTAGGTGGCTTAAAATGACTAGTTTCGGCATTTTTTTCATGCAATTTTTCATGTTGAAGTCTTGCCTTTGACAATAAATTATTCCACCCACATTCAGATTGTTTATTTCTACTTAGTCAGGTAGTGTTATACGTTTTTTTGTGGATTTGGGAAATGTAATACATGTTATGGGTTAGATAACTAAGTTACAGAATATTTGCATTTGAAGAGAGTGTATGGCATGTCATATTTAGAAATGCCTGGAAATCTGTGGAGCGGAACCTATGGGAATTTGTGTGTATTTTCGGAAGAGCGTCCATTTTGCAACAATGCAAAAGTGACGTAACTGGGACGGTCCATTTGAGAACAGGTAAAATTTCAATATTCACGGTTTGCCTTTGCAGAAGACGTGTTTTGAGGAAGTTGGAATATCAGTTAGTCGTGATTATGCCTCGAAATAAAACTCAAGTCTTGTTCAAAACTCGTCAGTGAATTAGTGAATAATAAAATATACATGTACTGCGTGTGCACAGTTGTGACTCAAATGATTCAATTAACCCTTTACCTAACGTAACGGTCAAAACCGGCCAGCGCTATTCTAAAAAATCGCCAATTAATTTTCATTATTTTTTTCATTTTTTGTCTCAAAAACATAGGTTACGACCCCTCGTTTTGTCTCAAAAACATAGGTTATGACCCCTCGAGCTCGTTCCAACGAGGGGTCATAATCTATGTTTTTGAGACAAAAAATGAAAAAAAATAGTTATTCAAGAATTTTTTTTGCAAGTGTCGTCTGCTTTTCATGTTAGGTAAAGGGTTAATAAGTGCCGTACCAGTATTCCACATTTGTCATGCCTTGCCGACATCAGCCCTCCATAAAGGCTATGATTGTTTGTGTGACACGGGTACAGGCGAAAACAGCGCCGTGTGAAAACGATACCAACTGGCGAAAACGGCACCAAATTTGAGTCTGGCGAAAACGGAACCCAGCAAAAACTTGGCGAAAGAAGAACAATCACTATGTAACATGATCAAAGATTCTATTTTCCTCAGATCGTCGTTTTGATTTTGTCTCCCTTAAACAAGTTTTTTTTTCATCTTTTCTCGCATATATACAATAGAATCGAATATGAACACAATATATGCAAGATATTACACATTTGTCCACGAGTTATTCTCGTTAATTTAATATATAACTACAACATTTACACATTTTTTATATAGAATTGGCGCAAGCCTGATGAAGGTACATGTGGAGGGAGCAATTGGTTAAGAGTAACCCCAATCCGTTACTTTGGGTTTGGCCCAGGAGTCCAGATTTCTTGGATTGGGACTGCCCCCGCCCAAACATGGCCTAAAAGACCGTTTTTTCAATTTTTTGCCTTGGCACGTCCTTTGAATTCAGACCCCCCTCTCCCACCCTCACCCCCACCAAGATCTGGTTTCTGCGCCAATAATAAAGAAGGGAGATGCATCGTGAATCCGGGTTGGACAGATTCCAGGGCCGAAGTGAGGGTTGGGGTTTGGATTGGGGAGGGGTGTTCTTTCTTTTAAAAATCCATTTAAGAAAGTTGGGAGGGGAGATATATCCTCTCATTTTTAACTGCTCAGTTTTCAGCAAATTTATTAGAGAATCTAAAATGCACTCGCAAGCTTAGGCGAAATACTCACTTTCAAAACAAAACACAGAAAAAGGCAGAATGAAATGAATTAAATACTGATACCGTTTTCGTCATCCGAACTGGTGCCGTTTTCGACAACCCATGGTGCCGTTTTTGCCAGCGTAATTGGCGCGGTTCTCGCCACCAGCAGTTGGTGCGGTTTTTGCTCGCTTGGTGCCGTTTACTTCAGGTGCTGTTTTCGCTATAACCCGACACAACAAGTCAAAGTATCAAATCTGATTTTAAAAAAGTATTTAACTAATAGCAAGAGAGAACTGATAGCTTCGAATCAAATCCTGACGAATGTATATTCACTAGGAAGTTTATTGAAAAATGGTAGGGTGGGTGGGGGGGGGGGGGGGGGCGAAAGGAATACGTCACTACGTAGTCACGCTGTCATGCCCCCTCCCTCAGCAAGCATCTGATAAATCTTCTGAGGGAGAAATCACTCGGCAAAGTTGATTAGAGAATTTATATAATATTAATCATATTTCGAATTATCTGATTATGCCCGGGGGCGCGGGGGGGATTTTGCCCGAAAATGATGCCACGGGCATCAGCTAGGTGCGTAGCCTTGAGGTGGGGTGTGTTTTGGAAAGTCTGTCCTCTCCTATACTGGTGGGGTTTAGGGGCACCCTCCCCGGAAAATATTTTAAAAATCTGAACAACAGACTACCTTTCAGACCTTGTAATTGAAAGAAAGTCGATCCATTTTGTAAAGGTGCCTGGTTGAATTTGTAAGAACAATCGCGCCTGCGTGGAATGTGGAATGAACAAAGTGCTTGAAGACACCCCATACCACATTTTACCAGTCTCCATGATAAGCATACTAACCATCTCCTAGGTGTCTCCCACTAACCACATGTTCTTCATTCTCCCTTTCCACCCCCAAATTATACGCTCAGTGAATTTTATTACTATTGGGAGAGCGGTGGATCAGTGGTTACGGCATTGAACTTCAAACTTGAGAGGTCCACGGTTCGTTCCCTGCCAAAGGTAACTGAATTGTGTCCATGGGTGGTGCATTTAATCCCGATTGCCCACGTGGGGCTTGGTGACTCTGTACTTATAAAGGTTTTCAATGAATGCTTGTATTGAGTCAGTTGGGTCGGGTGTCTGGCGGTTGATCACCATTGCGGTTCACTCCGGGTTCTGTTGCTTCTTGCACTCGTAAAACTGTCCGAAACGAAGTGACCCTGGCTCTTGAAGGTGTAGTTAAACTCCAATATATAAATAATGAATCTTATTCCGTTAGACTGGGATTGTGGACATTCTAATAGAAAGTGTTCTGGGCACTTCAATACGCCCAAGTTACACATTTGGCGCTCCTTTTCACTGTCTTTCTCAGTTTTCCCCTAATCTCCGGCGACTGCGGCCTCAGCTTGAACACAGTGACCCTCTCCCCGTAAGTGCCATCAAGGTACTCTTCAAAACCCAGTTTCTCTTTTATCACGCAATGCAACCCAAGAAATCTCTTTCATCCCCCACCCCTACCCCCGCCAATTAATGTTACAGTCTATGACTCGTTCTTTCTTTTTTTTTGCCCTGGTTTGGGGAGAGATTTGCTAAATTGTCAAGATAGCAGCGTTCATTAAGTTTATCCCGACCTTGATCATCACCCACCCAAGCTCGCCGCTTAGTACCTCCAGTGCTGTGGCATTATTCTTCGTTCTCGCGTTTTCCATGCTCGATGAAGGCGTTTGGTTCAGTGGAATAACGTCAGTGTCATACGCTATTTCTGGTACACCTCCATTTCCCAGATTGTTTTACCCACGAAAACCTCACTAAAACGGTTTCTTCCTATAAGTCTCATTTGATTATGGATTCGTTTCCTCTTCACAGTTAGTCTACTCGTGCGGATTCGGTAGATAGATGCCTCTCCCCGTAATGTTTATATTTACCCCCAAATATTCCTTGTCACATGTCTCTCCCACTAAAAAATGTGCTGCTACCTTCCCAGTTACTGAACTCCCCTACTTTCCACTGTCGAGTTGGTTCTACTTTATGACCCAAGGTGTGTGTGTGTTGGGGGGGGGGGGGGGGTCATTTTGCTTTCATTGAGTACGAGTGTCCATTTGGTTCATTTAGTTCGATATCTCCCAACAACTGCCAGAATTTTCGCAAGCCCCCCCACCCCCTCCCACCCCGCTCTCTGAAACTAGTAAACGCCGTCGGCGAAAAATAGCCCTGCCATCTACATATTCCCAACTGCTACCCGTCGTCGGTCGCAATGCAGGAGTTCGTCTAAATCATTGAAGTGCAATGAAAAATGAATTGTCGAAAGGATACAACCATATTTTCTTCTTGTGTCACCCAGGCTAAGTTTGCTTTGTACATCTTTAATGCTTTCAGAACACCCAACAAACTCCCCTCCAAACAAAAGGCCACAAACTTTCGCCACATACCCTCCCAACTTGAATGTTTTATGCCCCTCGTTCAAGCTAATTTTTTTAAAGAACTAATTCTGTGTTTTTTGGTGAGCATTCATCCAAGAGATCACTATAATTACAGGGTGGTATGCAGACCCATTTCAGCATACTTCATCTCCCCGTTGAACCCCCATTTGTAAACAAGCTATATTTTACAAGTAAAATAGGAATCGGCCTTCAATGCCCGCTTGGGGTGGAAGGCCCTAAAATGGACAGCCTCCCAAGTTGTAACGGGGTCACGTGACTAGAACGTCACATGAGGCCCACCGATGAGGTCCACCTGATATGGATCGTGAATCGTACGGTTTTGTGCGCTCCAAAACCTTTTTTCCGGAATTTAGGACTTCCCCTACCACAAGATGTAATTTTTACATTGCCGTTCGAGAAGTATTTCGCGAAACCAACCAAAGGGGTGAAGTTTCCTGCTGTTAGTGATTCGAATCTTAAAATTTCTAATGGTTGATTTTTTCTTGGGGGAGGGGGCAGGGCGAGGTCTCGTGTGGTGCTCCAGGAGCTCTCCACCTGATCCACAACTCTTTTCTTAATGATTGCTTGTCGGGAAATACTTTGCCCACCACCATTCCAAGAATACAACCCCCCTCCCCTCCCCCAGTCGAAGAATTTCAGGCATCGTCACAGTCTCCCTCACTTATCTCATCGAAACGTCCTTGCCTGTGTAAAGTAAAAAAAAAAAACGAACGCGCACGTCATCGAGGAATTTGATTTTTCTACGACATAACATGACGTCAGTATACTTAATCTATTTCAGCTATACTTTGATAACTGATTTCCTTTTACCCTCGTCTCACACGCCCATGTTTCTCGGAATCAATTCAAACTCCCGTCAGTTAATTAATACAATGTTAGTTCCCCGCTCCTCCCGCTTGTGACTTTGGTTTTGTTTTCTTTATTTCTGCTTCATTTTCAAAGATTTTTTTTATACAGTTCAAAAGTTGGGGTTTTCTTCACTTCTTCAATTGAGACGTAGTTACGTTTTTAGCTTTTCTCTTTGGAATGTGAAAGATACATAATATAGACCATCTGAAAACAGTACTTACAGTAAAATTTGAGAGGGTGAACTGAATCTACCCTTGCGAAGCATGTTATAATTTTTTTGCAAACGTTGATTTGAATGATATTAAACTCTGACGACGTCCGAGTTTAATGTTATTGAACTAGCTGGGATGGGGGTGTGGATGGGGGGTGCTGAGGGTTCAAAACACGACTCGTCTTGAACAAAGGTATTCAGCACAATCTGAGAAGTCGAAAAAGAAATGATGTTTGATAGCATTTTCAGATCGATGCTGTCGTGTCCCCATAATGGGATATAAATATTAACAAGGTACACGACCCGCTTTTCGAAAACGATAGTACACGTATTCATCATACCTCCCTCCCTCAAATTTGATTCACCTAACGTATCCAGCTGTGCCCGGTGTAAGTGGAAAGACAAAGATTTCCAATGGTGTATTACACGACCGGTGGTCGTTCTTTGCTTCTTCGTAATAACTGGGAGAAGTCGCAGAAACGGGCGAAAAACACATCGTCAGAAAACTTGAGGTTTCGTGGAAAGGGGGTTACGAGCGACAATTCTCCGATTTATTAGAAAAATTCGCGGCCCCATTGTCTATGGGGGCAGATTCTAATATTTTCCGTATGCCTTTATCAATTTTTAGCTTAATAAACTTGACATAGTCAAGATAAGCTATTGTCATCACGCGTGCGAAAGTCAGTTAGTCTGTGAGTCTGTGACGTCTGTTCACATTTTCCTTTAGCACGGGCTACACCCCGCAGTTCTTGTCTGATCGTCACAAAATTTCATATGCGGGTTTGGGGTCTTGTCTAGATGAGAACGTCCCCTTTTGGTCGCGATCGGGCAACCGGTATGGCTGCCCGAGCCCAAAACCCGAAAACCGTTAGCACAGTCTACAGGTCGTATTTATGAAGGGATTTCATTGTAACTTGGTAGGATGCCTCTGTATAATGCCTAGATAAGAACGTCCCCTTCTGGGCATGATCTATCGACCGTGATGGCTGCCCAAGCCCGAAACCCAAAAACTTTTAGCACAGTCTGCAGGTCATGTTTAATGTGGGGGGATTTCATTGTAACTTGGTAGGATGACTCCTTATGATGTCTAGATGAGAATTTCCCCATTTGGGCATGATCTGCCAACCGTGACGACTGCCCGAGCCCAAAACCCGAAAACCTTTACCACAGTTTACAGGTCATATTTATTGAGGAATTTCATTGTAACTTGGTGGGTTGACTTCATACAATGTCTAGATGAGAAAGTCATCTTTTGGGCCTGATTGTGCAACTGTGACGGCTACAGGGGCCCAAAGCCCGAAAACCTTTAACACAGTCTAGAGGTCATATTTATGAAGGGATTTCATTGTAACTTGGTAGGATGACTCCAAATAATGTCCAGATGAGAACATCCCATTTTGATCACGATCATGCAGCCTTGATGGGTGCCCGAGCCCAAAAACCTTTAGCATAGGCAAAAGGTCATATTTATTGAAGGATTTCATTGTAACCTGTTAGGTTGACTCCATGTAATGCCTAGATGATGACATCCCCTTTTGGTCGTGATTGGTCAGTTGTGATGGCTACTAGTGCCCGAAGCCCGAAAACCTTGAGCACAGTCTACAGGTCATATTTATGAAGGGATTTCATTGTAACTTCTTAGGATCACTCAAGATGATGCCCAGATGAGATTGTCCCCTATGGTTGCGATCATTCAGCCATGATGGCTGCCCGAGCCCGAAGCCGGAAAACCTTTAGCACAGTCTACAGGTCATATTTATGAATGAATTTCATTGTAACTTGGTAGGTTAACTTCAAATAATGTCTAGATGAGAACGTCCCCTTTTGGACATGATTGGGCTACTGTGACGGCTAAAGGGGCTCGAAGCCCGAAAACCTTTAGCACAGTCTACAGGTCATATTTATGAGGGGATTTCATTGTAACTTTGTAGGATGAGTCCAAATAATGTCTAGATGAGAATGTCCCATTTTGGCCGTGATCATTCAGCCTTGATGGGTGCCCGAGCCCAAAAACCTTTAGCATAGGCAAAAGGTTATATTTATAGAAGGATTTCATTGTAACCTGTTAGGTTGACTCCATATAATGCCTAGATGATGACATCCCCTTTTGGTCGTGATTGGTCAACTGTCATGGCTACAGGTGCCCGAAGCCCGAAAACCTTGAGCACAGTCTACAGGTCATATTTATGAAGGGATTTCATTGTAACTTCCTAGGATCACTCCAGATGATGCCCAGATGAGATTGTCCCCTTTGGTTGCGATCATTCATCCATGATGGCTACCCGAGCCCGAAGCCCGAAAACCTTAAGCACAGTCTACAGGTCATATTTATGAAGGGATTTCATTGTAACTTGGTAGGTTGACTTCATATAATGTCTAGATGAGAACGTCCCCTTTTGGACATGATTGGGCAACTTTGACGGCTAAAGGTGCCCGAAGCCCGAAAACCTTTTGCACTGTCTACAGGTCATATTTATGAAGGGATTTCATTGTAACTTGGTAGGATGACTCCAAATAATGTCTAGATGAGAACGTCCCATTTTGGCCGTGATCATTCAGCCTTGGTGGGTGCCCGAGCCCAAAAACCTTTAGCATAGGCAAAAGGTTATATTTATAGAAGGATTTCATTGTAACCTGTTAGGTTGACTCCATATAATGCCTAGATGATGACATCCCATTTTGGTCGTGATTGGTCAACTGTGATGGCTACAGGTGCCCAAAGCCCGAAGACCTTGAGCACCGTCTACAGGTCATATTTATGAAGGGATTTCATTGTAACTTCGCAGGATCACTCCAGATGATGCCCAAATGAGATTGTCCCCTTTGGTTGCGATCATTCAACCATGATGGCTGCCCGAGCCCGAAGCCCGAAAACCTTTAGCACAGTCTACAGGCCATATTTATGAAGGGATTTCATTGTAACTTGGTAGGTTAACTTCATATAATGTCTAGATGAGAACGTGCCCTTTTGGACATGATTGGGCTACTGTGACGGCTAAAGGTGTCCGAAGCCCGAAAACCTTTAGCACAGTCTTCAGGTCATATTTATGTGGGGATTTCATTGTAACTTATTAGGATGACTCCAAATAATGTCTAGATGAGAACATCCCATTTTGATCGCGATCATTCAGCCTTGATGGGTGCCCGAGCCCAAAAACCTTTAGTATAGGTAAAAGGTCATATTTATGGAAGGATTTCATTGTAACCTATTAGGTTGACTCCATATAATGCCTAGATGATGGCATCCCCTTTTGGTCGTGATTGGTCAGCTGTGATGGCTACAAGTGCCCGAAGCCCAAAAACCTTGAGCACAGTCTACAGGTCATATTTATGAAGGGATTTCATTGAAACTTCGTAGGATCACTCCAGATGATGCCCATATGAGATTGTCCCCTTTGGTTGCGATCATTCAACCATGATGGCTGCCCGAGCCCGAAAACCTTAAGCACAATCTACAGGTCATATTTATAAAGGAATTTCATTGTAACTTGGTAGGTTGACTTCATATAATGTCTATATGAGAACGTCCCCTTTTGGACACGATTGGGCAACTGTGACGGCTTCAGGGGCCCAAAGCCCGAAAACCTTTAGAACAGTCTACAGGTCATAATTATGAAGGGATTTCATTGTAGCTTGGTACGATGACTCCAAATAGTGTCCAGATGAGAATGTCCCCTTTTGGTTGCTATCATTCAACCATGATGGCTGCCAGAGCCCAAAAACCTTTAGCACTGTCTACAGGTCATATTTATTAAGGGATTTCATTGTAACTTGGTAGATTGACTTCATATATTGTCTACGGCCGTCGATTCACTTTCAAAGATGACATTGCCAGAGCACACAGGGCCCGTGTCGCTACAGAGTTCCTCCAGCAGCAGAACATAACTACACTGCCTTGACCAGCACTAAGTCCAGACCTTTCACCAATCGAGCACGTCTGGGAAATGCTTGGCAGGCGCGTATGATGTCCAACGCCAACAGCCCCCTAGCAATGTCCAGGAACTCGCCGCTGCACTGCAGGAAGAATGGAATAACACCAGTCAAGCTGATACTGGACGTTTGGTGAGGAGTATGCCACGTCGGATCCGCGCTTGTCTCGCGAACCGAGGAGATTTACAAGGTATTCACGTTTTGCACTGAATGTGGTAAATTCTCTGACTAGCCGTCAGTAGGTAATAAAGGCGGATATTGGCACAGCTGTACATGTACGTGTACGTGTACACGTACATTCGTGTACACCTCCATAGGATTTAGTGTTAAAATCGTGTACAGGTACACGATTTGAACGGTTTTAGGGTGTGTTACAATCCACTTTGAGGATTCAAACACTACTGAATTGTATCCTAGAGTGAAAAAAACGCCTGTAGTTTTACATGCGCGTTCGTGTACCGTTTTGATTGAAATAGACAAATGAGTTTCCCCCATAGGATTCAGTGTTAAATTGCGAGCAAAAAAACATTTTGTCGTTTCTAAAACATCGTCTTGTCGATTCTAATAATCCGCGTCCGTACACGATTTTAACACTGAAACCCTATGGAGGCGTACACGGAGATCCACTTGTGGATTTTAGGTCGGAAATCGACTCGTGTAAAGAGGTTGTGTTAGAATTCGCAAACCCACTGTCGCGTTTCTCGAAGTAAAACTAACGCACGTTATTGCGAGGTAATCTTAATAAGCACTTAATGGAAATGTTTTGAATGAAGAGTGTTGCCAGGGTGTTAGAAATCCGCAAACCCACTGTCACGTTTTTGATTGATATATAGGAGAGAAAAAAATATATAAATGAATAGTTATTTAAAAAAATAAATATATCAAATCGAATATATAATAAAAAAAATACGTAAATCATGAGCGATTCTCAGACTATTAGAGTAAGGTTTCTTTTAAAAATGCTGATGAGAGCCTACGCATTCTGCCTGAACGAGCAACTAGGTCGTCTCTTGTTAGAATGATGCGTCGGATGTCGGGATCACCTAGACTTCGATCACGAGAATCATTCGTGTCTGTGGATGGAAAGGGAAGATATGGTCGTCAAGTATTTCGAACCGGCGTTCGAACGCGTTCAAATCAATGAAGTGATCGCGTTTTGGAAGAGATTACTCTTCTGTAAGGATCAAAGCAAGCCCACAGTTTCGGAAGAACAGAAATTGGCGCGTAAAAGTCTGACTTTACGAGATAAGGGATGCATCATGAAATTATTGTTCAATGAAGCATACGTTTTTTCGTTGATATAAAATAAGGGAGAATAGAAAATAAAAATAAATACACATATAAATTTTTTATCTAATATTAGAAAGAAAAAAAACAAAAATGAGAACCAGAAATAAATTGTATCCGACGTTAGTGGACGACGAGGATGAGAAGCCGATCGACGTTTTGCCGACGGCACCGTCGCTAGAAGAAAGAGAAAGAGGAGAGAGGTATCGCATGGATCAAATCAGTAGAATCCAAGAGTATCTAACTCGAGAGAGAGATTCTCGTCGTTCCCTCAAGAAGAAGTATTCGCGTTTCGTGAAATTCGTCAACGCGATCGACACGACACTCATCACGATTTCCATGGGTTTACACGCGGCCGGCATCGGATTGTTGTCGACCGCGGTCGGCATTCCGATCGTGTTGACCGTAGAAGGAGTGGCTCTCGCCGCCGGATTGTTTAGCACGCTCGGAAACTTTTTGAGTAGGAAATTATATCTGAAGGCGAGGACACACGACAAGATTCGCTTCTTGGCCGACTCCAAGATCGACACGATATCCGAAATGATCTCTATGGCGTTGAAAGACGGTAGGATATCGGACGGAGAATACTTCGCGATATTGAGCGAGAAAACGAAATACGATGTCATGAAAGAAGCCGTGAGAATCAAGACTCATCAGATCATCAAGGAAGAGATGAAGGATTCTCTCGTGGAAAAGGGGAGGAAAGAGGCCAGGGAGGAATTCAGTAAAATGATAGAACTCAAGAGCAGCGATTGAAAAAAAAAATATATATAATAAGAACAGAATTAATTAATTATTAAATTTATATATAAAATAAAAAACGAAATTAATTTAAATATCTCTTAAAAAAAATGTATTGCGTAAAGTGTAAGAGAGTTACCGAGACGAGTAATTCTCGAGAAGTGCGAACTAAAAACGAAAGACAGATGCTTCGCGGAATTTGCGACGTGTGTGGTTCTGTCAAGACACAATTCGTCAAAAATAAGAACGTGAGCAATAGTAAAGGCATCGTGAATAAAATGATCAATAATCTACCTTTCGAAATGCATCTGCCCGGTCACAGTTTCACGGGACCCGGAACGAAATTGATCAAGAGACTCAACGCCGATCTGACTCCCAAATCTTGGAGCAAACCTGTGAATCGGGTGGATGCGGCCGCGTATGATCACGATCTGTGCTACGCTGGACATCCCGACACCAAGACTCGCAACAACGTCTGCGATAAAAACATGTTGGGGAAATTGAGAGGCATATCGAATCCAACCAGGAGAGAGAAGATAGAACGTTCGCTGGTCGGCAATCTGATCGGTGCGAAACGTCGATTTGGATGGGGCGTTCAAAAAAAAAGCGCATCGGAAAAGAAGAAGAAACGATTATTGTCGAGCGAATTGGCCGAGGAGTTACACAAACCCATAGTGCGTAAATTTCGAAAGAGAAGGGTGTTCGTGAAGGGTTTGGATGATATTTGGTCTGCTGACTTGGTCGACATGAGATCATTTTCGAGGTGGAACGAGGGCGTCAAATATCTATTGACGGTCATCGACGTGTTTTCCAAATACGGTTGGATCAGAGCTTTGAAGAATAAATTGGGACCTTGCGTCGCCGAGGCTCTGAAGAGCGTGTTCGACTCGTCTTCTCGAAAACCGAGTAAATTGTGGGTGGATAAGGGAAAGGAATTCTACAACAAGCACGTTCGTCGATTGGTAGACCTCTACTCGATCGAAAACGAAGAGAAAGCCAGCGTGGTGGAACGTTGGAATCGAACGATGAAGGAAAAGATGCACAGATTCTTCACGGCGAATTCGACCAAGAAATACATATACGCTCTGAACGGTCTGGTCAAAGATTACAACAACACGCGACACAGATCGATCAAGATGACTCCCGTGGAAGCTAGCGATCCTCGAAATGAAAAACGGGTCTACGCGTATCTATATCCTGAGAGATCTAAGATCAGGAAGAAGTCTAGAACGCCGAAATTTGCAGTCGGTGATCGAGTAAGAATCTACGCTTATAAGAAGCACTTCGAAAAGGGTTATACTCCTCGATGGACCTCGGAAATCTTCGTGATAATCAAAATATTTCACACCGATCCGGTGACTTACGAAATGGAAGCTTTGGATGGAGAAGAGATCATCGGAAAGTTTTACGAACTACAATTACAGAAGACGAAGTTTTGATAAAGAAAACAATTTTTTTTTATTTACTTTCTTACATTTTCATGTTTATACACATATATATAAGAGAGAAAAAAAATAATAATAAAAAATAATTAAAAACTATTTTTTAGATAAAGAAATCAAGTTAATTAATAAACAAAAAACTAAAAATCCTTTAAAATGACAAATATACTAGATATAGCACAAAGCATAGTGAAAGATGAAAGTATTCAAGAATATGAGGTTCACGAATACGAACCGGTAACCGGAACGATTTTGAACAATGCAGGAGAGATAAGAATCAACATTGAAACTCAAGATCTATTTGTACATCCTAGCGAGAGTTACATAGTGGTGCAGGGACGTCTCACCAAGGAAGATGGGAGCGACTACGCCGACGACGACACGGTTACTCTAGCCAATAATGGCATCATGCATCTATTCAGTAATATAAAATACATGCTATCTGGATAAGAGATAGAATCTGTTTTTCATCCCGGTCAGGCCACCACGATGTTCAGACTCTTGACGTATGCTGATGATTTTTCGAAATCCAGAGGACTTAATCAGTTGTGGGTGAAAGACACCGTAGGCCCTGCTAGCGCCGGCGCCGCCTTGATATTCGACTACGTCGTCAAGACGTCCAGACCTAAAGGAACGTTTTTGTTCAGGATACCTTTGAAACACATCTTCGGATTTGCGGACGATTACAACAAGATCATGTACCGATTCAAACACAATCTGACGTTGATTCGAAAAGGAAACGACGACGCAATAGTGAGACTCACTGCGACCAATGCGGGAAAGATAACTCTACACAAGATATCGTGGTTCATTCCGCACGTGGAGCCTTCGATCGTGGAAAAGCGCGTCTCTACAAGATCATAGAATCCAAGAGTAAATTACCCGTGGGATTTAGAATGAGACAGTGCGACACGGCTAGCATTCCTCCCTCCACGAATCACTTCTATTGGAGATTGACGGTGAAATCCGCTTCCGAGAGACCGCGTTTCATCGTGGTTGCGTTTCAGACCGATAGGGACGGGTCTCAGGAAAAGAATGCATCGCTGTTCGATCACTGCCATTTGAGAAACATGCACGTGTTTCTGAATGCTACGAGATATCCAGCAATCGATTACAATGCGTTGTTCGACAAGAACGATTTCTGCAGACTGTACGGCGACGCCGCTGATTTTAGAAAGAAGTATCACGGTCTAGACGAATTGATGAGCAACCCTAACATATCTCCCGGCGAATACAAGTCGATGTATCCCATGTTCATATTCGACGTCAGTAAACAGAGTGAACGACTCAAGAGTAGCGTCTTAGACATTCAGATCAAGATGCAATTTGATAGGAACGTTCCGAGAAAAACCGAAGTCTTCGCCCTGGTCCTGTCGGACAGAGAATTACAATTCGAATTGGATGGAAATAAGATGTCGATCATTCGATGAGAGACGAGTGTGAAAAAAATAAAAAACAAAAAAAATAATGTGTGATTATTAAAAAACAAAAAAAAAACAAAAAAAAAAAAATAAAGTAAAGTGATCTAGAGAGATTGAACATCTTTCTAAATCTCATTACTTTTTTTTTTGTTTTTAATAATCACACATTATTTCTTTTAATTCATTATTTTCCACGCGTTCACTGTTTGTTCAAAGGAACTAGTTCGATCAGTAGACTCACCACGGAAGTGGCGGCTTTGGGATTATTGGTTTTTGTAACGAAATTAATCCTGTCTCCGGCGTTCACTTTGAGAGGCGTGCCGAACGTGCTAACATTCGCGTGTTGATTCTCAGTCTTTTCGATGCTGTATCTCTTATCGCTCTCTACTCCATTCACCATAAGATTGACGACCACTCTGTTATTCAAATCCGAGGAAGCCAGACTCATTCGAAGGATTTAACCTCCCAGCGGCATGGGATATTCCACCTGACCATGTTTTGATCTGCTACCTCCATTTCCGAAAGACCACTCAGCTTTTCCTTCATCTAAGGTGCCGGTCTCTTCAGCCAACACAGTGATCAGCATATTTGACTTTCTCCACCACCGAAATCAGGGTGCAGGCATCCGTCATGTTCACAGGATCCGGTAGATTCGTGAGCGCGTGTCCACCCATGTCTAGTTTACCTTCCATGATGTCACCCTTTCTCCAGACCGAGTTGTCGTCCACATACTTTCTGCTGACCGCGCTGGAACCGAATTCGGGATCGTGATCGAGACCGAATAAATTGTGACCGTTCATGTTGATGCCACCCTCCATGGTTCCGCCAGATTGTTTGTTCAGGTAGAGATCGTCCACTTGCGATTCTAGGTATTCTTGTGATTGTATCAAGGCAGAATCTACATGGCCCTTGTTAACCGCGGTTGAGTCCGCATCCGTGTCGTCGACCTTCGACAGATTCAATATCTTGTTGAATTCTGCATTCAGATCTGATTTCATTTCTCGTCTGTCAGACTTTCTCTGTTCCAGATCTACGTAGTGTTTGGTCGCCACGTCCTTGGGATTCGTGGGAGTGGCCATGTTTGTTATCTTGTTCAATTCCGAGTGCATCGTTTTCTGAATGTATCTATTTCTCAGGTGTTCGCTGAATCTCACATGAGAGTCGTCCGCGTATTTCTTGGTTGCGGCATTGGTGGGATCTATGGGATTCGCGACGTTCACATAACGTTTGGATTTCAGATCAAGATCGTCGGTCATGGTTTTATCCACGTAATTATCTAGCAGGATTCGTTCTAAATCGGCGTACCCCCTGTCAACGTATTTTTTAGTCACAGCATCTGCGAGATCTATCGGCTCGGGAAGATTGTAGAGCTTCTTATCGTTCATGTTCAAAGGTTCTTCTCGAGGTTCATATCTCCGAACGTAATGTTCGTCCAAGTTGGCAACATCGTAACCATCGTCGACTTCAAACGTCTTCCTCTTCTTTCTTAGGTTGACTTTTTTGTCGTCACTTCTACCAAATTTATCGATTGGCATGTTGTTGTGGGATTTTTTGTTTTTTAGAAAAAATATATTCAAAACGCAGTTTATTAAAAATGAACTATGTTATTTTATTTTTCGTTTTTATTCGATTAAAATTTTTAAAATAATTTTTTATCTTTATATATATACTATAAAAAAAAAAATCACTCTCTAATGTAAATCATTGAGAATGTCTTGAAACCGATCTCCTTCAGACCATCTCTTGAGAACGTAGGGACACAGGTGACCGCAAAACACTTGATCTGGTGATTGCACTTGTTCTGTGTTGTAACGAACCATCGATTTGTTGAAATAGTTCTTTATTTCTTTTGGCGGCGAGATTCCGTAGCTGTCGAAATAATAATTTTTCTTCTTCGCGTTCTTGATCCACGCCACCCAGTGAGTGCCTTCACCCGATGAATCATCTAGATTTAAAATTCCGCATTCCGATTGTCGAGGTCTTCTCTTCGGCAAGGCATCTCTGGAAAACACGCCTAGAAAATCTTTGATTTTCAAATCTTTTGCCGCATTCAACAGATCGATGTTGGATAGAGGTTCGTTAGGTAAGATGACACCTTCTACGGATATCTTTATTTTCTTATTCATAAATGCGTATATATTTTTTTTATTTATTTATTTTATTATAATTCACTAAAATGACGTTATTCTTTTAAAAAATTTTTCTTTTTCTTTTTAAACTAACATTCTCGATGTCTCTATCGATTTCCATAATCTTGAATCCGTCTAATTCCTCTTGATTTTCTGGAATCCTGATATTACCATCTTTTAGTAGAACAGATTCGATCGTTTTGTAGTTATTTAACGAATGAAATTTTTTAGACACCGTGTTGTAAATGTATTTCTCTTGATCTTTTGACAATTTTTTGAACGGGAATAACAACTGCAAATATATATTATATTCAAATAAGTCTTTTTCGCTACCTGCGTTAAAAGGCGATGCAAAGAGAGATATCAAACGTAGTTTGTCTCTCTTAGTTCGAACGTTTT
Source organism: Pictodentalium vernedei (assembly GCA_031216915.1). Taxonomy (NCBI): domain Eukaryota; kingdom Metazoa; phylum Mollusca; class Scaphopoda; order Dentaliida; family Dentaliidae; genus Pictodentalium; species Pictodentalium vernedei. Next base: position 272,628,690 of record CM062295.1, read on the forward strand.
CGGAATTTAAGAATTGGGGTTCGTTAGGTACTTTTTCTTTTTAAACTAACTCTCTCGATGTCACTATCGATTTCTGTAATTTTGATTCCATATAATTCTTCTTGATTTTCTGGAATCCTATCATCCACAATCATATCTGGAATCTTATCATCCACAATCGTATCTGGAATCCAATCATCCACATTCATATCGTCTCTAATTAGATCTAAAGTCCAATGTCCGAGCGCCAAAGTGCTTATTTTATCGTCTAACATGAATCTCTTATCGTCGTCGTCCGTCAGCGAAATCTTGTTGACTATTTCAGTATACTAGTCGTGATTTTCACTTCGAATTGATTTCATAGTCTTATACACCAGACCACTTCCTAACAGACAATCTTTATACTCTTGGAAAGAGATGTTTTTCTTCACCACGCACGCTTTAACTCCTTTGCACTTCTTGATCTCTTCATCATCTTCTAGACGATAAGCATACAGTTTGGGGCTCAAGCCCACGAATTCGACGATTTGTTTACCGCCGCTCTCGTCCTTAAATTTACCCAACACCTTCTTGTTGTCATTCGATTGAATGTTGGACGGGTGATCGACGAGATAATTGCTCGTGTCGAACCACTCGGCCTTGTCCGGAGATATATCTCGGTAGACGTCTTTCGTCTCTATCTCATAAACTAAACTGTCCGTGTCGGTGAACAGTAGTTTGGCTTTATCACCAAATTTTCGTTTGACGTAATCGTAGTGAAACTCGTACATCAATTACTTGCTGATATCTAAGATGATCGGTCCGAGATAATACGGTTTGTCGAACTTCAGATGCGTCTTTTGCATGTGAACAGCCACTAGATTTTCGTCGAATATGGTTCAGTGTTTGTAATTGGGTTTCGCCACTAATTTTTTAGCTCTTTTCTCAGACGTGACGAGTCGAACGTCAGTTCTCTTCCTGATGTTTTCCATCGATTTACCATACACGCAGTTGTTCATGAGTTTGAAGAAATCTTTTTCGAAATCGTTCTCGGCTCGAATTCTGAGATTCGTGTTGAGATCGATGTATTTTTTCATCCAAGGCTCTTCGTCGAATCGAATGATGTGATGTATGTTGACTAATTTCATCCCGTAATCGACGTACTGTTTCAAATTCTCGCTATAGACGACGTAGTTACGTTTGTTAAATAAATTGGGAATGAGTTTTTCCTCATCTCCTTCGTTCGGTTCCATTCGTTCGGGAGCCAGCGGATAATCGTTGTGTGGATTGTGTAATTCTTCCGGATAGTTCAAATCGACTTCTAAAATGCAAGGATAGTCTCTCCATTTTTGCATCTCTTCCAATTGGTAAAAGATGACTCATAGCCCAACCGTACAGATTATTAGTGTCCCAATACTGTATGTATTTAATCGACCGTTTTGAATCAAAACCTTCTTTCATGTAGGGATTGTTAGCTTCAGAATATCTGTGAGAGATCATCGAGACGCCACCTCTCACAGCCCTTTCGAACATGAGCAACATGTTCATGTCGGATAATAATTCCAATTGGACTTTCGGTGGTCTTCAACAGTGTGTCCCACGCCAGACCGGGTGCGGTGAAATACCAAGCGGGATCCAGATCGTAATTTCGACAACAGACGTCTCGAAAATTTTCAAACACATCTGCCAAGAGCAGAACGTCGATCTTCAGATAGAGATCATGATAATCTCTCATGGTTTTCATATTGAATGATTTCCACACGTTTTTGGCATGTTCGTAATTCTCGTCAGAAATGTCGGATTTGTATAATTTCGAATAAAAATCTTCTTTCGAAGGTAGTGCGGTGTCTTCGAATCTCTTTAGATTGTTCATGTAATCGTAAGGATAGACTCCTCAATATGACGTCTACTCGTTCTCCGAAATGTTTGCTCGTGATTTTAAATTTATCCTTGCTCATGTTATCGACTAATTTTTCCAGAGCGGTTGACATGAATTTAAAACTGTCGATGAAACGTATGCTTCTACGAATGGATTTCGTTTTTTCTTCCAATGTATCTCCGTTGTTTACTTTTTTCTTCTCCATGAGCTTCCATTTCGTGAAGGAAATGTATCTTTCTTCGCTGTTCATGATGCAATTTAATTCTTCGTAGGAGGTGTCGAGATTTTTCACGAACAGATGACTGTCGTAACCTGAGAGATTGTGAAATATCACTGGATAGAAAACGGCGTCTCGATATTTTAAATTACACTTGCTGTGAGTCAGACAGCGATACAGACCCGTGTAATGATCATGGTCTCTGACCTTCTTATTTTCCTCTGAATTCTCGTCGAACAATTGTCTGCATATGTGACATTTGGTGGCTCTGTTATTTTCGTCCTGCTGCTCTCGCATGATGATCATTGTCACTGGAGTTTTGAATTTGTCGTATAACATTTGAATTTTCGATTCTAACTCTTCCACAAACCTTTGGGCCACGTCGTCGTCTTCATACTGTTTCGTGTAGGTGAAGGGACCCATGTCGTGTTGCGAGTCGAAAGCGCATTTCACGTAAATGCAATAGCCCGAAGCTATGTGTTTTTGATATCTTTCGACGTAACTTTGAAGAGCATTGGGTTGACAGGAACTCATTTCCGAGGTGAAACATTCGAAATCGGCGTACATGACGAATGGTACTTTTAACCTTCTATTGTGATTTTCAAACTTCACGATGGTGTTGGGTGTGGGCATTTCGACGGTGACACCTTGATTTTCGTTGCAATATTCCTGATGTTTCGCTAACGATTTTTCGCTCTGAAACATGTTCATGCAGTTGCAACATAAACATATCTTTCCTTTATGTTTATTATTTTGTCTCGACAGTAGTCGTCTCGGATTTGGAACCCAACAATAATGATGATTGTCACCATTCGAAATTAATAATAAAATAATCATCTTTTCTCTTCCGAGATACAAAGTCTGTCTGAGAGGATAGATCGTTTGTTTTTCCTCGTTGTATCCCAAGACGTTCACTGCTAAGGTGGGATTTTGAGCCTCGAAATGTTTGATGTGTTTTAACTGCATTGGAAAAGTCACTCCGGTCCAATCGATATTTTTAGAAGTCTCCTCGTAATGAGAAACTCTATCAGGGTTCGTTTTGACAGGGTATAAAGTGGAGGTGACTGCCCATTTAAAACACTGATCATCGTTATTTTTCATGTTGATCATGGCGTGTTTTTTAGCTAGGAAATACGGTAATTTCACATAGGAAGACCCTTTCAACAAATCGTTTTCAGGTATGTGAATTTCGAGTTTCAACACCTCATCGAACGTCCAATTACTACCTTCATATTGATAATTTGCAAGAGACGTCAACATCTTGTCTTTCATCTTTTCGAAAACGTTCGATAAATCTGAACCTCGAAATACGGGTTCGACGTTAGATCTGAAATATGCATTTTTCACGATGCTGTCACCGGACTTCACGTCGATTTTATTCATCACGCAATGGAGTATCATCTTAATTTTTAGTCCCACGTTCATGTATTCACGAAACAAATCCAATACTTTTTTCTTCACCCGTTCCATGAACAATTTTGGATTGATTTTCTTCAACAAGGGAACCACGTCGAAAGTTTTAAAAACACCTTTGATCGCACTCTCCCGTTCCACAGACTTCGATTGAAATAGTTCCGCAGTGAGTCGCGCTAGATATTCTTCTCCTTTCTCTTCGTCTATTGCTCGTCAAAGTTTGCTCGATATATCTCGTTTGCATTGTAGGCATTTCAATTCCTTTTACTATCTTTTTCTTCTTCTTCTCATTTTTCACAACCGATGCATTTTTTGACGTCATTGCTATCGGCATTTCGTTTGCCTTTCCATCGTTTCGCAAATGTTTCTGTATGACTTCAATCTTTTTTGATTTAGTTCTATGATTTCTGAAATGTGAAATTTTTAATAGTTTACAAATCTCATTTAACTGAGGTATGGTTTTCTCATTTAAATTTTTCAATTTTTTTTTATCTGTTTGCTTCATTTTGTAAGAATATATTTTTTTCCGAATTTTGTATTTAAATAATTTGTTTAAAAAGTTTTGTTTTTACTCTTTATATAAAAAAAAAGAAGATTTTTTTAATTCAATTTTTTTTCTTTAATGTGTTTTTTATTCAAAACAATTTACAATCGCTTTTATTTCTTGTTTGCAGAACGAACACGTTTTCTCGTCTCTAGAATAACATTCCTTACAATAACACAAATGTGCGCACGGTAGAAACAAAACGTTTGCAACATTTTTGCAAAGCAGACAAGTGTTCGTGTTGCTCGACTCGTTTTCAACACACGACGATAACTTGTCCGCTTGTGTCATGAATTTAATCAGATGTTCTAAAGTCAAAAATTGAGATAAGGTCTTGTTTGCATTATTTAACGCATTGTACAATTGTTCCTTAGTGTACCCTAATTGTAACATATCCATCAATAATTTTTTGTTTTTATTTCTATCCCACTCTTCGTCTTGGATTTTAATCAATCCCAACGTTAGGATCTTGTTCAAATAATCACATTCGCCTTTTTTAATATTATTTATATGTTCTAGTAAAGGTCTGTCGTGAGGTTCCCAATTCATCAAATGTATATTACAACAAAAACATTTAACTTTGTTGCTTTTACCCACATAAATGAAACCCACAGCGGCTAAATCTTCGTGTTTTTGAGCAAGATGCGAAGGCCAATTTTTAAACGTTTGAAGTCTTGCACGTTCTAAACTATAATTCGGATGTTCAGACTTGATCATTGTTTTTACCTCAAAATTGAGTTTGTAATTTTTTTCGAATTTTGTATTAATGATAATTTGTTAAAAAGTTTTAAAATTGTTTATAATATGTTTTAATTCCTTCAAAAAGAATTAATCAATTATATGTTCTTAAAGTGAAAAAAAATTGAATTAATACGAGAAAAAAAAAAAAAAGGATGTTAAAATTTAAAAAAAAAACAAAAACTTTTTTTAAACAAATTATTAGAATACAAAATTTAAAATATACATTATTTTGCAAGAATTCATAAAACAAAAAAAACAAAACAAATAATCGATCATGACAGCAACACCTAAAAGATGTGAATTGAAATTGAAACGAGTCGAAATGAATAAGAAATTAGGTTTTAAAATCTATAGATTACAATGACACGATCCCATCGAATTGAACGAGATCGAGATGAAGGACTTAGAGCATAAATACGACAGATATAAGATGACTTTGAAATTGGATGAAGCCATGCTCGATTTGTTTTATGAGTATCAAAGCGATCTGCAGAAAATCGTCATCGCTAAAGATAAAGAATTCGACAATGACGATTTGACGTTGTTCTATGGAAGTTACATATATCCAAAAATCTCACGCGAACTCATGGAGAAATTGGGTGGTGAGAGCAAGTTCACCGATGTAAAAAAACTCAAAAGAGTAAAGATAAACATTCAACACATTTTCGAAAAAGGAGAATACATGAGTGTCAACATGCTAATAACGGACTTGGAAATATAAACAACAGAGTGATTGATTTTTTAGCGAAGAAGAAGGAAAAAACGTGATGAGATCATCTTGAAAACACGAGTGTCAACATGCTAATAACGGGCTTGGAAATCTAAACAATAGAGAGATTGATTTTTTAGCGAAGAAAACGGAAAAAAAAGTAATGAGATCATCTCATTACTTTTGTTTTCCTTCTTCACTATCACCCATATAAAATAATAACGTTTCCTTTTTTCTTAAATTTCAGTGTCGATTCTTCTTCTTTTCTTTTTTTCTTTTTTTTGTGATATGATACGTTTTTATAACAACACATTTGTTTATCCGAATCATAATTATGAACGAATGTTGTGCCTCTCTTGATAACACTCGCATCATTACCATTCTCTTCAGAAGGTAGTGGTGACGGTGGAAAGCGTCTCATTCCCAACCATCTATCCCGCGCTTTATCTATCTCTTTCATCAGTTCTTTCCTTATATATCCATCATTAGCGTCTAACCATTTTTCCACATCTTTTTTTTTTTCACACTCTGTCTCGCGATATTTGTCATTATCGTCTAATTGTTTCTCCACCTTTTTATCCATTTTAAATATATTATTTTATACTTTCTATGATTTATATTTTATATAATCATATAATTTTATATTATAATAACATATTCAAAATCGGTATATTCTTAAATGGCGAATTCTCACCGAGCAACAAACCCTTGCCGAGTCGCTCAACGTTCTGTCCACTCTTCAGATAGAGACCGTTTCCTCTCAGAGAGTTGCCACCTCTAACGGGTTCTAGATACAATCCTTTACCGCTGTCGTCTACGTGGACGCGACACACGGCTCCTCCCTTCTTCAAAAACAGTCCGCTGCCACCCATTAATTTCTCAACTGCCGAACTAGCGAGTCCCGTGAGAGCTCCCACGCCGAGAGTCTTTCCGAGAAAGGGTAGTGCCTTTGCGGCGAAGGGTAATGCTTTTGCGGCAATTCCTGCCAATAACGGTACGAAACCACCTTTCATTCTCAAATTGTATCTCAATTGAGCAGGACTCAATCTCACCGTCAACCCTCTTCCATCGCGAATCGCTTTCTCCATCCTTTTGATTTGACTTCTGGTCCAGGCGATCGAATCCTGACCGCCTCTCGTCAGATCTTCATGAGTGAATTTGAATCTTACTGCCATGCCTCGAGTTGTTAACGCTCTCTTAAGTTTCTTCCTCTGTCCTGCGGATATGTTCACGTTTTTAATCACGTATTCTGTCATAATTCTTTTTTTTAAAATATATTTACTTCAATTGTTTCTTGTTTAATAATAATTATTTATATTAAAATAATTTTGTAAAATTAATATTGCATTTATTTTATTTTTGTTATCTATATATATACACAATATTTTTTTTTTTTGCTTTTATATTTCTCTTATGTGAAATCATATCGTCACCCTCTCTCCGCGAAGATCTAACAGTTCACCATTTTGATCCGTCAACGTGGTTTTGAGACTATACAACGTGTCTAAAATCACTGGTAGATAAACTAAATTTCGAGGTCGCTCCATGATCTTATAACCTGGCGACACATTTAGAAAGAAGGAATAGATCGTCGGTTGAGCGCTACCATTCACGTAGCTTTCAGCAATCACGTCCACGTTCACCAGAATGCTATTGACTGCGAGAATGTCGACCGTATTTTGAGATGCCGCGTGGCCTCGATACACCTTTCGATCGAATCCCAACATCTTGCCTATAGAATCGTCCATGTTGAAATCCACTCGAAAATTATCTTCCAAATCCAACATCGTCTGTAAGGTATTAGGATTGGGAGCGAGTCTGATCTTGTTGCTTCCCTTTCCATCCATTTTCATTCGCGTCTGAATGTAATTGTTCAAATCGTCTATGTCGTAACTCCCTTTGGGAATTCGAATCTCCAACCAATCCACTCCGTCGGAATACTTGAACGAGTTATTCTTTTCGGTGACGTTGGGAAAGGAATAATAAGTCTCCAGATTCACCAACGCCATCTCGTATCTTTTCTCTCTATTCAATTCGATGGAAGGTTCGAATTTCGTAGCGAATCGAGTCGAATCGCCGCTCACCACGATTTAAATAGATTGATTTGCTGCCGTATTCTCGGCTATCCGTTCTAACAATTCTCCATGTTCGAACATTATATTTAATTTTATTTTTTATTTTTTTTATTCAAAATTAATTATTTGAAGATTTATTATTTTCTAAATTTTATTTTCACGCTCTATCTTATTATCATCAGAAACATAAAACTTGTCAAATCCGCACCGATATTTTCTGCGATTAAATTCGCTTGTCAAATCGATCACGACGAAATTGTAAAGTCCACCATCCCAAACCCTCTTGCCGAATCTCCTGAATTCCGCTGCGCTCATGTCGTTTGCATCGTGATCGCCGTAGATGTGATTGAGATTCTTGAGATCTTGGTGAAAGAGACATAAAAAATTAGCGTTCTCCCTTATCGTCTGTCTGGGCAATCGAAAATAATTCTGCAACAGGTAGAAACAGTCCGCGTTGCTGTGTCGACCCCTAACGTAATACGATTCGCATCGGTTCTGTCTCTCCAAAAGCAGATCGTCGAAAATCATGAGATTCTTATCTTCCGATTTCAATTCTCTAGGATCCGGAACGTCGCTAGCGTTCTCATAAAATCGACACTCGACGTTCGAAGTCATCAGCTCCATCGCCGCACCGTCCAAAATGGTCGAAAGTGGAGCTTCACTCTTGTCGAATTCCTCCCTACTGTCAAAGATTCTGGCTATGACGTCCTTGGGCAGTCTACGATCCATGCACTCTCGAAGCAATCTGTATTCAGGTTGAAACAAGCTCTTGCCAAACACGAACAATCTGTCGTAATCCAACCAGTCGGGTCGGGACAACAGATTCATCAACAGATTGGTCTTTCCACAATTCGATTTTCCCACTATCAAACCTCTTATGCTTTTGGGAAAGAACTCGTTATTCAACCTCTTCGTCGCGGCGTCGTTCCAAGACATGTCTTTAATGTTCATCTTTTGTTTTATTTTTTTTGTTTGTTATTTTAGATTCTTTTCAAACACAATTTTTTTATGTTTTTCAAACTCAGTTTTTAATATTATTATTTATTTATATCACACCGTTGCGAGTTCTCTTCAATCCAGATCCACTCGTCATCAGTTTTTAATATTATTATTTATTTATATCACACCGTTGCGAGTTCTCTTCAATCCAGATCCACTCGTCATTTTGGCTAAATCTTGTATGTGTACCACAGCATCCTTAAAATCTTTCCAACCTTTCGGCGTTCGCTCCAACGCAGCTCGCTTCGCCGGCGGACTGATCAACTTATCGATCAACGCGTCGGCTGCCCTCTTGCCAGCCACAAAAGCTATCCTACCACTGGCTTCGGAAGCGGCTTTCTTACCAGCATCCAAAGCCGTCTTCTTACCGACCTCAAACGCAGTTGGTGCGAGTTTTTTACCCGCATCGCTCGTGAACGCTCGCATTATAGAATCGACGATGCCAGAACCGCCTTGAACGTAAGTTCTAACGTATCCCCTGTTCTTTATCACCAACATATTTTATTTTTATAATATATTTTGTTTTTTTCACTGGTAAATCGTTTTGTTGTTTAAATACTTTTATTATTCTAGTGTAAAAATTTACTGTTTTATTTTTGTTTGTTTGTTTGTTTCTCTCTACTTATTATATACACATCAATCCTTCAGTTCGTTCATCAGCCTTTTATATTGGTTTTTATTCAAAACCTTCTGTCTTAACAATTCGTCAGATATAGTAACTATCTGATTATCTAATCCTGTGTTACCAGCCCGTCTGCTCGCCATCAACAAACTCAATCTCTGAGACAGAGCGTCAGAATCGCTCGGAAGAAAAGTGGTTTTCATCCCTTTGCCAGTCACCGATTCGACGAACTTCTTGTTCATATCCCATATGGGTTTCACCACTTTCGTCCACTTGTAACCTCTGTTGGATTTGGGTCTCGTCTCTCTGGCATCGTTATTTCTCTTCATGGCGTGGGTCTGAACCAGAATGTCGCCGTAATTGTCGAAATCCTGTTCCGTGTAATCGCTAGGCTTGTCGTAAAGGAGCAATCTGCGCAGCCCATCAGTCAGTTCGTATCCGTTCGAACCCAAGATCAATTCATCATCGCCAATATCTACTTCTGTGTCTCCTACAAAAATTCTTCCCTCCGAATCCTTATAAAATCCATACAACAGATCTCTCTTACCACCATCATCATCAGACAATGCGACGCTATCAGCGGTGATAGTTGAAGCTGTATCGGTGGTGATAGTCGAAGCTGTATCGCTCTCCATTTGAATTCCCGTGGGAAAGTAATCCGGTGTAGATTGAACGGAATGCCGATTTCCAAAACTAAGAGGCAACGAACCCATTCTCAAAGAACTCTCCTTTATGGGTCTCAATTCTTCGACTATCTCCTTCCTGCTTCGCTCTTGACCCTCCATCACGGGTTTAAATATTTTTGTGGCTTCGCGTTTGAGTTCCATCTCACTAAGACGTCTGCTTCTGTCAGCCGACTGAATGCCCTTCTTAGCACGCTCAAACTCTTCTAAAATTCGATCTCGGTGTCTAGAATCCATCTGTAAAAACATTTTTCGTTTTTAATTGTTTTATTATTTTCAAAATTAAATGTTTAATTATATTTTTATGTTTTTAAGTTAATAAAAAATCTTTCCGTCTTTAATATAATAAACTAAAAATATTCACATCTCAACTCCGTGTTGATTGAATTAGGAAAGTTTAAAATACGTTTTAAGCAGTACATGACAAACCGGTTTCTGATTTAACGCATTTTGATAGTAATTTACGTTTTGTCAAAGGATTTCCATTCACATATCAAAGAACCATCCACCCAGTGTCGAATTAAGAGAGAATCCCTTTGATGACGGTTAAAACATTTCAACACATAAAAGAAAAGTGTTTTTTTTCTAATTTTAACGTTAAAGGAACTTATTCATTCATTTCAAAATCTCTCTGATCGCTATCGTGAATATATTAAAAATTTTACCACTCAAAACCTAATTGAGTGGAAAATGCGTTTAAACATTCCGTTAAGTGTTTATTAAGATTACTTCACAAGAATTCTGATTCTTTTCTCTAATTGTCTCTTTCGTCACATCGAAACAAGACACGAATGTCTATTTTTTTTACAGATCATATTTTATAATTGACTCTTTTGAACGAACGCTTAAAGTCAATTTCTCTTCTTTACATCAAGACAAAACACGAATGTCTATTTTACAGATCATATTTATAATCGACTCTTTTTAACGAATGTCTAAACTCAATTTTTCTTCGTCACATCGAACCAAGACATGAATGTCTATTTTTTTACAGATCATATTTATAATTGGCTCTTTTTGAACAAAAACCTCATTCAGTCATAACGATAACATGTGTTAGTTTTTACTTCAGGAAAACGTGACAGTGGGTTTGCGGATTTCTAACACCCTGGCAACACTCTTCATTCAAAACATTTCCATTAAGTGCTTATTAAGATTACCTCGCAATAACGTGCGTTAGTTTTACTTCGAGAAACACGACAGTGGGTTTGCGAATTCTAACACAACCTCTTTACACGAGTCGATTTCCGACCTAAAATCCACAAGTGGATCTCCGTGTATGCCTCCATAGGGTTTCAGTGTTAAAATCGTGTACGAACGCGGATTATTAGAATCGACAAGACGATGTTTTAGAAACGACAAAACGTTTTTTTGCTCGCAATTTAACACTGAATCCTTTGGGGGAAACTCATTTGTCTGTTTCAATCAAAACGGTACATGAACGCGTACGTAAAACTACAGGCGTTTTTTTCACTCTAGGATACAATTCAGTAGTGTTTGAATCCGCAAAGTGGATTCTAACACACCCTAAAAACGTTCAAATCGTGTACCTGTACACGATTTTAACAATAAATCCTATGGAGGTGTACACGAATGTACGCGTACACGTACACGTACATGTACAGCTGTGCCAATATCCGCCTTTATTACCTACTACCGTCGATGTCTTTTACAGCTCAGTGTGTGGAATGTGTGCTTATTAGACACCCAACTATCGCTGAAATAATTTACCAGAGTCACAGTGCAATACCTCAACTGTATTTTTGATGAAAAAATAAATATATTTCTTCATATATCCCACTTTTATCATAATCCTCTACTTTTCTTGAATAGTATATATAAAACCCTTACGATGATGTGTTTTATCCGTCACGTTTGAAATCGAAAGAATTGGATATGGGGAGGAAAATGGTACTCCAGAAAAACAAAAAAAAGGCAAAACTGGTATAAGGGTTCATACAAAATTGTATTTTATATTATTATATTATATTATATTATATTATATTATATTATATTGTATTATATTATTACCATTGTATTTAAAAACTGGGAAGATGTGCGTCACTTGTCTTTTGATTTCCTGGGGGTTTCCGTCAAAGAACAGTCAGTGGGTCAAAACAGATTTTTCTATCATTCATATTTCATCATCTTGCAAAAAGGTGGAAAATGTTTGAAAAAAACCTAGTTAACATTTTGTGATGTTCATTCTTTTAATAATTTTATAGTCCTTTTAGGTCAGGTGCATCCATATACATGTTGATTTTATCATTTTTATAGATTTGCAGCAGTCATTCAATGAGTCATTAGTAGCTTTTTCAACCAGTTTGAATCTTTTAGCTTTTTACTCAACAATGTTAGCAGCAGTGACATCTGATATATCTCCCATAGAACCGCTGGGTGAAAAGGGAAGAGACTAATATCAAAACATACCAAGGATACATATATGTATCAGTGCACTTTCAGACTGATTATTCTCACCTGACACTCCTGATTTGAGACATGGTCATGCACTGATATGAATTAACGATATGTCAGTAGCTATGCACTCAATTTCTTTTAATGTCATTGGTAGTAAACTGATAATAGATTTGTTTTTCAAACTGTTTCCTGTCACTCCACTCGTTCGTCTTCACCATCAATTTTTGAAATAAAATAGGAAGAAAAATCACTCGATAAACTGCATGTGCAATCTGGAGAAAGCTTTGAAGAATGAAAAGATATACTCAATCAAATACACTAAAGAAAACAGAAGCCATTCAACCCCAGAATATCAGAGAATAGAAGTATTAATGCATTTTATAATCAAATGTTCTGATTGTTCAAGTACTGTCAAAAATATTTAGTGGTGCACTTTCTAGACAACGTGATTAATACATTGGTCTATTTTAGTATCTCATAGTCCATGTTTGTCTAACATGGATACAAGCAGACAACTCTACGTTTAATTCTGGGTGTTGTATTTATGAAAAAAATCGTTTTTCGACATCTGATCAACTGCCATCATTTGATTAACCTTTCCCCATGATCCAAACTATAGATCCTCCATACTGTGAGGATATGAGTATATGGACCACAGACCTGGCGAAAACTCACCATATTTTGCAGACGTTTTTTCAATACATGTACATCAACTTTGAAGACTGTAGGCAAATAGTACGGGAGAAAATGATATAGATATAGAGACCATTCATGTCAACATTTTAACCCTTTACCCAACGTAACGACAAAAACCGGCCAGAGCTATTCTCAAAAATCGCCAATTAATTTTCATTATTTAAACAAGAGCTTTTTTGCAAGTGTCGTCTGCTTTTCATATTAGGTAAAGGGTTAAACTGTAGTGAATACCGTGTATGACTGTGAATACCCATCACAAAGAGTGGGTGTCAGAAATTGTCTGAGAAAAAGCTGTTGAAAATGGAAAGAAAATGGGGAAAGGGTGGGTGGGTGGGTGGTCTAACATGCCGAAAGTTAAAAATTAACAAATGTTCCTAGAGATTTTTTCCTACCCCCTCCCCACTGGCTGAGTTGGAAAATCCGCCTGCAGCATGCAAGAAGTTAATGAGTACTTGTATTCTCCACTGCACAAAATACCTTTGCAATAGTTTTGTTCTCGGTGAAGGAGTATTGTTGAAACTCGAAGACCTCTGGATTATGAAACCTTATACAAAGCAACTTTGGTAATAAAGTGTATCTGTAGTACATGGTGGTGGAAGTACATGCTCTATGGCACGAGTCTAATTTTGTGGAGAGTTCGACGCTGTTGTGACCTGGAGCCAGCCTGGCCCTTATAAATAATTAATCGCCTATGTTGTAGGTTGAGCCGTCTGGAATATTTCAATTGGTCGAAAAGGCGAACCTTCGAGTCGCTTTTCCGACCAACTGAAATATTCCTGACGATTGAATCCAAAAGTACTATAAACTTTTCTTTTTTGAATCAACGCAAGAATATTTTTAACTGATTTGACCGAATCTTTAGTGACATTGCAGTACTGTCGGAGATGTTTTTGAACTAAATATTTATGAGCGAAGACTCATAAAGGCTGTAGTTTCAGGTTTACGCCGCGAAGTTCCGTCAATTATGTTAATATTTTGATGTTTTCAACACAAAATAAATTCTTATGGATTGAAATATCTATACCTCAAAACACGAAAGAATATCTGTTTATTATATGTTAGCCTGTGAATTATCACAAATTATCTAAAAGACATTTTTTGATATCCACCGACTTGATGAATAACAAGGAACATCCCCCAGTAGCTTCCAAAATGACGTCACTCTTCGGCGCATCACTTCGCCTTCGATTCTGTTACAAGCGATTCAGTGCAGGCTTTACCAGCAGTACCAGAAGTCCACGCTATTCCAATACGTTTTTGGTGATTCTGTTTATTCTAATTATATAATAATAATAATAATAATAATAATAATAATAATAATAATAATGTTAATAATAATAATAATAATAAAATAATTAGATGTGTAGAAAGTGACTCCGAGAGTGATATTAAGCCTTGAACTGGGTAACTTTTCCGAAAAACCTCGTTGATCGATTCGCCCAGGAACTTTTGTTTTCAATTCTAAATTCTTTGCAGTAAATTGACATTTAAAATGTTCTAAAAATTAACATTAAGGAAAATATGAGAATATTCTCATTTGTAGTATTATAATTATTAAATTTCATCTGTGAGTTGAACAATTAGTTTGTTAGATTATCGTGGGGAGGTGGGACTATATATTTGTTTAAGTTTGAGTAATTTGGCTAGTACAGGTTTGAAAGAACGATCAGCTGATCTTTGTCATTGTTTTGATTCTTTTGAAACGTATGTGTTTGCAGTCGGATTGGGTTGAATATTACGCAGTATAATGCCACGTGACATATAATAAAAAAGAAAATCTACGCTATTTTAGTGAATATCGTGTGAACCTGAAAATATTATTTTTCATTTGCGCAAGCGCTCGAGAAAAAGAAAACATTCAGGTCCACACTCATGAGATAATTCCCGACATTCCCCAAAATAGCGTACATATCCTCTATATATCTTTGGAAATAAAGTGACACACTTAATCAACGGTAGTCTGCGCGCACACCTCACCAAATTGGGTAAACAAACGGCCAATAGCAGCCTAGGATTCCTCGTGAAATATGACTGGTAGCGTGAGAGCTTGGTGAAAGTACTGTTAGATCCAGTGGAATTGTTTTTCTATCCGATAAATATTTACAAATTTTCCCAACAAAGCGAAAAAAGCACAAACACTCGCAAATTGTATCTGGTGGGTGGTTCACGAGTAGAAACGTTGTTAGCAGAGTTTGTCCCTTATGAGAAATTTATTTAATCTTATTTGTTTCACAAGGATTTGTGAACAAGTTATGCAACTTATATTAACGCTATATCCCCGCGAGGCTTCGAGATTCGATTCGGATTCGATCTTCCGTGATATTCGATTCGAATCCATCGAAGGGCATTCGCAATTTCGAATCCATAGCGCAGTTTTGTTATAGTTATTACTACGATGTTATATTGATGAATTCCCTCCAATATAGTTGTCAAAAACTAATATACGATCGCAATATAATAACCAGGTACAAGAACATTTTTGTTCGTCTTGATAGAATTCTAATCTGTGCTCCAAAATACGAAAGTTAATATGGCGGAAATTCGTTCTCTTTTCGACACACGAGAGGTTGACACAAAATACGAATGTAAATAATGTTCGGCGCGATCGTGTTCTGTTTGCTGCATCAATATAGTGGGTGCAAGAATGTGCAGTAAAACTATTTATCATTTTGTTGCTATGTGTTCCATTTGGATTGATGATAATCATTGATTGCGTAATACCCACTTGCTTGTAAACATATCAACCATCTCATTATGATATATTACACTGGCACTCCCAATATTACATTCTTTTTCGTTGCCGTCACGAAAAATCGTTCAGTTCGCTGACTTTGCTAGGTATTTAACACAACGTCGGATTCGATTCGGACTCGAATGCAGATTCTATGGAGTTTTTTGTTCCAAAAGCACAACGTCTCACTTGCGAAATCCACACAACTTTTCGGCAAAAGAGATATGCGTATCCATGTTACAGATTATCAAGATCTCAAAGGCAACAAAAGCTCAGTGACATATACAATTTGGTATTCGATTCGAGCCAAAAATTAGGATCCGCAGGGGCCAATTAACGCCACTCCTTGGCCCAATGGCGCAGAGTATACTTCGAAGTTTGAGAAATGAAAAATATATTTTGAGCGGAAAATACACTAAGCTGCAATTCACACTTCAAAATTGTTTTTGTCACGGAGTTTTTCTTGCCATTGAGATCTTGATAATCTGTAACATGGATACGCATAACTCTTTTGCCGAACAGTTGTGCGGATGTCGTAAGTGCAACGTTGTGCTTTTGGACAAAACATTCGATAGAATAATCTGCTTTCGAGTTGCGTGCAAAGGGCAAAAATCATTAATGAATTGTAAATTACTTTTACTCCAGTTTGATACACAAGTGACAAGAGTTAATCCTGTTGACCAGTGCAAGTTTCAAGTTAATTACAGATGTATCGCCAATGGAAACTGTTATGAGAGAATTTACGACGCTGTATTTGTATGTAATGGGTGAGTGGTTAACAATACTACCGAGAAGTGACGCGTCTATCAATTGTATCAACGTGAATTGAGTGAGCAAGTTACAGGACATCAATTTATTATTTTACACCACCAGATGGGTCATGCCGTGTCGATAGATCAGAGTCGAAAACCTATTTTGGAAAGTGGAGACAAGTCAAGTCAAATAAAAGGGCAGCTCAGAATGGTTGTTTTCAGTGCCCGCTGGCCCACGGGAAAAACGGAGTGACGAAGGTCGGTAGTTTGTTAGTTGGTAGTGCTGGAACTGGGGCCATTAGACTTAACTGTTCAATGACCAGATGAGGATATGAGTGATGATAGATTATATCTCACTGAGGGATGAGGATATGAGTGATGATAGATGATATCTCACTGTGGGATTTCTTCATGGTTCTCATGGCAGTCATACGATGCAAACAGGGTTGGAAGGCCAGTCTTTTCTTAGTGGGGGATGTTGGAACTGGAGTACCACGAGACAGACGTGACCAGTCAATACCCAGATGAGGATGTGAAGGCTGATAGGTTCGACCTCAGAGGGGAACTTCCTCCTGCCATCAAATCACGAACATCATGGCCTGCGTACTCTTTGTAGTGATAATGGGCGGGACTTAGATAAACAAAGTCATCTGATTGGTTAACTATTGTGTTACAGAAAGAATTAGTATGTCTTGGGGTTTTCGGAACAAGAACAGAAGTATCCGGAATTGGATTAGAAACAGTCAGAACAGATCAGAAAAGTTAAAATAGTAACAATAAGCTAAGTAGGTGATAAATGAGAGTTTAAGGACACATTTTCCAAAAAATGTGCACGTACACGTACATGTACGTGTTCAAACAGTTCAAACAGCCGTTGGCGAACGAGTGAAAATCGACACATCGCTCGGAAGGCAAAAATGTGTGAAAATTTGAAGAAAATGTAAATTTAAAAAATTTTGTCGACGTTCCCATCGCGGATCAGACCTTCGATCTATCGTTGGTGAATGCAAGCAAAAAACGCTTTGAGAGTTCTAGGACAGCATTAAATGCATTTTGAGAGTTCTAGGACACCGACGTTCGCGATCGCGTTTCGGACGGTTGAGTGTGCGATTCGATCGGTGAAAAACGATTGAGAGTTCTGAGACAGGAAAATCGATCTCAAAACCTTTTCTCGACGTTCACCAATGGTGAAAAGTGAGTGTAAAGTATAGTTACTCATCGAGGATTTTTTTCCAAACTAAACAGAAAAAAACCCAGTTTGGAAAAATCCACTATGGGTATCCCCACTTCTGACGTAAGTGGGGATACCCATAGTGGATTTTTCCAAACTCAACAGAAAAAACTGAGTTTTTTTTTAAAATCCCACGATGGGTATCTCCACTTGTACGGTGTAAATAGAGCTCCTGCGCGATACAATCATTAGTCTGTTTTATCAAGCTGACAAGCAGGTCGCATGTCAAAGTGATCTTTACTGTATAAACTTACTGAGAACTCCATTTGTCACGCTTGAATGTATTATGGGTTTTCATTCAATGAGTCAATGGTCAGTTAAATCGTTTAACTGAAAAACTATTCTATGGATGAAAGCGGTAACAGTTCAAAAGATTAACTGATATTATTTTTTTGAAAAGCGTTACATTTACAGACATCTTTTTATTCGAGATTTTAATTATTCATGTTCTTTCTGATTTTAACACGTTTGAAACGGATGTTATTTTAATATTTTTTAACTATTTATCGAGGTTTCATTTTGTAAAATGTTTTTCCTCAACTGGTTTTAGTTATTATATATTAAAGACAGAAGATTTTATTTACTTAAACATAAAACAAATAAATACCGAATCGAAATAGATAATAAAATATAAGTAAATCATGAACGATTCCCAGATTTTGAGAGCAAGGTTTCTTTTAAAAATGCTGATGAGAGCCTACGCATTCTGTGTGAACGAAGAACTAGGTCGCCTCTTGTTAGAACGATGCGTCGGGTGTCGGGATCATCTAGACTTCGATCACGAGGATCATTCATGTCTGACGATGGAAAGGGAAGATATGATCGTCAAGTATTCCGAACCGGCGTTCGAATGTGTTCGAATCGACGATGTGATCAAGTTTTGGAAGAGATTAGTCTTCTGTAGCGGGCGAGATAAGCCCACCAATTCGGAAGAAATGAAATTGGCGCGTAGAAGTCTGACTTTAGAAGACAAGGGATGCATCATGAAATTATTGCTGGAGGAAGCATACGTCTAAGTTTTCTCGTTGATATAAATAAGGGAGAATAGAAAATAAAAATAAATACACACATAATTTTTTTGTCTAATATTGGAAAGAAAAAAAAACATAAAATGAGAACCAGAAATAAATTGTATCCGACGTTAGATGATGTTGAGGATGAGAAGCCGAACGGCGTTTTGCCAACGGCACCGTCGCCATAAGAAAAAGAAAGAGGACAGAAGTATCGCATCGATCAAATCAGTGGAATCCAATTGTATCTGACTCTAGAGAGAGATTCTCATCGTTCTCTCAAGAAGAAGTATTCGCATCTCCTGAAATTCGTCAACGCGGTCGACATGACACTCATCACGATTTCCATGGGTTTACACGCGGCCGGTATCGGATTGTTGTCGACTGCGGTCGGTATACCGATCGTGTTGACCATAGAAGGAGTGGCTCTCGCCGCTGGATTGTTTTTACTTTTTGAGTAGGAAATTATATCTGAAGGCAAGAAAACATGAAAAGATTCGCGTCTTGGCCGACTCCAAGATCGCCACGATATCCGAAATGATCTCGATGGTGTTGAAAGACGGTAGGATATCGGATGGAGATTACTTCACGATATTGGGTGAGAAAACGAAATACGATGCCATGAAAGAAGCCATGAGAATCAAGACTTGTCAGATCATCAAGGAAGAGATGAAGGATTCTCTCATGAAAAAAGGGAGGAATTCGGTAAGTTGATAGAACTCAAGAGCAGCGATTGAAAAAAATATATATATAATAAGAACAGAATTTAAAAAAAATAAAATATTAAATTTATATATAAAATAAAAAATAAAAACGAAATTAATTTAAATAACTCTCAAAAAATGTATTTTGTAAAGTGTAAGAGAGTTACCGAGACGGGTAATTCTCGAGAAGTACGAACTAAAAACAACAGACAGATGTTTCACAGAATTTGCGATGTGTGTGGTTCGATCAAGACTCGATTCGTCAAAAAAAAAAAAAAAAAAAAAAAAAACACGAGCAAAGGTAAAGGCATCGTGAATAAAATGATCAATAATCTATCTTTCGAAATGCATCTGCCGGGTCACAGTTTCACGGGACCTGGAACGAAATTGAACAAGAGACTCAACGCTGATCTGACTCCTAAATCTTGGAGCAAACCCGTGAATAGGGTGGACGCGGCCGCATATGATCACGATCTGTGCTACGCCAGACATCCCGACACCAAGACTCGCAATGACGTCTGCGATAAAAACATGTTGGCGAAATTGAGAGGCATATCGAATCCGACCAGGAGAGAGAAGATAGAACGTTGGCTGGTCGGCAATCTGATCGGTGCGAACCGTCGATTCGGATGGGGCGTTCCAAAAAAAGGCACATCGGAAAAGAGGAAGAAATGATTATTGACGAGTGAATTGGCCGAGGAGTTACACTAACCCATCGTGCGTAAAGTTCGAAAAGAGAAGGGTGTTCATGAAGGGTCTGGAGGATATTTGGTCTGCCGACTTGGTCGACATGAGATCGTTTTCGAGGTGGAATGAGGGCGTCAAATATCTATTGAAGGTCATCAACGTTTTTTCCAAATACAGTTGGATCAGAGCTTTGAAGAATAAATCAGTACCTTGCGTCGCCGAGGCTCTGAAGAGCGTGTTCGACTCGTCTTCTCGAAAACTGAATAAATTGTGGGTGGACAAGGGAAAGGAATTCTACAACAAGCACGTGCATCGATTAGTCGACCTCTACTCGATCAAAAATGAAGAGAAAGCTAGCGTTGTGGAACGTTGGAATCGAACGATGAAGGAAAATATGTACAGATAATTCGACTAAGAAATACATATACGCTCTGAACGGTCTGGTCAAAGATTACAACAACATGCGACACAGATCGATCAAGATTACTCCCACGGAAGCTAGCGATCCTCGAAACGAAAAACGGGTCTACGCGAATCTATATCCCGAGAGATCTAAGATCAGGAAGAAGTCTAGAACGCCGAAATTTGCAGTCGGCGATCGAGTGAGACTCTACGCTTATAAGAAGCACTTTGAAAAGGGTTACACTCCTCGATGGACCTCGGAAATCTTTGTGATAATCAAACTATTTCACACCGATCCGGTGACTTACGAAATGGAAGCTTTGGATGGAGAAGAGATCATCGGAAAGTTTTACGAACAACAATTGCAGAAGACGAAGTTTTAATAAAGAAAACAATTTTTTTTTATTTACTCTCTTTAACATTTTCTTGAATACATATATATAAAGGAGAGAAAATAATAATAATAATAAAAAATAATTAAAACTATTTTTAGATAAAAAGCAAGCTAATTAATAAACAAAAAAACAAAAAACCCTTCAAAAGTGGCAAATACACTAGATATCGCACAAAGCATAGTGAAAGATGAAAGTATTCAAGAATACAAGGTTCACGAATACAAACTGATAACCGGAACGAGTTTGAACAATGCGGGAGAGATAAGAATCTACGTTGAAACCCAAGATCTATTGGTTCATCCTAGCGAGAGTTACATAGTGGTGCAGGGACGTCTCACCAAGGAAGATGGGACTGAATACGCTGACGACAATACGGTTACTCTAGCCAATAATGGCATCATGCATCAATTCAGTAATATAAAAATACTTGCTATCTGAACAAGAGACAGAATCTGTGTTTCATCCCAGTCAGGCCACCACTATGTTCGGACTCTTGACGTATCCAGATGATTTTTCGAAATTCAGAGGACTTAATCAGTTGTGGATGAAAGACACCATTGGCTCTGCTAGCGCAGGCGCCGCTGCGATATTCGACCACGTCGTCAAGGCGACCAGACCTAAAGGAACGTTTTCATTCAGGATACCTTTGAAACACATCTTCAGATTCGCAGACGATTACAAGATCATGTACGGATTCAAACACAATCTGACGTTGATTCGAAAAGGAAACGACGACGCGATAGTGAGACTCTCCGTGACCGATGTGGGTAAGATAACTCTACACAAGATATCGTGGTTTGTTCTGCACGTGCAGCCTTTGATCGTGGAAAAAACACGTCTCTACAAGATCATAGAATCCAAGAGTAAATTACCCGTGGGATTTAGGATGAGACAGTGCAACACAGCTAGCATTCCACTCTCCATGAATCACTTCAATTGGAGATTGACCGTGAAATCCGCTTCCGAGAGACCGCGTTTCATCGTGGTCGCGTTTCAGACCGATAGGGACGGGTCTCAGGAAAAGAATGCGTCACTATTCAATCACTGCAATTTGAGAAACATGCAAGTGTTTCTGAACGCCACGAGATATCCAGCAATCAATTACAACGGATCGTTCGACAAAAACGATTTCTGCAGACTGTACGGCAAGGGCGCGGATTTTAGAAAGAAGTATCACGGTCTAGACGAATTGATGAGCAACCCTAATATATCTCCAGGTGAATACATGTCGATGTATCCCATGTTCGTATTCGACGTTAGTAAACAGAGCGAACGACTCAAGAGTAGCATCTTACACATTCAGATCAAGGTGCAATTCGATAGGAACGTGCCGAGAAAAACCGAAGCCTTTACCCTGGTCCTGTCAGACAGAGAATTACAATTCGAATCGGATGGAAATAAGATGTCGAACATTCAATGAGAGACGTGTGTGTGAAGAAAAAAGAAAGAAAAAATATATAAATCAAATTAAAAAAAAAAAATTATAAAATGAATGATAAAGAAAGAGAATATTTAAGAAGAAACAGATGTGTTTTAATTAAAAATATTTCGCAAGATTCGCTAGCAATAATTCTAGACACTTTAGTCGAAACAGAACCTTTGATACGGACCGATTATATGAGACGCGAAATCGAAAGTAAAATCTTTATAGAAGATAAGACTAGAAAACTTTTAGACACGTTGATGTATAGAGGACCGACTGCTTTTCAAGAATTTATAAAAGCTCTTTGAAATGTTAAAATAGATGTCGACGCATGTTTCGAGATAGGTGATCCAATTTCACGAGATGAAACATTATGAGAAATAACGTATTAAAACAAAACAAAAAAAATAAAGTAATGAGATCTAGAGAGATTGAACATCTTTCTAAATCTCATTACTTTTTTTTTTCAATAATCAGTCTTTATTTTTTTAATTAATTATTTCCACTTGTTCACTGTTTGTTCAGAGGATCTAGTTCGATCAGTAGGCTCACCACGGAAGTGGCAGCTTCAGGATTATTGGTTTTCGTAACGAAATTAATCCTGTGTCTGTTGTTCACTTTGAGAGGCGTGCCGAACATGCTAACATTCGCGTGTTGATTCTCAGTCTTTTCGACGCTGTATCTCTTATCACTCTCTAGTCCGTTCACCGTGAGATTGACGACCGCTCTGTTATTCACATCCGTGGAAGCCAGACTCATTTGAATGATTTCACCTCCCAGCAGCATGGGATATCCCACCTGACTGTGTTGCGATCCGCTACCTCTATTTCCGAAAGACCACTCGGCTTTTCTCTCCTCTAAAGTGCCGGCCTCCTCGGCCCACACAGTGATCAATCGCTTAGCGTATTTGACTTTCTCCACCACCGAAATCAGGGTGCAGGCATCCGACATGTGCACGGGATCTGGTAGATTCGTGAGCGCGTGTCTGCCCCTGTCTAGTTTACCTTCCATAATGTCGCCATTTCTCCAGACTGAGTTGTCGTCCACGTACTTCCTGCTGACCCGTGCTGGAATCGAATTCGGGATCGTGATCAAGACCGAATAAATTGTGACCGTTCATGTTGATGCCACCCTCCATGGTTCCGCCAGATTGTTTGTTCGGGTAGAGATCGTCCACTTGCGATTCTACGTATTCTTGAGATCGTATCACGGCAGAATCCACATAGCCCTAGCTGACCATGGTGGAGTCTGCATCCGTGTCGTCAACCTTCGACAGATTCAATATCTTGTTGAATCCCGCTTTCAGATCTGATTTCATTTCTCGTCTGTCAGACTTTCTCTGTTCCAGATCTATGTAGTGTTTGGTCACCATGTCCTTGGGATTCGTGGGAGTGGCCACATTCGTTATCTTGTTAGAATTGGCGTTCAATTCTGATTACATCGTTTTCTGAATGTATATACTTCTCAGATGTTCGCTGAATCACGCGTGAGAGTCGTCCGCGTATTTATTGGTCGCGGCATCAGTGGAATTTATGGGATTCGCGACGTTCACCAAACGTTTAGATTACAGATCGAGATCGTCGTTCATGGCTTTATCCACGTAATTATCTAGAATGATTCGTTCGAAATCAGTGTTCCCCCTGTCGACGTATTTTTTAGTTGCCGCATCTGCGAGATCTATCAGCTCGGGAAGATTGTAGAGCTTCTTATCGTTCATGTTCAAAGGTTCCTCTCGAGGTTCGTATCTCCGAATGTAACGTTCGTCCAAGTTGGCAATGTCGTAACCATCGTCAACTTCGAGCGTCTTCCTCTTCTTTTTGGGTCGACTTTCGTCGTCACTTCTACCAAATTTATCGACTGGCATGTTGTTTTGAGGTTTTTTGTTTTAAAAAATATATTTCAAAAGCACTTTATTGAAAATAAATTATTTCACTTATTTTTCATTTTTATTCGATTAAATTTTTTAAAATAATTTTTTACCTTTATATATACTATAAAAAAATCTCTCTCTCTAATGTAAATCATTGAGAATGTCTTGAAACCGATCTCCTTCCGACCATCTCTTGAGAATGTAGAGACACAGGTGACTGCAAAACACTTGATCTGGCGAATGCACTCATTCCGTGTTGTAACGAATCATCGATTTGTCGAAATAGTTCTTTATTTCTTTTGGCTGTGAGATTCCGTAGCTGTCGAAATAATTCTTCTTCTTCTTCCCATTCTTGAACCACGCTACCCAGTGAGTGCCTTCACCCAATCAATCGTCTTGATTCAAAATTCCGCATTCCGATTGTCGAGGTCTTCTCTTCGGCAAGGTATCTCTGGAAAACATGCCTAGAAAATCTTTGATTTTCAAATCCTTCTCCGCAATCGACAGATCGATGTTGGATAGAAGTTCGTTAGGTAAGACGACACCTTCTACGGATATCTCTATTTTCTTATTCATAAATGTGTATATTTTTAAAAAAAAAATATTTATTTTATTATAATTCACTAAAATGACATTATTTTTTTAATATTTTTTTTCTTTTCTTTTTTAAACTAACTCTCTCGATGTCTCTATTGACTTCCATAATCTTGAATCCGTCTAATTCCTCATGATTTTCTGGAATCCTATCATCCTTAATCATATCTGGAATCCTATCATCCATAATCATATCCAAAGTCCAATGTCCGAGTGCCAAAGTACTTATTTTATCGTCTAACATGAATCTCTTATCATCATCGGCCATCAGCAAAATCTTGTTGTCTATTTCGGTATACAAGTCGTGATTTTCGCTTCGAATCGATTTCATAGTCTTATACACTGGACCACTTCCTAACCGACAATCTTTATACTATCGGAAAGAGATATTTTTCTTCACCACACACGTTTTAACCCCTTTCCACTTCTTGATCTCTTCACCTTCTAGACGATAAGCATACAGTTTGGGTCTCAAACCTACAAATTCAACGATTTGTTTACCGCCACTCTCGTCCTTAAATTTACCCAACACCTTCTTGTTGCCATTCGATTGAATGTTGGATGGGTGATCAACGTGATAATTGCTTGTGTCGAACCATGTGGCCACATCTGGAGATATATCTCGGTAGACATCTTTCATTTTTTCTATCTTGTATACTAAACTGTCCATGTCGGTGAACAGTAGTTTGGCTTTATCACCAAATTTTCATTTGACGTAATCATAGTGAAACTCGTACATCAATCGCTTGCCTATATCTAAGATGATCGGTCTGAGATAATAGGGTTTGTCGAACTTCAGGTGTTTCTTTTGCATGTGAATGGCCACTAGATTTTCGTCGAATATGGTTTGGTGTCTGTAATTGGGTTTTACTAATTTTTTAGCTTTTTTTCTCAGACGTGATGAGTCGAATGTCAGTTCTCTTCCTGATGTTTTCCATTGATTTACCGTATACGCAGTTGTTCATGAGTTTGAAGAAATCTTTTTCGAAATCGTTCTTGGCTCGAATTCCGAGATTCGTGTTGAGATCAATGTATTTTTTCATCCAAAGCTCTTCGTCGAATCGAATGGCGTGATGTATGTCAACTAATTTCATTCCGTAATCGACGTATTGTTTCAAATTCTCGCTGTAGATGACGTACTTACGTTTGTTAAATAAATTGGGAATGAGTTTTTCCTCGTCTCCTTCGATTGATTCCAGTCGTTCGGGAGCCAGCGGATAATCGTTGTGTAGATCATGTAATTCTTCCGGATAGTTCAAATCGACTTCTAAAATGCAAGGATAGTCTCTCTATTTTTGCATCTCTTCCGGTTCCGTCACCCATTCGAAATTTCCAATCGGTAAAGGATGACTCATAGCCCATCTGTACAGATTATTAGCGTCTCAATACTGTATGTGTTTATTCGATTGTTTCGAATCGAAACCTTCTTTCATATAGGGATTGTTAGCTTCAGAATATCTGTGGGAGATCATCGAGACACCACCTCTCGCAGCCCTTTCGAACATGAGCAACATGTCTACATCGGATAATAATTCCAATTGGACTTCAGTGGTCTTCAACAGAGCATCCCACACCAGACCGGGTGCGGTGAAATACCAAGCCGGATCCAGATCGTAATTTCGATGACAGACATCTCGAAAATTTTCGAACACGTCTGCCAAGGACAGAACGTGGGTCTTCAGATAGAGATCATGATAATCTTTCATGGTTTTCATATTGAATGATTTCCACACGTTTTTGGCGTGTTCGTAATTGTCATCAGAAATGTCGGATTCGTATAATTTCGAATAAAAATCTTCTTTCGAAGGTAGTGCGGTGTCGTCGAATCTCTTTAGATCATTCATGTAATCATAAGGATAGACTCCTTTCCTCAAAATGACATCTACTCGTTCTCCTAAATGTTCACTCGTGATTTTAAATTTATCCTTGCTCATGTTATCGACTAATTTTTCCAGAGTGGACGACATGAATTTAAAACTGTCGATGAAACGTATGCCTCTAACAATGTATTTCGTTTTTTCTTCCAATGTCTCTCCATCGATTACTCTTTTCTTCTCCATGAGCTTCCATTTTGTGATGGAAATGTATCTTTCTTCACTGTTCGCGATGCAATTTAATTCTTCATGGCATGTGCCGAGATTTTTTCCGAACAGATGACTGTCCTAACCCGAGAGATTGTGAAATATCACCAGATAGAAAATGGCGTCTCGATATTTTAAATTACACTTGCTGTGAGCCGGACCACGATACAGACCCCTGTAATGATCGTGGTCTCTAACCTTCTTATTTTCCTTCGAATTCTCGTCGAACGATTGTCTGCCTATGTGACATTCAATGACTCTGTTATTTTCGTCCTGCTGCTCTCGTGTGATGATCATTTTCGCCGGTATTTTGAATTTGCCATATAAAATTTGAATTTTCGATTCTAACTCTTCCACGGACCTTTGAGCTACGTCATCGTCTTCGCACTGTTTCGTGTAGGTGAAGGGACTCATGTGTTGCGAGTCGAAAGCACATTTCATGTAACTGCAATAGCCTGAAGGCATGTGTTTTTGATATCTTTCAATGTAACTTTGAAGAGCGTCGGGTTGGCAGGAACTTATTTTCACGGTGAAGCATTCGAAATCGGCGTACACAACGAATGGTACTTTTAACCTTCTATTGTGATTTTGAAAGTCCACAATGGTTTTGGGTTTAGATGGTGACCCCTTGATTTTCGTTGCAATATTCCTGATGTTTCGCTAACGATTTTTCACTGTGAAATGCGTTCATGCAGTTGCAACATAAATATATCTCACCATTATGTTTACTTCTCTGGCTTGACAGTAATCGGCTCGGATGTTTAACCCAACAATAATGACGATTGTCTCCATTCGAAATCAATAATAAAATAATCGTCTTTTCTCTTTCAAGATACGAAGTCTATCTGAGAGGATAGATCGTTCATTTTTCATCGTCGTGTCCCAAGACGTTCACCGCTACAGTGGGATTTTGAGCCTCGAAACGTTTGATGTGTTTTAACTGCATTAGAAAAGTCACACCGGTCCAATCTAGATTTTTAGAAGTCTCCTCGTAATGAGAAACTCTCTCAGGATGGATTTTGATGGGGTATAAACCGGAGGTGACTGCCCACTTAAAACACTGACCATCTTTATTTCTCATGTTGACCACAGAGTGTTTTTTAACTAAGAAATATGGTAATTCCACGTAGGAAGACGCTTTCAACGAATCATTTTTAGTTATATGAATTTCGAGTTTCAACACCTCATCGAATGTCCAATTACTACCTACATGTTGTTAATTCGCAAGAGACGTCAACATCTTGTCTTTCATCGTTTCGAAAATGTCTGATAAATCTGAACCTCGAAATACGGGTCCGACGTTAGATCTGAAATATGCATTTTTCACGATGCTTTCACTGGAATTCACATCGATTTTATTCATCACGCAATGGAGTATCATCTTAATTTTTTGTCCCATGTTTATGTGTTCACGAAACAAATCCAATACTTTTTTCTTCACCTGTTCCATGAACAATTCGGATCGACTTTCTTGAGTGAAGGAACCACGTTGAAAGTTTTAAAAATGCCTTTGATTGCACTCTCCCCTTCTACAGGATTTGATTGGAATGCTTCCGTGATGACTCGTGCTACTTATTCTTCTCCTTTCCCTTTGTCGATTGCTCGTCGAATTTCGTTTGATATATCTCGTTTGTCGAGATTCTGAACTGCATCAGTCGTTTTCGTTTTACTTTTTGTTTTAGTTTTTTTTTCTTTTGAAACTTGAAGTTCTTCGTTGGCTTTTTGTTTAGTTGTCTTCTTATTTTTCACAACCGAAACTTTTTTTTTTTCGACGTCGGCATTTCAATTCCTTTTACTATCTTTTTCTTTTTCTGATTTTTCACAACCAAAGCGTTTTTTGACGTCATTGCTATCAATATTTCGTTTGTCTTTCCATCGAGCAAACTATGTATCTCCTCATGCATGATCTTTCTAATTTCATCACGCTCCACGTTTCATTTTCTATCGTCAGGCGTTACTGTCATCGGCTTATTTTTTTGCAATTCGAGTCTGTTTAAGTTTGTTCACTTCTGATCTTTCGATTTTTTCTTTCCATCGTTTAGCAAACGATATTCCTGTATGACTTCAATTTTTTTGATTTGGTTCTATGATTTCTGAAATGTGGAATGTTTAATTCTCTACACATCTCGTTTAACTGAGGTACAGTTTTCTCATTTAAATTTTCTATTTTTTTATTTGTTTGCTTCATTTCTAAGAATATTTTTTTTTTAATTTTGTATTTAAATAATAATTTGTTAAAAGTTTTAAAATAGTTTTTATATATATATGTTTTAATTCCTTCCAAAAAATTTTTTTTTTGATGAAATTAATCGATTTTTCTATGTTCCTTAACGCGAAAAAAATTGAATTAATACGAGAAAAAAGGATGTAAATTTAAACTTTTTATTTATAGATAAAGAGAAAAAAACTTTTACAAAAAAATTTTTACATTAAAGAAAATTAAAAATAAAAAAAACAACTTTTTATATATATATAGAGAGTAAAAAAACAAACTTTTTTAACAAATTATTATTTAAATACAAAATTCAAAAATATATATTATTTGCAATAATTCATAAAACAAAAAAAAAAACAACAAATAATCGATCATGACAACAACACCTAAAAGATGCAAATTGAAATTGAAATGAGTTGAAACGTGTAAGAAATTCAGTTATAAAATCTATAACGACATGACGCCATCGAATTCAACAAGGTCGAGACGAAGGGCTTAGAGCACAAATACAACAAATATAGCATGCCTTTGAAATTGTTTTATGAGTACCAAAGCGATCTACAGAAAATCGTGATTGCCAAAGATAGAGAATTTTACAAGGACGATTTGTCGTTGCCCTACGGAAGTTACATATATCCAAAAATCTCTCTCGAACTCATGAATAAATCGGGTGGCGAGAGCGCGTTCACTGATGTAAAAAAGACACGACTGTCATAATGCTAATAACGGTCTTGGACATATAAACAATAGAGAGACTGATTTTTAGGGAAGAAGGAAAAAAAAAGTATTGAGATCTAGAGAGGTTGATCATCTCTAGATCTCATTACTTTTTTTCTGTTTTTTTGTTTCATTCTTCTTCTATCATGCATATATATTACAATAACGTTTCCTTTTTTCTCAATTTCTGCGTTGATTCTTCTGTTCTTTTTTTGTGATATATTACGTTTTTATGAGAACACATTTGTTTATCTGAATCATAATTTTGAACGAATGTGGTGCATCTCTTGGTAACACTCACATCATTACCATTCTCTTCAGAAGGTAGTGGTGACGGTGAAAAACGTCTAATTCTTTTAAATTTCAACCATCTATCCCGCTCTTTTTTCCGTTCTTTCCTAAGATATCCATCATTAGCGTCTAATTGTTTTTCCACATCTTTTTCCCACACTATCCCGCAATATTCATCATTAGCATCTAATCGTTTTTCCACATCTTTTTGCACTCTATCTCGCGATATTCATCATTATCGTCTAATTGTTTTTCCACCTTTTTATCCATTTTATATTATTTTTTATACTTTCTATGATTTATATTTTTATATTTTATATAATTATATAATTTTTTACAATATAATAACATACTCAAAATCGGTATATTCTTAAACGGCGAATTCTCACTAAACAACAAACCCTTACCGAGTCGCTCAACGTTCCGTCCACTTTTCAGATAGAGACCATTTCCACTCAAAGAGTTGCCACCTCTAATGGGTTCTAGATACAATCCTTCACCACTGTCGTCTACGTGGGCGCGACATACGGCTCCTCCCTTCTTCAAAAACAGTCCACTACCACCAATTAATTTCTCAACTGCCGAACTCGTGAGTCCCGAGAGAGCTCCCACGCCTAGAGTCTTTCCGAGAAAGGGTAATGCTTTTGCGGCAAAGGGTAATGCTTTTGCGGCGATTCCTGCCAATAGCAGTAGGAAAACGCCTTTCATTCTCAAATTGTATTTCAATTGAGCGGGACTCAATCTCACCGTCAACCCTCTTCCACCACGAATCGCTTTCTCCATCCTTTTGATTTGACTTCTGGTCCAGGCGATCGAATCCTGACCGCCAATCTCCAGAACTTCGTGAGTGAATTTGAATCTCACTGCCTCGCCTCGAGTTGTTAATGCTCTCTTAAGTTTCTTCCTCTGTCCTGCGGATATATACACGTTTTTAACCATGTATTGTGTCATAATTCTTTTTTTTAAAAATATTTTGTTCAATTGTGTTTTTTTTTTGTTTTAATGATAATTATATATATTCAATAATTTTTGTAAATTAATGTTGCGTTTATTTTATTTTCTTATTTATATATATATATATACAATATTTTTTATTTTTTTTTGCTTTTTATATTTCTCTTATGTGAACTCGTATCGTTACCCTCTCTCCACGAAGATCTAACAGTTCACCATTTTGATCCGTCAACGTGGTTTTAAGACTATACAAATCACTGGTAGATAAACTAAATTTCGAAGTCGTTCCACGATCTTATAACCCGGTGACACGTTTGGAAAGAAGGAATAGATCGTCGGTTAGGCGCTACCATTCACGTAGCTTCCAGTAATTACGTCCACATTCACCAGAATGCTATTGACTGCGAGAATGTCGACCGTATTTTCAGATGCCGCATGGCCTCGATACATCTTTCGATCGAATCCCAGCATCTTGCCTATAGAATCGTCCGTGTTGAAATCCACTCGAAAATTATCTTCCAAATCCTATATCGTCTGTAAGGTATTAGGGTTGGGAGCGAGTCTGATCTTGTTGCTTCTCTTTCCATCCGTCTTCATTCGCGTCTGAATGTAATTGTTCAAATCATCTATGTCATAACTTCCTTTGGGAATTCGAATCTCCAACCAATCCACTCCGTCGGAATACTTGAACGAGTTATTCTTTTCGGTGACGTTGGGAAAGAAATAATAAGTCTCCAGATTCACCAACGTCATCTCATATCTTTTCTCTCTATTCAATTCGATGGAAGGTTCGAATTTCGTCGCGAATCGAGTCGAATCGCCACTCACCACGATTTGTATGGATTGTTTTGCAGCCGTATTCTCAGCTATCCGTTCTAACAATTCTAACAATTCTCCTCGTTCGAACATTATATTTTTAATTTTTATTTTTTATTTTTTCAAAACTAAATTATTTGATGATTTATTATTTTCTAATTTTTGTTTTCGCTCTCTATCTTATTATCATCAGAAACATAAAACTTGTCGAATCCACACTGATATTTTCCGCGATTAAATTCGCTAGTCAAATCAATCACGACGAAATTGTAAAGTCCTCCATCCCAAACCCTCTTGCAGAATCTCCTGAATTCCGCCACACTCGTGTCGTTTGCGACGTGATCACCATAGATGTGATTGAGATCCTGGCGAAAGAGACACAATAAATTAGCGTTCTCCCTTATCGTCTGTCTGGGCAATCGAAAATAATTCTGCGACAGGTAGAAACAGTCCACGTTGCTGTGACGACCCTTAACGTAATACGGTTCGCATCGGTTCTGTCTCTCCAAAAGCAGATCGTCGAAAATCATGAGATTCTTATATTCCGATTTCAATTCTCTAGGATCTGGAACGTCGCTAGCGTTCTCATAAAATCGACACTCGACGTTCGAAGACACATTTCTCTTCATCAATTCCATCGCCGCACCGTCCAAACTGGTCGAAAGAGAAGCTTCACTTTTGTCGAATTCCTCCCTACTGTCAAAGATTCTGGCTATGACGTCCTTGGTCAATCTACGATCCATGCCCTCTCGAGGCAATCTGTATTCGGGTTGAAACAAGCTCTTGCCAACACGAATAATCTAATCCAACCAGTCGGGTTGCGACAACAGATTCATCAACAGATTGGTCTTTCCACAATTCGATTTTCCCACTTTCAATCCTCTTATGCTTTTGGGAAAGAACTCGTTATTCGACCTCTTGGTCGCGGCGTCGTTCCAAGACATATCTTTCATGTTCATCTTTGTTTAATTTTTTGTTATTTTTAGATTTTTTCAAACACAATTTTTATGTTTTTTCAAACTCAGTTTTTATAAATATTATTACTTATTTATATTACACCGTTGCGAGTTCTCTTCAGTCCAGATCCACTCGTCATTTTGGCTAAATCTTGTATGGGTACCACAGCATCCTTAAAATCTTTCCAACTTTTCGGCGATCGCTCTAACGTAGCTCGCTTCGCCGGCGGGCTGATCAACATGTCGATCAACGCGTCGGCTGCCCTCTTGCCAGCGACAGAAGCTATCCTACCACTAGCTTCGGAAGCGGCTTTCTTACCAGCATCCAAAGCCGTCTTCTTACCGACCTCAAACGCAGTCGATGCGAGTTTTCTACCTGCATCGCTCGTGAACGCTCGCATTATAGAATCGACGATGCCAGAACCGCCTTGAACGTAAGTTCTAACGTATCCCCTGTTCTTTATCACCAACATATTTTTATTTATAATATATATTTTCTTTTTTCACTGGTAAATCGTTTGTTGTTTAAGTACTTTTCATTATTTTCTAGTGTAAAATTACTGTTTTTATTTTATATATTTTTTGTTGTTTGTTTGTTCTCTGTACTTATTATATATATATATATATATATATATATATATATCAATCCTTCAATTCGTTCATCAGCCTTTTATAATCGCGCTTATTCAAAACCTTTTGCCTCAACAATTCGTCGCATGTGCTCACTATCTCATTATCTAATCCAGTATTATCAGCGCGTCTACTTGCCATCAACAATCTCAATCTCTGAGACAGAGCATTAGAATCGCTCGGGAGAAAAGTGGTTTTCACCCCTTTCCCAGTCACCGATTCGCTGAACTTCTTATTCATATCCCATATGGGTTTCACCACCTTCGTCCACTTGCAACCTCTATTGGCTTTGGGTCTCGGTTCTCTGGCATCGTTATTTCTCTTCATGGCCTTGGTCTGAACCAGAATGTCGCCGTAATTGTCGAAATCTCGATCCGTGTAATATCCCGGCTTGTCGAAAAGGAGCAATTTGCGCCGTCCAGGTTTTAATTCGTACCTATTCGAACCGACGATTAAATTATCATCATCCACTTGCACTTCGGTGTGGCCTACAAAAGTTCTTCCGTCAGAATCCTTATAAATTCCATACAACAGATCTTTCTTACCACCATACTCGGACGACGCGACGCTATCAGTGGTGATAGTCGAAGCCGCCTCATCGCTTTCGCTCACGTCGGTTTCGATCCTCATGGCAACGTAATCCGGCGATGATCTTTGAAAGGAAAACCCCCTTGTAAAACTGCCAGGCAACGACCCCATTCTCAAAGAACTTTCTTTTAAGGGCCTCAATTCGTCAACGATCTCCTTTTTACTTTGTTCCTGAACTTCCGTCACGGGTTTAAATAATTTTGTGGTTTCGCGTTTTAATTCCATTTCTCCCATTCGCCTGCTTCTGTCAGAGGACTGGATGCTTTTCCTGAGTCGTTGATATTTATCGAGAAACTGATCTCTCCGTTTGGAATCTGTGATGTGTAAAAACATTTTTTCGTTTTCTAAAATTATTAATATTCCCTTTAGAGTGTGCTAACGTGAGTTATTTTATTATTCTCAAAATGAAATGTATAATTATTTTTATGTTTTATGTTTTAAGTAAATGAAAATCTTCTGTCTTTAATATATAATAACTAAAACCAGTTGAGGAAAAACATTTTACAAAATGAAACCTCGATAAATAGTTAAAAAATATTAAAATAACATCCGTTTCAAACGTGTTAAAATCAGAAAGAACTTGAATAATTAAAATCTCGAATAAAAACATGTCTGTAAATGTAACGCTTTTCAAAAAAATAACATCAATTAATCTTTTGAACTGTTTCCGCTTTCATCCATAGAATAGTTTTTCAGTTAAACGATTTAACTGACAATTGACTCATTTGAATGAAAAACCCGTAATACATTTCAAGCGTGGCAAATGGAGTTCTCAGTAAGTTTATACAGTAAAGATCACTTTGACATGCGACCTGCTTGTCAGCTTGATAAAACACACTGATGATTGTGAATGAATGAAAGGTTTTAGCGCGCCGAAGGCGCGCAGGGACGATGTGGGATTTACAAATCCCTTGCGACCCGGTTAACCTTATTTTATTTCACTTGGATGACACAGGCCTAGCTTTCTTATTGCCTCAAATGGGTTCTGAGGGGGGGGGGGGGGGGGGTATGCACGCGGTTAGAATTTCGACAGTTTACGTTGGAGTGTTAGATTGTCAATACTCAACCCCTCAACGCCATTAAAACTATTAGAGAGTGGGCTTTATTCGGTTCCAGCTCGACGATGGTAGAGGTACGAGTCCCACCATGGTGGCGAGCCAGAATGTAATGTTGTGGGATGGCAAATTCAAGGGAAGAAGAGAAAAGAAAACCAAACAGCAATGCCGGTTTGGTAGCGGCCACGGTATATGACCATAGCGGTTACAAAAAGGAGTGGAGAAAGCTCCAACAGTTTGGTTTTGAAAAACCGGGAGTCATCCATCCAGCCTTC
Organism: Pictodentalium vernedei; assembly: GCA_031216915.1. Lineage (NCBI taxonomy): Eukaryota > Metazoa > Mollusca > Scaphopoda > Dentaliida > Dentaliidae > Pictodentalium > Pictodentalium vernedei. Next base: position 272,664,021 of record CM062295.1, read on the forward strand.
TGGGAGATAGGATGCCGTATGTGATTATGAGGTATCTGGTTATCCTTCGGGAATTCCAAATGACCTCCTTCACCCCCCGCCCCAACCCACGCCACTACCCTAAAAAAAACACCCTCTCACAGACACATACACTCAAGCCCTTAAAAGTGTTGTTAAATCTTTATTCAAATGTTTATTTATATAAAATATACACTCGTCCCCAGCCAGACAAGCTTGTTTCAATCCTTGCCAAGTGTTTGGTGGTTTCTTGTGAATGTTGCAGAAAGGTAGGTTGCACCAATTCCTCCTACGCTTTGTCTACCATTTCCATGCGTCTTCTTTATAAGAGTGTTGCAAGAAAATTTGAGAATGTTCAATTAGAAAAGTTATAGGTAGAGAGAAAGATAGGTATCCGCTATTGTATAATGTGCCTGTTGTGTGATTGTTGCTATAGATGGGGTAAGGGGTGAGTTTCTTCGGAGCCCACTCCCCATACGCTGAGTTGCGAGGCAATCCTCACAGCCTCAATCCTAAAGATCTCAATCTGATGAGTGTAGCGCGCAGGAGCTCTATTTATACTGTACAAGTGGAGATATCCATCGTGGGATTTTCCAAAAAAACTCAGTTTTTTCTGTTGAGTTTGGAAAAATCCACTATGGGTATCCCCACTTACGTCAAAAGTGGGGATACCAATACTGGATTTTTCCAAACTCGGGTTTTTTTCTGTTTAGTTTGGAAAAATCCACTATGGGTATCCCCACTTACGTCAGAAGTGGGGTTACCCATAGTGGATTTTTCCAAACTGGGGTTTTTTCTGTTTAGTTTGGAAAAAAATCCTCGATGAGTGACTACACTTTACACTCACTTTTCACCGTTGATGAACGTCGAGAAAAGGTTTTGAGATCGATTTTCCTGTCCTAGAACTCTCAATCGTTTTTCACCGATCAAATCGCACCCTCAGCCGTCCGAAAAGCGATCGCGAACGTCGGTGTCCTAGAACTCTCAAAACGCATTTTTGATGCTGTCCTAGAACTCTCAAAGCGTTTTTTGCTTGCGTTCACCAACGATAGATCGAAGGTCTGATCCGCGATGGGAACGTCGACAAAAATTTTTAAATTTACATTTTCTTCAAATTTTCAAACATTTTTGCCTTCCGAGCGATGTGTCGAATTTCACTCGTTCGCCAACGGCTGTTTGAACTGTTAACAGTACGATTCGAACGGTCAAAAAACACTGAGAGTTCTGGGACACCATCAAAAAACGACATTTTTTACACTCTGTACACGATTTAACACTGAATCCCTATGGCGGTACACGTACATGTACGTGTACGTGTACAGTTTTTTGAAAATGTGTCCTTAAACTCTCATTTATCACCTACTAAGCTAAAACTGACCAGACTGAAAGGCACTTCTACACCACTAGAGTATACTTAGGAGTAAACACGAGTAGAACTGAAGGGGAAGAAACAATAACATAGTTAAACAGGCCAGAAATGAAGGGAAAAGGGTAGCCAAGGTAGATTGGACGCAGGGATTCTGAAGGAACCGGAACAAAATAAATAGTTGTGGGGTTTCGGTAATCATTCATACTCTGCTAATTAAAATCGAACAGAACAATAACATCACGTGGAGTTCCATTAGCTCAAGATGGTGGCTATGCAGGGTCCGTTTTAACGACTTGGTCGTTTTTATGGTTTTAGGTAGTTCTCGGGTGTTTATGGTAATTAGATATACCCAACGAGAATTGAACACACCATCCAACACATACCTTAATATAAGAAGCCGACCACTTTCACAGCTGCCACGTATCATCAAAGATACTGATCTGTAAAGATAGAAACTGAAGATTCCAGAAACTTTGGAGAAGTTGTCGGGCCCATTTCGGTAACAAAATGGACGACTGAAATGCGTGTCGCATTAACAACGCGCTGCGCATGCACAGTAACTCCACATATCTCCCTGGCAAGCACGTCACATCATGGTCTCTAAAGCGCTACCATGACAACTCCACAAGACGTCAGGGGTCACGTGACTAAGATAGCACTTTCGAAGTCCGGGGCCCTACCGGATACATGACACATACTTAGATCTATGAACAAATTACGTTGTCTTCGCGAATGTTTCTTCTCACTCGCTATCGTGTTTTGGTTTGTGAAACAATTTCACCTTTTTCACCATTTCGTGGAGCTGTAGAACAATTGTGAAATCATTTCGCCGGTCAGTGTTCTGCTTGCATTCAACAACGCCCTCAGACTGTCAAGGCTCAAAATCCCCATCATAACCTTCCCATCCGAGGGATGAAATGACAACTCGAAAGAAGCCCTCAGACTGTCAAGGCTCAAAATCCCCATCATAACCTTCCCATCCGAGGGATGAAATGACAACTCGAAAGAAATCATTATCATTACGGTCAATATAGCTCGGCTAATATTTATGGGAAAATGAGTGTTTTTGTTTGGGGGAAGGTGAGGGGCTGGGGCACATAGGCTCAGTCTTCAAGGTATAAAAGTAAATGTTTTAGTCGCTATGGAGGGGGAAAGTGAGGGGTTGGGGTTCTTCAAACATAATCACGTCCAGTTGCAAGACTGGTTTGATTGATTGACTGATTCTTTATTTCACAGTAAAACATATACACAATAATAAACAATAATAATGATGATAAAATTACATGAAAATACATATCGTGGGGAATAACATGGCCAGATTGGCTATCTTTTGCAACATTGTACTGGACATTATAAAATTTTAAACACAGAGCAAGTACTACTGAATATCACTTGGACCACTCTGAAACATACAAATAGTACAGGACTTATATGTGAGTTGATGGCCGCTGTGTAAATCAAACTCTCCACCACACCCGCCTTCACCATTGACCAGTGCAATGTGATCTATCTATCTATCTCGAACACTATTTGGTTGGGCTAGGTAGAGAGAAATACTGTGACGAACTTGAAAGACAGTTGGGTATCACACGAACTACTTTATTTATTATTTTCATCTTGGATTTTTAAGATCACCTTTATCGTCAATGTTAGGTAAGTACATGTCGTCAATTGTGTTCTCAATATAGGTAAAAGTCAGATTTATTCAATCGTTTATGCCCATTATTATAAATGAGTTTTACGTGAGACACTAGCTATTGGCTCCAATCTTGGCAATAAAAGAGATTTTTTTGTTTGTATTTTTATTTCTTTATTTCTTTAGTCTTTTATTTCATTTTACATTATATAAGTCCCACTATCGGCTACAATCCAGACAACAGGGGTTATTACAGTGAACATCCTTCATGCACACACCCATAAATTAGTTTGAAATGTGTCTCTTGAAGACGGTTCAACAGCAGATTGCACGTAGTTCGTAATCCAATTCGTTCCATAGTTTTGTGTAGGCAAATATTGGAAATAGGTCAAGAGAATTCGTTCTAGTGCGCAGTATTTCTAATGGATATGATTCATTTGTGATTCTAGATTTTGTATTTGTCATCGAGAAGAAATTATTAAATGAGAGGGACAGCGTTTTGTTATGCCAATCATAAACAGATAACACTGATTGCACCTTATATAAGTCCTCTACCTTAAGGATACGATCTCTGATGAACAGGGGGTCATGTGGGCTTTACACCATTTGTTATTTTTGATGAGAATACTTCGCTTTTGTAGAAGGGAATAAGCGTATAATATAAGGTTACAATTGCCTCGTGTGCCGTGTGGTAGTATTTTATTTCGCTTTATTTAATGCATAATTTACTCTGGCAATTTTTTGTACATATTTGGTCAATGTGATACTTGTTATATAGATGATCACCCATCAAAATTCCCAAGATCTTCAAAGAAGTTTCAGTTTCATTCTGCCCACCCTGTTTATTTTATGTCCGTTGATTTAAATATTATGATTCATGAGAGTAGCCTTTTGTGTTGGATTTATTAAAATATATTCCGTTTTTTGTGCATTTAACATGAGTTCATTAATGGAGCAGCATTCACAGATTTTAGAAAGTTCACTATTTACATAATTGGCCAAATGATTAATATCTTCACTGGACGAAAATGCGATGGTGTCATCAGCAAAGGACAGAAGGGGTAGGGAGGTGGAATGGGGCAGATCATTAAGATATATAGAATCGAACAAAATTGACTTCTGCGGCACCCCATAGCATAGTTCAGCTTTGTCTGATCCGTTTCCCCTATAATTAACGTGTTGCGTTCTATTGGAGGGGAAGAGATCCTAAACCAATCAATACTGAGTCCTCTAATGCCATATTTTTCAAGTTTACTGAGTAAGACGTCTTGGTTTATGGAATCAAATGCTTTGAGCAAGTCGACAAAAATAGCTGGGGTGACATCTCTACTCTTTTTATTGTTCTCCATGGCCACATGTTTAATAAGATAAGTGACAGAGTGTATAGTAGAGTGTTTCTTCCTGAAGCCAGACTGATAAAGATTTAAAATGTTATTTCTAATCAGGAAACTAATAAATCTTTTATACATTATTTTTTCCAAAATTTGGGAAAAAACAGGGAGTATACTAACTGGTCTATAATTACTAAAGTCTCAGTTCTCACCGGATTTAAATAATGTGATTACTTTGGCTATTTATTTTCGGGTTGAAAAGAAATGTATGCATTGGCGGATGGGGCGTGCCCCCTTATTTTGTGACTCGATTGTTTTTACAAGTCCTGACACCAAAGGACTCGGTATTATCCGTGATAACACACGGGCAGTCCTACTGGAGGTTGTTGATGCCAATTATTGCAGATAATATAATACCCCACATAATATTATACTCCACAAACAGCTGTAGCGCCTATGCGAGTTTCCCGTGAGCGGTTATAAATTAGCTTCCCTTTTTCCAAATTTGAACGTTTGTGGGATTATTTTGGCAGGAAAACATTGTGGTCATATGCAAAAAAGCCACCGGAGGGCGATGCTGACACTTCATTTTTCACGGTTAGGCCTGCACAAGCCTACTAACGAGGTTGGAATAACCCCCACGTGCTCGCCACCAAATCTCCGTATTGCACGTCAAATGAGGCTTCGCATCATAATCCATGATTCAAATGTGGCGCGACCCAATCCAAAATCAGAAATCCGCCACTGGTAACTACTGCAAAAATGGGCTGATGAGCTACAAAGTTGATCTTCTGTTTCCCAAGCCATCTTTTGTAAAACTGTATGTGGGTTGTCGGTTTTTGTTTCATTTTTTATTTTTGTAATTATTTCTTTGCCATCCAAAGTTCATGTTCTTGGTTTGTTTCATGTTTCAGGCCTCTTAATCTTCAGAATAGCATGGATAGTGGTGTAAATCGTCCCTTGATTTAAAGAAGGCTTTGCAATGCTAAATCATTGCAAAGCTTTATTGCACTCGCGGGACAACTTTATCAATTTCATTAACTTGTATAAAATAGCATACATAGAGCTATTTAATTTGTATTTTTTAAGTTTGCATTGGTTAGAAAAAGAGAGCATGCGGAAGCCAAAAGGGCCACGTGGGAGGGCCCGAGAAACAGATTTTTAACTTCTTAGGCCTAATAGGCAGTTTTTAGGGCAGATTTTGAATCTCAATACTATATGCTTTTGGTTTATGCCCTTGTTACACACCGTTTTCTTTTATTTATTTTCAGACATTATAATGTACCACGTGTGCCACAGATACCCGGTATAGGTAAATTTAGAGGTCATGTGATGCATAGTCAAGATTATCGAACACCAGAAAGATTCCGTGGGCTGAAAGTAGCATTGCTTGGGGCCAGCTTTTCAGGGAGAGATATATCTATAGAGATATCAGCTGTGGCATCATGTGTAAGTTTTTAGCGCGGATAACCGACCCAATGAAACTTGGGTGTACGACAAAGCGTGTCGGCTGTTCATGGTCAACGTAATTCCAGTCCAACGGTACAAGCCAGGATACAGTCACTCCATATATTTCATATGTACAGAAACACGCCAAAAGTCGATAGAAATATCTCATAGTAGAGGTAATAGTGGCAGTGATAAAAACAGTAGTAGTGGTAATCGACTCCCATGAAACCTGATGCGCGAGAAATCGTGTCGGCGTTTATGGACCAGTGATTTCAGTAAAACAGGTTGTGTGCAGTACAAGCCAATGTATAGACAGTCCATATATTTCAGGTGTACAGCCATGCGCCAAAAAATCGATGAAAATATCTCATAGTGGAGGCAAAAGTGGCTGTGATAAAAACAGTAGTTGGGGTAAAAATGATCCGTACCGATATCTAGTATTGGTAATGCAAGTGGTCATCATAGCCATAAACAGTGGCATAGAACCATGTAGTTGTGACCAGCAGTTGGAATATAAGAACCTCGCAGTTGTATTAAGGATCAGTAATGGTTCCAAGAGTTCGTAGTACCGATAATGGCCCGTCCGACAGTGATTCCTAAAACAGTTCTCCCCGTGGTACACAAACTGCGGCAATAGATTGCCCACAAATACCCGAATGGGACCAAGAGACTGGTACACTGGCCGCATTCAAACCATGGTATAGGAGTGAGAGGAGACTTTGGTATCCAGAGCCATCTAGAACCTGGGGTTTTGTAGCTAGAAGGCTACGTGTCTGAAAGGTCTAACACCACCTATCTACTCTGTCGGCTTACAGTCTGGAAGATCACTCCTCCCCTCACACTGTAACATGTCAACCGCAAAGTGATATAGTAGTAGGGCTTTAGATGATACGCGTGGCCTTCTGCATGCATCCCAAAACAACGTATCACATGGAAATGGCGTCACAGTCTTTATAACCGCTCATGACAGGTGCCTTCGATGAAATTAGCGAGAGAGCAGAAGCAAATAAGGTAATAAGATTTGTGGTTTTAATGTACACCAGTGAAAGGGGTAGATCACATAGTATTCACCAATAGTAGCGGTAGTGGTCTTTGTAAACAGTGGCACTGGTTGTAGCAATAGCGACGGAAACGGATGGGAGTCAAAACCCTCAAATTATTTCTAATAAATTCTACTAGAAATCAAAGCACCTTAACACAGATTCGAGTCTAATCTAGAACTCGGAATTATACTTTTTATTTTGTTCCGCCACGCTTGCAACTTCATATGCTTCATCGAATGATTTCGTATCGGAATTGTAGAACACTTGTTTAACCCATTTATCGCACAGAACCCTGGCGACACTTGAAAAACATGTAACTTATGACCCCTCCTACCCCCGAGTGGAACGAGGTCGTTGAACTCGTTCTAGTGAAGGGTCATAAGCTATGTATTTCTGGCAGAAAATGAAAAAAAAATTGAAAGACGATTTTTGTGAATAGCACTGGCCGTATGAGTACTGCCAGATAAAACAGCTAATTAAGAAAGTGAGAAGATCCAAAAGTATATTATCAGTTCTCTTACCTCATACAATCTCTGACACCTCAGCGGAAAGGGAAAAAAACCCTCTTGTTCAAAGCATAGAAATCGGATATATAAAGACTAGAATGGCTGGTCTGTGTTGATTGGTCCATCTCTTATGAGGCAACGCCCGCCATTGCTCGTACAGGCAAAAGAAGTGAACAAATACACGCGCTTTCAGGTTTGTTTTAACGACAGAAGAGCATAGTAGATTCACGTTTTTCGTCTATTTATTGGTACAAAAGTTTGAAAGCGCGAGGACACGAGTAATGTGCCTCTTCGAATAGATCAGATATCGATTTTAGACGCTGGAATGTTTATCGAAGCGCTTTGGTGATGATAATTGGTAATTGTTGATCAAAACAGAAAGTGGAAGGGTTTTGTTGGCATGTTGCACTCACGGTACGCAGGCATAACAATAGCAAGCAAAAAAGAATACTGCTTTAAAAAATGGAAACAGGAAGAATAGATAGATAGATACTTTATTCAGCAGCATTTGTATAATACAGAGTAATACGTTTGATATAAAGAAAAACATATAATATGTGCTGCTGGGAGATGGCAGAGCCAGATTGGCTGTCTACCTGCCATCACCCTAAAAACTAGAACTAAGTTACATTAAATTTAATTCAATTCATACCAGGCTACGTCTTCCCTTTGAACCCTCAAAACTTAAGACTGAAGTACAGCAAATTGAAAATAAAGTAAGCGACTGTGAACTGGTAAGAGAAATATTTTCAAAAAACCTGGCTTACTCTACCAACTAAACGAGAATTTCACAATAATAATAGGTCAATTTGACTGATATCTGCAAATAAGAGCTGAGTAACGAAGTAATTAATTTTGAGTACAACAATGATTTGAACGGCGCTATGTACCATAGGCCGACAGATTTTGACAATCATGGCACCAGCTCCAGTTTATGAGGGGCAACTCAAGATTGAAGCCATTGTTGGTGTTCCTATTTCTCAAATTAGAAAGACTTTCTCATTTGAGAAATCTGAAAGTTAGGTCACATGTCGTTAGCACAAATATGCACCGCCTTTATAGAAGGGTTAGTATAAAAGGAGTTCGTTACAAATAGAAATGGTTTATTATCTAATCACCTTCGAATTTACGAATATAAAAAAAGGGCAGGGAAGCCAAGTTAGACGAGGTACCAGACAAAAGCAAAATCGACACTCAACTTAAGGTTCAGGTACGGCAGACATTAAATAGGCAACAATTATTTTTGACTAAGTCCCACAAGCGGTTTCCTTGATCAGGTATGTCAAAGAACCCGTCCATTGATTTATAATTTACAAAGAGCAGTCTGGACAGTAAGGGTTGCTACATTCAACGCAGTCAGAATATGAAACTAAGAGCTTGAAAGCCAAATTTTTTTTTAACAAATTTCTATTATCGAACTGACGAAGTTCCGTATCTAATTCGTTCCACAATTTTGGGTACGAGTACAATGGAAACATCTCTAGTGATCGAGATCTAGTTCTACTTACGTGTAGAAGCATAGACTGTCTCGTATTTCTGTGCTTATGACTGTCTACGTACGTAAAGTAATCATCAAATGAGGCTGGAAGGTTTAATGTTTTCCAGTCGTAGATGAACAATGCAGCATGAAGTGTAAATAAATCACTAACCTTGAGGATACGGACCCTAAAAAAACAGAGGGTCGGTGTGGGCATTGAATCTTTTATTATTAATTATTCGTATGGATCTTTTTGCATTACGAATAATTTATTGATGGCTTTTGAGTTACCCCAAGCATGAATTCCGTAGATCAAGTGACTGTGAACAAGGGCAAAGTAAAGAGTTCTCAAGGCATCATGTGGAAGAATGGACTTGACCTTACTTAGGGCATAATTTGCTCGCGCGATCTTTGAGCATAGTTGAGATATATGGACTTTATATGATAGCGTATCATCGATGTTGACCCCAAGAAATTTCACAGATTTTTCGATTTGTTCAACACCCACTCTTGTTATTTTCTCATTGTCAATAAAGACGTTTTCTCGCAAAGTTTCAATTTTCTTCATAGTCGGGTTAAATACAATATATTTTGTTTTGTTAGCATTTATAACTAGACGATTAGTGGAACACCACTCGGATAATTTACGTAATTCAATGTTCATATAACTTGTCAAGTTATTCACGTTAGGGCCTGATGAATACGCAGTAGTGTCGTCTGCAAATGAAAGAAGTTTTAGGGAAGTGGAATTACAAATGTCGTTAATGTATAATAAAAATAAAATGGGACCTAATATCGAGCCTTGTGGGACTCGACACGTTATTTGCGCCAGATCAGATTTATTTTCTCCAAAAACAACAAATTGTCTTCTATTTGATAAGTAACTTTTGAACCAGGCATTGCTGACTCCCCTCACCCCATAATAATCTAATTTCTTAATTAAAATTTCGTGGTTTATAGTATCAAATGCCTTTGTTAAATCCAGGAAAACCGCTGGTGTGTTTGTTATTTTCCTCAGCGACTTGTTTTAGAAGTTGAAGAACTGGATGGACTGTAGAATGTTTTTTTCTAAATCCATACTGATGTTGATATAAGATTTCAAATCAGTCTAGGAAACTAATGATTCTGACCGCCATAAGTTTTTCTAGAACTTTGGAAAATGTTAGCAGGACACTAATTTGTCTGTAGTTCGTGAATTTATGTACGTCCCCAGATTTATAAATGGGGGTCGATTTAGCAATTTTCATTTTGTCGGGCACTATGCCATCAGTGAATGAGTTATTGATTATGTGTGTCAAGGGGGTCGCAATGATATTTACTGTTTGTTTCAGAAGATCCGAGCTGATATTATCGCAGTCAGGGCTTGTTTTGGATTCCATTGATTTTACAACGTTAATAATTTCAAACGTTGAGGTCGGTTCTAGAAATAAATTATTCTGGAATTGTCCATTCATGTAATCCGAAGTCGAGGTACTGCTTGTTTGTAATTGTTCACAGGTGATAGCTCCTATATTTATGAAAAAAATCATTAAATTCCCTTGCGATTTCGCATGAGTCAGATATTTCTTTGTTATTTTGGACAAAGAAGGAAGGAAGTTTAGACACATGTCTTACCTTATTTATAGTTTCGTTGGGGATTTTCCAAGTTTTACGCATATCATTTTTGTTTTCTGCAAGGATCTTTTTATAATAAATTGCTTTACATTGTTTCTTGGCACGGTTGAATATTCTGCAGTAATTTATATAATTTTGGATATTTTGATCTGTGGGAGATCTCAGCTTCTTGTGGTAAAATTTTCTTTTATTTTTTGACGAAATAAGAAGACCCTTACATCCATGGCTTATGTTCAAGTTTATTATTGTTCGGGATAATTTTTGTCCTAGGAAAAGCTACGTCGAATGCGCTCTGATAAATATCCATGAATGTGTTATAGGCTTCGTTTGGACAGCGCAACTCCATTACGGAAGAGAAATCACATTCCGACAGCAGTGATTTGAAATGTTCAATGTTTTCTGGATTAATTATTCTTCGATATTTCGGGGTTGGAATAACTTTATTTTCTCTGTTTTCTATATAAAAGATACCAAAGTGATCAGCTACGTCAGTCAGTCAGGACTATGCCAGATGATGATGTGGATAAGATATTATTTGAGTAAATGTGATCAATGATGGTCGCCAAATAACTTGTTACTCTGGTCGGTTTAGTTATAAGTGGGAGAAACCCTTGACTGAACATTGAATTTATAAATTCTTCGGTTTTTTATGAGATTCGATTTTCAAAAGGTCAGTATTAAAATCACCCATAATATATGAAAGTTTATTTTCGTTATTTAATATATCAGTTATTAGGTTTATTTTTGTCATAAAGATATCCATGTCCGCCTTTGGTGGGGTATTCGCTCTATAAATAATTCCAATGACCTTTACAGTCTTATCGACCCTGACTACGATGAATAGAGATTCGAAGACGTGGGGAATGAACACTGATAAATCGTCACGAATTCTGAAGTCAATACCTTCTTTAATAAAGATGCCGACTCTACCTCGACCGTCGTCTCCAGAAGGGCGACATTTATCGTATAAGACGTAGCTGGGTGGACTTGAAAAATCTCAGTTAAACCAATAATATCAAAACTATGGCCAGATTCCTGCATGTTGAGCATAAGTTCATTCAGTGAGTCCCAATGAGCGCAAATACTTTGACAATTGTTATGGAAGATGGAGAATGTATTATTCATACCTGCACACCGAGGGCGGAGGTTATCCGGTGAATAATATTCACACTCCCCTCTAAGGTATTGGAAGGGGGTGTCTTCGACGTCTCCGGTTGATATTCTGCTGTTTAACTGATTAATAAAATCATATTCTGCCCCCGTCTGGATCGCGTCCAAGGTTGTGCTACCCTCCATTTTTTATGAAGAACTTACCCAGTATCATTGTCGCAGAAATTGCTGTACATGGTACAATATAAGCAGATTTTATAAGAGTGAAGGATAAAGACTCATACACCGAGCTTGGAAACTCATTCTTATTGGTGCTGGTATGAATGAATTCTGAAAATGGCAGAAGTGGGACAGAAAGTATACTTACTAGTATTAGGTGAAAAGGTTTCATTGTACTTTGCTCGTGGTAACGTTTGGTATATACAAGTCGAATTAACGCTATGAGCAACAACGGCAAAAACAGGGTATTGAATTTCATGGCAGTATAACACATTCCTTATTTTCTCCGAGAAAGAAAGTGGTATTTTTTATGTATTCAACCTGCGTTTGTTTAAAGACAGAAAATCAAACCACGGGGATTTTTAGGGGAGAAAATAATAGTGCAAGGTGCTATATAAGTAATGGAAATCTGGCCCGAAAACCCGGCAACAGACTACCCTCGATACCGTCCAAGATCAACACAAAATCAGGCGACAGGCTACCCTCGATGACGTCCAAGATCAACACCAATAATAAACTACGACTTTGTACATCTATATTTATGAACAATTCTTGCCTCTTTTGAACCAATAAGAATGAAAAAATCCAATATAGTGCAAATCCTTGTCGGCACAGAAAACGGCATACCACCCATCCCGACGCCAAACCTCCCGCGACTCACACAGCACCTTAATTTATGCGCAAAGGTGAATGACGGACGGTGTAGACCATTCAAACCGAAGTTTTGGGGTTTTTTTTGTTGTTTTTTAATAGACTGTTGACATAAGCAAATTGATACTACAATGATTTTTTAAGGTTGGTGTGTTCTGTGGCACAGGGTACGTATTCAAATCTATCTTGTTCACAGAGACAAACATTTTGAATACAACTTTATATCTTACCTCATCGATACACACCATTTCACTTGACCATGCGGCCGCTTGTGTATCAAGAAAATATTTATTGAGACAGTGACCTACTTACCATCATATTATGGGACGGTATCAACATGTTTTGATACGAGACTGATTCACCAACCGAAAGATAAAGTTTACAGAAAAAGGTATATTTATAGCCCCCGAAAAGTACAGCCACTATAGTTTTCAATCTAGAGAGCCGTAAAGTCCCGTGTCTGCTAATAATATGTTATCCAATGTTTTACTTTGAATCTGCGAAGGAAGAAAGGAATGTTAATAAAACGATTTTCAATCGATGCTCTACAGATGTTAGATGTTTATACATAACGTGACTATATATTTTTATGGCGTCAATTGAAAACAAAAGTGTCCTAATTTCGTCCTAAACGCTGCAATTGTTGTATGAAGAACTACAAATTGCGGACGCGATCCGTTTCGCTCCTTTTAATTGACTGATAACTGGAACAAATAGATGCAGCTGGTATTTAACAATGTTTGCATGGAAGACTGAACTCAGTTGCAATAGGCCCAGTGGAAGGAAAAGCCTAAGTTGAAAAAAGTGGTTTCATGACCAGGCGGAACTGTGTGAACTGCTTCTTCTACATGGATAACATCAGGAACTGGTTTCTTTTTTTTCGGAAAGCTCTCACGGAGAGCTTTTCAAAAATGCCAGAACCTGGTTATGTTGATCTAGGAAAAAAGGACACGGTGGTTATTTTACAATTAATTTCGACTTTTCGGTTGGAAAATACCAGAAAAATCTAAAATAATTTGTGTTCTGCAGAACAACAGTTCCCACACTGAATGGGAGAAGAGCGTTAAAATGATCACTTTTGTTAGTGGTGTTTTAACACTTAAGGGTCTAGAGAGTTTTCTAGAAGTCATCCCTACCCATCAGTATTTTAGTCATATGGTATTGTAGTGATTGGTTGATTGCAAGTTAGGCTTCCAAAACTTGACTAAAAATCATTTCCAGAGAAAGATTGCTCCTATCCAGAGGACTTGCGAATATGTTGGTCTGTGGCTAAAAAAATGCATTGTAAAATTCAGACCTGAAGCCAAACTCTCCCCGACGACAGATAGCATCAAAATTCTAGTAAAAGGGAACCAAATTTCTTTACAGAGGCGGCCAGTACCCCCCCCCCCCTCCCCCCCGTAATTGCTTCAGTCCTAATAAAACCTGGAAATAGGTTCTTATGGGTTAAAAGGAATGTTATCTCCATATTCACTTTCTTCAGTCTGGAAAAATATACATCACAGCCAATGCGGATAGGTCAAAATTCACACATAGGCTTTGATCCGCTATGTGATCAGGTCTATCTGGTGCTTCATTGATGATACTGTCCTGTTGTTAGGTTCATAGCAAAAAAATCTCTGAATTGTATTTGTGGAAAACATGTCATTGCACAGATTCTGACCCATCCACGATAGATGCACTGTAGAAGGAAATCACTTTTTTTAACCGTAAGAGTAAAATGAAGAGATTATTTATTTATTTTTTTTAGAAAAGCAATGGAATCATTTTATGAAAATAGTCACATCTGGGGAAAAGTCTGGAACTCACTAAAATGCTTTCAATGTGACCAGAAAAGAAATAATGTTAATTTCTTAATGAAATGTTGTTGGAAGTTGAAAAGAGGTTTAAAATAACTGCACTGGAAAATTCTGATTCATGCAATCAAAACCTAAACCATAACCTTATCGTGAAAGGGAGGAGAGGGTTAAGAACATAGACGTATCACATTCGTTCAATGCAAATTTCATTACTTGAATTGATACTTGCTTTGCGATCATAGTATAGTCTTAGGTGTTGAAAGTGACCACAACCATTTTGCTAACAGATTGACAAAATTTACCCTTGTCATATGCAAAAAATGTCATTTAATATTTTTAAAAAATGTTAATACTCCAAACCATAGCTGATAACCCCTCATTGGAATAAACCTGTTTTTTGGAATAAAAAAATGGAATTTTTTGGATTTCTCAGAAAATAGATTTAGTGTCATCTACTTCTTATGTTAGGCCACAGTTGATTAATTTTCAATTTAGAAATATTTCCCTCATTTAGTGTTTGGCTCGAATATATACCCCATTTTCTTCATCACCACTGTGGGGGTCACGATGGCGCTGTGTACTGAGGCGTACTGCACGTCGATGGTACGCATGTCTTCAACCAATCTAACCCTGCCTGTGCTGCGGTGCTGAGTTCAGAGTTACGATGGTGGAGAGCTGACAGCTGCTTGTCGTTGCCCGGTGGTTCTCTCCGGGTACTCCGGCTTCCTCCACCCGTAAAACTGTCACGGTCACGATTAGCCATTGTGCATAAAATGTGAACTTAAACACCAATAAATAATAAATAAAATAATATCACCACTGTGATTAACATTAACTTTTACAAAAAGCAGATTGATCACAGTTAAAAATTATCCCATACCATGCAAAGTATGGTCAGTCCTATACTTTTAGCCATTATACATGTACATGTAGGTGATGTAAAGACTACTTTTACAGGTGAAAAAGAGTCTTGCAGTACGAAGCGTGCCCCACCCCTGTAGTTGTAGTATCTGCATAACAACCAAACTGTTCAGCACCATGTGCAAAACTCAACATGCAATTTCATTACTTGAACAGTTTTTATATGCCCGTCTTGAAAAAGGTTGCATCATATTAATGGTTTGTCCGTCTGTCTGTCAGTAAACAATTTGTTTCTGATCAATAACTTGAGTTTGGATTGGGGGGTCAATTCAAAATTGTGTACCACCTGAAATAGCTTCTTAAGATTTAGTATACAAAAGGTGGTACCAATTCAAAATGCATTAGCTGATCTTGTCTCATGAAAGTTAAACATTAACACACAAAATATGTCTCTTCACCTTTGCACATTGAACACTGATTGTAAGTGTTAAAGTGTGACTTTCCTTAATTTGCTGGTGGAGTTTGACATTTTTTGGTAAAATGTCAGCAACAGATAACTACATTTTTCGGGGGATTGGCCACCCCTATTTTTTTTTGAAATATATACTCAAGTTTTTGTCTTATATCAAATTACTAACTCAGAACTGGTGTTTTGTCCTCTTCATTTCTTAGTTTCGAAATTTGTATCTTATATAAGTGCTGAAGACGTCAAATTCTCAAGCTTGCCTGACTGAAATTGTCTGAGCTGAGAAAAGTCATAAGTTTGTGTGTGTGTTAGGCAGATGCGGTTAAACATGTACATGTAGCAGCCTTCCAGTTCCACAGGTTCTGCTTCAGAAAATTTTATGTCTGTTAGGTGTTGCATTCAACTGACCTTTCTTGCACTCAACTGGTTGAAGACTGGAACAAGCTATCAGGATTTGAGAAAAACAGAGGATAACTTGTGAAAGACAACATTTTCTTTACTTATGGTTTCAAATTCACTAAAAAGCAAGTACCGTCTTCTCATAATGATCTGCTGTATTAAAAATTATTGGAGAGTGCCTACAGACACTCTCCAATAATTTTTAATAAAACAGATTTTGAGGAAAAAATTTGACCACGAAAAATAATGTAGCCATCGACCAGTTAATTGGTTCCACCTTATTTCTTGTTAGCTGGTAATGGCTGCTGTCATCCTCATTGAGATTATCACAAAAATGTAGAAGATCCATCTTTCAAACAAGTTGAAAAGTATGTAACAAATTCAGTTGTCTCTAGTCAGATTTGTGACAGCATCTCAGTGTAATCATTAAATCTTACAATAACATGCAATAACCAAATCTTCCATAAGACAAGATCAGAAACAATAAGAACTTGAATTTATTAACCTTTTACCTAATGAATAATAATATACATAAATCCACAACTGAATTTTGTTACCTGCTTTTATTTCTCCAAATCACCCAGGATCATTCCAATTACATGTGGGGAGCATACGCTATGGTCTGATAGGAAAATATGAAACTAATTGATGCTGTCATTTGTTATTTTAGAGGGTAAAAAAGAATGATAAAAATGACAAATGTTCTGTAAGTAAGATGTCTTCATTCAGGAGATCAAAATCTTCTTACCTTTCCACTTAAAAATCCAACCTGTCAATTCAGTTGGTTGATCAATGCCAATATTTCATCAGTTTCCACTTGATCTATAGATTGAGGATAGTGGTCAATGAGGCGTATCCAGGGTTGAGGTGTTTGGAAAACCCATGTGACATGCCAAAATTGAAGAATTTAAAAAGATCAAAATCACTTCATTCAAATTTACATGTAGATACATGTATTTCATTGTGCTTCAAAATTGTTATTTAACAATTTCTTTTCTGTTCTACTGTAAATGAATGATTTGTTATCATTGTAAATAAATCTGTCAACAGGAATTTAATAAATTACAACTTTTAGAGTGCCTGTATTGACGTTTCAGTTATGATTAAACTAATAATCAGTTTCCATTATAACAGCATGATCAAAAGTACATTCAGTGATGATCTCGAGTCAGATTCGAACTGACACCTTCTTAGTGCATTCATTGAGTGAACCTTACACCAAGATGCACTGACCAGTTCTGCCATGGAAACAGGATTGCAACTTCAGTACTTCAGTCTCAAGCATGTAAAATCATTGTTATATCATGAACATCATAAATTTACAACAATATATTCGTCTAAAAATACTCACCTTTAAACCCCACTCCAGTCCCACGCACGTTACACCAACAAAAAACCCATCTTGAACCCCTCTGCAGTTTCCTGTAGTTTAGCTTGCAAGTACTTAGGTGATCCCACCATGGCTGCAACCAAGCCTCTGTATGACGATTACATACTACTGCCCCTCAACCATCAGGCATGAGCTCTGCGGAAGGGTCAGTAGATAACCTCCTTGCAAACAGCGTATTCCTAGGCACACCACCTTTCCCCATGTTGGGAAACTGCCCTTTTTTATCATACATGTAACTTTCTGGGCACAAGTTACAACATATCCCGTGTAAGACTGCTATTTACTGCCCCTTTTCCACTGCATGGTTTGAGCCTCAGGGTTGGATGGGCAGTATATACTCATCTTTGAGACTAGTACATACCTACCCCTATCAGAGTGGTCAATCCTCATCGTCGGAAAAAATTCCAGCACCAGCAGGGATGGGATGTCAAATGTGAAACAGTGGGAATGAAGCCTAAAAGGCCCCCTCAATCAGCCAGTAGAGGACCATGACAAATGTGCAGATGGTCAAATGCAAAGCATTACTACCATGCAGACATGCGCTACAGTACATGTAGAGTGTATTATCACTAAATCACCAACGGAGTGGAGATTCCACCCAAGCAATAATTGCAAATTTGTTTCAAAGCGTAACAAGCACGAGCAAAGTTCCAACCAATGAACCTCCGGGTTGAACCCGGAGTTTCATTGGCTGAAACAATGCTTGTGTTTTTGTCCATATGTGCAGAATTTGAAAGTAATACTTTGGGTGATAATTTCACTCCACGAGTAATGTTTGTTACAATCCACTCTCCACATACTGTACTGTACAGTCCAGTCCCAGTGGCCTGGTCGTAATCCATGTGTGGGCAGTGATGCTCACATGTGCATTTACCAAGCAAAAGTCTTCAGCACAGCAGCAAAATTTTAATTAATGAAGTACCAGGTTGTACCTGGTGCTTCATTAATCAAAAGATTAATCATGATTATTCCTATAATTTGTTTGGAATCTTATATTGTTGCCATGGAAATATTGTCCATTCGCTAGAAGTGACCAGTCCACGATGGGCGTACTGTATTAGTTTGAAGCAAGTTAGAGAACAACAAATGGTTGGGGAGGGGGGGGGGGGAGGGTGTAATGAATACTGAATTTTCCAATTTTCTTCAAACACTGGCAACAGCAGGAATTAAAATATTTCCCTTTCTGACAGGACCCTTATACAACTTTCTGCCACATTCATGTCACGAGTCTTGACATTGTGATGGACGGGTAAACAAAAATCTGTATGGATTTTAACATTCACTTGTGAAAGTAAATGCTGTTGCCCCGTGTAAGGCCAAATATTACATTGGATATGGCCATTATGGGTATATTCCGATATTTCCTCGGGGCTCTCTTACCTTGTGAGGGTCGGTAGGTTTTTAGTTTCACAATCACAGCCACAGCCCCATGGAGGCTCAGCTTCTGACGTGGAGGTTTCCAATATAAATGTTTTGATAAGCAAGATGTCGATTAGGTTGAGTTTTTCAAAAAATAATTTTACTGATAGTTCAAACGAATAGAAACCACGAAAACATCCATCGAATTTTGACAGAAAATATCATTGAGCTTTTGAAGGTTGCTAGTAGTAGTGGTATTGCATCGTTGTGCGTCGAAAATAGGTTGTTATCGAGTCAAAAAATCAACATTTCCATGCAATACATCAACTAATGAAAGGTTATGTCGTGTTCTTTTGCTTCATCAGAACCTCGGATCATCGTGCAGCCAGTGGCTGCGCAAGTATCTGACATTTTAAAAAAAATACAAACACATGTTCAGACAGCGCTATCACAGGCGAGTCAACCGCGTTGTTGACGTGTTTTGCCTGTACGAGCAATTGCCGACGAAATCACGGTTTTTGTCACGTAACTGCCATTCTAGTCTTTTTCCGATTTCTATGGTTCAAAGTGAAATGCAAGTAGAAAGATACACTTGTTTTGATATTTTTTTATTCGCAAAGGTCAATGTTAGGTTTTAAGCTCACCTGACTGAAAGCCAGGGAGAACTTAAGTGGTCACTTTCCGTCCGTCCGCCCGTCCGTCCATCTGTCCGTCTTGCCGGGCCACCGCAGATGGCCTTGCGAGGTGACCGTCCGTGTACAGTCATTACTTGTGATGTTGGGGCATAAAACCCTTAGTACACCAACCACTTGTGAGTTTTTTTCAACTTGTGAGGTGCGAAAAACCACTTGTGAGTTACGCAATTTTCCCCATATCTAACCCTAAAATCACTCCACAAGTTCATCTGCGGTAGAACGTCCTTCCATCCGTCCGTCCTTGAACTTTACATTTTCGTTTTCTCCTCGTAAACCACTAGACCGAATTGAACCAAATTTGATATGCATGTTCCTTATCATAAGCCCATTGACATTTCATCAAAGTTGCCACGCATACAGGGGCCACCACATAAGGGGTATTATTCTGATAGCACCCATAAATTGTTTTCCAAACTTAAATAAATCTTCTTCTCCAGAACCATCAATAAGAATCTTTTGATATTTGATATATAACATCTCTAAGGAAGTCAGATTCACGTTTGTTCAAATCGAGTTTCTGGGTTAATATTTGGGCTCTATAGGGAAGTCGTTTTAACTCGTACAGAATGAGTGAATTTCTTTAAAAATCAATATTCTTCAGTTCCACCAGTCAAATTGCGTTCATATTTAGCATACAACATTTCCGGGGGGGGGGGGGGGGGGGTGAGGGGAGTCAGATTTAAGTTTGTTCAAATCGAGCCCCTGGTTTATTATTTGGACTAATATTTAACTTACAGCTACATGAGAAAGTTTCTTTAAAAATATTTCTCTCCAGATCCACCAGTCAGAATGTTTTTGGTATACATCTCGGGGGGGGGGGGGGGGATGGGTAGATTCAAGTTTGTTCAAATTGGGTCCGCGGATAAATAATTGGACTCTATGGGATGGTGGTGCAGTAACTGCAGTGACATAACAACCTTTAGAAGTTTGGCAGTGCTTGTCTACAGCTGATAGAATTGGAAGCAGCCAGGAAAACCTATGACGATAATCATCTGACATGGACACTAGAGTTATGAATAATTTCATGACTTCATTCCTCTGTAGTGTTGATGAACCATGATTAACTTAATGGGACCCAAAATACTACTTTGAACCACTTTGTCAGATGAACGATTTGGTCCTTTTGTTCTGTAACGATGTGGTGCTATATTTTTTCCGTCAGTAAATATAATATGTAAATTAACATTAAAACAGCGAATTTTAATATTTGTGTAGAGTTGTGTAGGAAGACCAATGCGAGCCTTCGAATGAAAGTACTAAAATAGCATTATAGTCACTACAATTCTGCACCATTGGAAGCATTTGTTATGACCTTCATGAATTGATGTCGTCCCATTCAAAAACTGACCAATGTCTTTCAATCGTAACTTTATTCATTTTCACCATACAATACTGCAATAAATTTTAAGCAGCCCACACGGGCAGACTGCAAGAAATGCAACCGGGAAATGCATCAAGGGTGCCCCCCGACTCGGAGAACATTTTGATTTTGAGAACTGAATGAACGCGACTTCCTTGCATCTGAGCGATCATTGACAATCCTCGGAGAGAACATTTCGATGACATTTCTGTATCATCTTCATTGATCCTTCGGCAAAAAATTGTACGGGCTTGGTGCACTGGGAAGACCATAGTTCGGTCCAATCGGAGAAAATTTTGATTTTTTCAAATTGAAGGAACGCTGGCTCCTTTCATATGAGCATCCAATGGCAGGCTAGACTGCTGGTATATCGAAATGTCCTCTATGTGGACTGTCAGTGGCAGTCAACATAGAGGACATTTCGATATACCGGCAGTCTGTGGTCATTTTAGTCATTTTCACCAGCAGGTGTTGGGCTGCATCAATTTTAGTGGTCCCAGGAGGAATTTTTACCGGTGGACCATATACGGCCAGTCCGCCTCTGAGCCCGCAATTCTGATTTTCACACACGAGTAACAATGAGGATAAAAAAGGTTGCTCGTGAGGGTTAAATACTGTTACACAATGTGCGCACTTCTAATGTTACGCGCGGTGACATGAGGTAATAACAATTTTTTTTCTCACTTTGGAATTTTATGAAATTATAAGTTATCTCCGCCGACATGTATGGTGTATGGAGATGTAATACCTGGATGTCGGTTTTTAATCACCGAGCCTCAGGCCGAGGTGTTTAAATGTGACATCCAGGTATTAAATCTCCATATACTGTACATGTCGGTGGAGATAACGTTTTTGTCCCGTTTGAAACACAATAGAAACATAGTGGAAATAAATTTGCGGACGCGTTTCTCAAGCTCCGCAATCAGTTGGACCAAATTCGTGAATAACTGTTTTGTTTTTACAAACGCAGAAGACAACAGATAGAGCTACATCCCTTGGGTAGTTAATTAAACGAGTAAACGGTATTTTGTTGACATATCGTCCCCTGAGTTCCAATGTGTTCTATGTGCCTACTGGCACATAGAACAACTTGGAACTCAGGGGGACGATATTTGCTCTTATTTTATTTTTCTCAAGTTGTTTCATTTAATTACTCAAAATATCATCGAATTGTCAGAAGTCTTATGATATTTGTGACTATTTTCAGGTTTTTTGGTTCGATTTTTATTTCGAGGCGACCGAGAGCGAAAAGCTTTCATTCAAAGCATATACCCCCAATGTTTCTCATGCCCATATACCCTGGATGTTGCACACTCTCATATACCTTGGATGCTGAGTGCATCCTTTGCCATGGCTATTTGTCCAAGGCATTCTGACCAATCAAAAGACAGGATTTATCGGGATATAGGGACAATATGTTTTAAAGGGTAAATAATCTGGGAATATAAAAAAAGTAAGTTGTCCGTTAGACAAAACCACAAGTTTCATTACGCGAACGAATACCTATGTTTCATATATCATCCGTAAAAAAACGTTCGTGTCGATTAAATAAATTAACTTGAAGGTAAACATTTATTGTTTTTCTCAAAAAAGTAGGCAGCATGTTTTCATCCCAATCGAGTTAGCCAATCACTCGCAGAAAATTCAATGCAAAACCATTTTCCCATATTCGTCGAAATTAGCTTCCTCAGAAGGCCAAAGATGAAGTTTGCCTACATGTCTTTCTATTTCTAGCGCACGACTCCATGCATTCTATTTCGGCTTGCCGTCTTCGATACACGAGCGGTGGAGTTTATTGGAAGCATAGCTGCGCGTTATTTAAAATAACACATTTTTTATCTAATAATACTACATTATTGTTAAAAGAATGCACAGATGTTGTTCGTGGCTATCATTTGTTCTGGCAGCGGCGAAAGTAAAAATAAAAATCGCGAGAATTCAGAAATTATGTCACAGTGTTGTGTGGTTGTGTGACAACTGTTACTTATTCCCAGTTTCTTATTCGACAAAACAATTCGAATATCGATTGAAAACGGATGTCAAACAGGGACGTGGAAATAAGTAATTTGAACGAGATATCATACATTCATATATTTGGAACAAAAACTTTGTTTCTGACACATTTCCCCGTTTGGAGACCCCGTTTCGGTTTATTTCATTACCAGTCGCAAGTCTCAAATTCTAGGACCATAGATCAGTGCAAAAATAGTCCAGCATGTTCATTGTTCATATCTTACTTAAAACAGTTACTCACCGATTTATGTTCTTGCCAAACTGATATTGTTTGTTTAAATAAATAAATAAATAAATAAATAAATAAATAAATAAATAAATAAATAAATAAATAAATAAATAATAAATAAATAAATAAATAAGAAAAAAAAGATAAATAAATAAATAAATAAATAAATAAATAAATAAATAAATAAATAAATAAAGCTCTTAACTACATTGTTATTATTTCATGTGAAGCCCATGAGCACACATTTGCAAATACTTCAGCTTTAAACATCATTGTTATTATTATTATTATTATTATTATTATTATTATTAGTTCGACTGTTTAATTCTATTTGCAGGTGTATTTGTGCCACAACAGTACACCACTGATGATGCCGTTTCCAGGTAATATTCTACAAAAACCCGGTATAAGGGAATTCACAGAGTCATCTGTAATACTGGAAAACGGGAATAATATTGAAATAGATGCTTTTATGTTTTGTACTGGATACAAATATAATTTCGAGTTTTTAACTCCGCAGTGCAAAATATCTGTAGAAGATAACAGAGTTTATCCTCTATACAAACATATCATATGCGTTGACAGACCATCTCTGTTCTTTATTGGAATATGCACATTCATCTGTCCTTTTCCGTTCTTTGATATCCAGGTGCGATATTGTATGGCAGTGATGGAAGGTGTTTTACAACTCCCCTCTGAAGAAAGGATGAATGAAGATATAGAGGAGGATCTTAAGCAAAGGTTGAGCGAAGGTTTACCAAAGCGACATGCCCATAACATGGGTTACAGGCAGTGGGCATACGATGACGAACTCGCAGACTTAGCTCAAACACCTCGTTTTCCAAGATTTGTTGAGAAATTATTCACACATGTCCGAAAAAATTGGGCCACTAATATACAAGGATTTAGGCATGAGAATTATCAAATCATCGGATCGGACAATTTCGAATTACTTTGCTGAAATCCTATTACATGGGCCATTACTATAAAACTTTTATAATTGTATTTTCTAGAATTTGATTTTCTAATTATGACTTTAAATGAATTAAAATGCACCCTAAGCATTTTCAAAGATATGGCCATTAGTCAGTTGCAAATTGTCATGTCTTTTAAAATGCTAATGATTCGTTTTAGTCAGTTATATTAATAGATGGAAAATACAATTCTTAAAAAAATTAATTGTAAATGTTTTATAGTATTGGATCCTGGTTGTTAGCCACGTGCCGAAAATTCGGAATGTATGCAGATTTACGTCTTTTAGTAACATTAAATTTACTTAAATTTCAAGGTAGCTCGGTAGCCCATTAGTTGGAACATTGAACCTGAGACCGAGAGGCCGACAGTTCACTATTGCTCGATGGTATTCTCCGGAAATTCAGGCTCTTTCCACCCGTAAAACTGCCCGTCGTGATATGACACTGGCTATTGAAAAGTCCGTTAAACGACAGTAAACAAAAAAAAACCCAACTTAACGTTTAAACAGATTATATAATGCACGTGTCGTTAAATAACA
The DNA here is from genome assembly GCA_031216915.1 of Pictodentalium vernedei. NCBI lineage: Eukaryota > Metazoa > Mollusca > Scaphopoda > Dentaliida > Dentaliidae > Pictodentalium > Pictodentalium vernedei. The sequence goes on from CM062295.1 coordinate 272,688,507, forward strand.
TATGCTGGAAATCAGTTTCGTTAGTACTAAGAAAAGGCTATGCATTACATTCGGACACTTAAGAAATTACTCTCCCGTGTTTTTTAATAATAGCAGTTAATTCGAGTTCCCCGCTGTTTTTTTTTTCAACGACCTGTCAGACAGACGTTGATGATCAAACGGTTTCGCTCGCCGAAGCCACACAGGGACGTTTCGACCCTCTCTAACAGTATGTTATTAAATTTTGCATCATGTCCAGACGTGGACAAGGAGGAAAGTGTAAGGGTGTTCAGCAGCGCTTGTGTCATGTTTGGTGTCATGTTTGGTCCTTTTTGGAAGGAAGAGGATGTGCTTGTGAGATTGTAGCAGTTGGAGTTTGGTTCTCTGTAATCCATTTACTGAAATCTTGGTTTCTGAGTTTATGTGCCTCTACTTTTTTGTAGCTAAATTAGTTGGTGATGATGTTGACAATATCTTCAGAATATCCCAAGTGGTCTTGGATGAATTCAATGTAATCTTCTATGGAAACCGTGGAGTCTATTTTGAGTTCCCCGTTCTGATGTATGCAGGCGTTGTTCAACCTATCAGTGAAATCTCACAGTGACTCCAGGTGGTGTAGTGGTCTCTCAGCTGGCTCTTGGCTGTCGGGCTCCGGCACAATATGGAGTCATTGACTGATTGGTCCAGGTTGATAGGAGAGCCAGGGTTGGGTTGGTTGACCTCAATCTCCCTCTTCGACTCCTCCCTATCCACCGACTCGCCAGGGGAAGATCGAATAGGTGAGGGCGGTGTTGGTGGTGAAGATGATTTGATGTTGGTCTTCCTCTCCTTATGTCTCTCTTTCTCATCCCTTCTCCTCTCAAGCCATTTCGCCATACGCCTGGCGTCCCGGCGTCCCGGCGTTTGGTTGATTGTGATTTCTTCGTTTTTCTTTTCTTTTTCCTATCCATGGATGTCGTGGATTCAGTGGTGGTCATCGTTTTTTACCCATCCTCTGGTGTGGACCAGTGGGTGGGAGGGGGCGAAAAGTACTACAACTCTCAAAGGTTAGACTCTGCTGGTACTTAATGGTTATTTGATCACTATCGACATGGACGTCCCAGTCGATTAGTGGACCAGCGTTCATAGCCATCAAAGTGTCCTTCATTTGAAGTGTGAGGAAACCCATCACGCAGCTAATTGTGCTCTTCCCACTCTGAAGTCAGAAGTGGCGATGATGAATGATAAGTCAGACAGACTTTGTTGAAACAAATTTTCCTAATAAGAGCTTCTTACCTCAGCTGCGTGCCAGAAAAAGGACAAACCTCTTGTAAATTAGCACCTTTGTGAGTCCAGGTTAAGCTTATAGATGTTTTTCACTTCCAAAGGAAACAATGAAAGTAGATCACTATTTTGGGCTTCACATTTATTTAATAAGGCAAGGAGGAAAGAGAAGATAAAGGATGGAACTAAAATAGTTTAGTGTATTTATGTGATTCCAGTCAACGCTACCATTAGGGAAGAAGAATTCTGATTCAAATCATACAGACTGTGCGAAAGCCAGATGACTCATGCTGATTATTTAGAATATTCTTGTAACAGTATCCTAGAGTGATAACGTTATATTGCTTAGACGGTTTGTTTATTATGGTTCAATGACACTGCCAGTAGCCATAGGTTGGACACCCACGGAGGGAAGTATATAGAATATATACATGCCTGCATACATCAGAACGGGGACACCCACGGAACGAAATATATAGAATACAAGAGTCCGAAGCACGAATAATTAATGAATGGTTTATAATGTAAGAAACGAGTTTTAGTATTAAATGCAATTCCACATAACTCGGTAGGTGCGGATAAATGGACGTATGAGTAAGTTATTCAACAACCGGAAGTTTCTTGATTTATTTCTCTACGAACGCGAGTTTGGGAAACGATTTAATTGTAGATAATATTTTCGGGTTTTATTGTAATATAGTGACCAATCACAGGTTTTAACTTGTATTTTATTAATTGGGATAATTTATAGAAATGGTTTATTCAAGACATGCAAATTGTAATGGGTTATATATACGTAAATTTTTGAATAATCGGCCATTCTCCTCTAGTCAATGAAGATGCCTGGAGTGACCCGAGAGCCCATTGAAGCCTTGCCTCTTCCACTCGCAGGCAAAGTACATTAGTTCATTTCAGTTGGTACAGTTGATTTGAACCGCGGCGCTGTATGATGTCTCGTGAATAAACAACTGAAAACTGCAGGGATGAGGTAGTGGCTACAAGAACGGCTTGTCCAAAAATGAGAAATTCCCCCAGCAATATAGGATCCCAACCCCATCATTATATTCATCGTCGCTCATCTCATGACCCTCCATTGGTCTGCGGTCTTCGGCAAATAAACATCTACTCCTCTCGTGACATTGCTCCAACGGCGTCCTGAAAGCATTGATTTGTATTTACTGGAAAGGGGTACCGTCATTAGTCACAAGGCTGATGATCACTTAAGGCTCACCCCTGGTGGAATTACCGGCGGTACGCGCATATTCAAGTCACCCATTCATAGTACCAGAGAAAACTGTATCAAAACTTATGATATTCTAAGGTAGACGGATACACAATACTAGCAAAAACTAATTGCAAAACAGTACCTTCAACCCAACAGAATCCTTAACAGAAATGTTAACGATTTGTTATAGGGTTTTGGGTACTATTTTACTAAAGATTTTTCCAATTAGTACTTGTGGCTGTAAACCATCCACGACATAAAAAGACAGGATTAAGTCACATTATCACATGACTGCTTGGACTGTGTGCGATTTCAAAATTTTTTACTCTGGACTCGATACAATAATGTAAAAGATACCGATTTTTCTAATGATTCTAATTTTGGTCCTATGTAATGTTGAAAATCGTTAAATTAATTGAGACCAATGGCATAAATGTACAGGGTGGTACACACAATCATTAATTATAATTTTGGCGTAGTGAATCTCTTCATCATGATTATAATTAAGGATTTTATGTTTCTTTTATCTTGGTCGCTGTGGAATCAACAATTGCCTTTGTTTTACAGATAAGAAACATTATCTTACGTCAAAATGTATGAAAAAAATCAGTTGTAACAAAATTATCACACCACTCATGATGCTTACTTCGCGAAAAGTGTGTATAGTGCCTTTTCGCTATATTTCGCCATGAGACACCCACAACATGTCAAGGCACAACAATAAACCAATGGCAGCGGAAGCTCAGTTAAAGTGTGAGCGTTTCATGTCGTGTATGAGTGTGAGAGAGTGGGTGTGGGGAGGGTAGGTGGGTGTGTGTGAGGGTGGGTCGGTGTGTGTGTGTGTGTGTGTGTGGGGGGGGGGGGGGTTGTCTTACCAACTTGACGAGGTAACTAGACAAAAGAGTTTGCGTGTTTCGCCTTACCGAGGTACAAAAGACAAAAGAAACCCTTTACCTCGGTTGTTTTCCCAGAACTGTACCGGCAAAACGAGGTAGAAACCGTTAGTCCACACAAAGGACAAACAATGGGGTACCTCGGTATGTAGGGTAGACAAGACTGTGTGTGTGTGTGTGTGTGTGTGTGTGTGTGTGTGTGTGTGTGTGTGTGTGTGTGTGTGTGTGTGTGTGAATTTGTGCTCTTTTAACTTTCATTATTGATTCATTCTTTATTTCACAGGAAACAAATAAGCAATCATAACCAACAGTAATGATGATAAAATTACATGAATACACATATGTTTACCGTAGGGAATAAATAACATCGCCTGACTGACTGCCTTCCTGATATCCTCAATTTAAATTTTATTGTAACAATACACTGGGCATTATAAAATTTTAAACAGAGTGCAAGTTCTACCTTGCTATTCTTTTAAGTTCTCATTGTGCCTCATCAAATGATGAATAGAACCCCTCCGCACCACCCCCCTCGCAAAAAACCCACTCACAATTGAATACTGTTACCATAACACTCTGAATCAAATGTTTGGATTTAAATGTTACTTGGACTGGTTTGAAACATACAAATAATATGGGACTAATATGGGACTTTGCTAGCTGTTGTATAATTCAGACTCCCCTTCACACCCCCAGCCTCCACCATTAACCAGGGCATTATAATCTATCACGAACACTATTTGGCTGGACTTGGTAGGGAGAAATACTGTGATGGACTTAAAAGCCATTTGGATATCACACAAAATAATTTATGTTTTATTTTATTCATGAGTTTTTAATGTCACTTTCATCGACACTGTTATGCACCTGTTGTCAATTATCACCTCAGCATAGATATAAGCCAGGTTTAGTCAACCGTTTATGCCTATACTGCCCATTATCATAAAGAGTTCCCCACGTATGACATTAGGTATTGGGTCCTATCTTGGCAGTAAAAGAAGCTTGAGGTTTTCTTTTGGGGTGTGTGTTTTGAATTTAGTACACAAAGAGGTGCTCTTCTCCTATCAGCTGCAATCCATACAATAGGGATTATTACAATGAACATCATCCATGTATGCACCTAGAAATTTGCTCGAAATTTGTCTCTTGAAAGCGGTTTTACTGCAGATTGTATGTAGTTCATAATCTAATTTATTTCATAGTTTTGATTGTGCAAATATTGGAAGTGGGTGAAGAGACTCATCCTAGTATGCTTTGTTTTTAATCGATAAGATTGTCTTGTGATTCCAGATCTCATATTTGTCATTGAGAAGAAATTATTAAATGAGATGAGTGACGTATTTGTGGAAGCGTATTAGGGACATGCATAAAAAATATCTTGTCATGGCGACTTACTGTCTTGTCATGGTGACTTACTATCTAACTGCTGTGACTTATTATCTTGACACAGTGAGTTACTATCTCGCCACAGCGACTTACTATCTCGCCTCAGTGAGTTACTATCTTGCCCTTGCCAGTATCCCGCCACTGCGAGTTAAGTATCTCGCCATGATGACTTACTATCTCGCCATGGTAACTTAATATCTTGCCATGCTGACTTACTATTCAACTATGACAATAGTATAGCACGTCAATACAATAGTACCTGGACTAGCATTACGTGTCACCTACACCAATCATAGGATAGTACAAAGCATAGGTCGATTAGTAATACGGAGGTTAATATACTATTAAAGAAAAGAAGGGATATTTGATAAAAATGAGATAGGTGAAGAAATATATTTTTATTTTCATCAAAAAGATGGTTGGGCCATTGCACTGAGGCATCTGGTGAATGATTTCAACAATAGTTGGGTGTCTGACAAGCACCTATCCCATGCACTGAGCTGTAGAAGACATGGACTGTTAGTCAGAGAATTTACCACATTCAGTCCAAGACCTCAATACCTTGTAAATCCTCCTCGGTTCGTGAGACAAGCGCTGATCCGACGTGGCATACTCCCCACGAAACGTCCAATATCAGCTTGACTGATGTTTTTCCACTCTTTCCGCAGTGCAACGGCGAGTTCCTAGACATTGGTAGGGGACTGTTGGCAATGTCGTAGGCGCCTGCCAAGCATATCCCATTCGTGCTCGATTGGTGAAAGGTCTGGACTTAGTGCAGTGTAGTGATGTTCTGCTCCTGGAGGAACTCTAGCGTAACACGGGCCCGGTGTGCTCTTGCATTGTCATCTTGGAAAAGGAATCGACGACCGTGACGGCGCAAATGACACCACATGAGCTGCTAACATGTTTTCACGGTAGTACTGCCCTGTGACACACCCATGGATGACATGCAATGCTGTTCTGCTTCTCATGGTTATGCCCCCCCCCCCCACTGATCCACCACCAAAACGATCGTGTTGCCTAATGGTTACGTCATGGTATCGTTCGTTCGGCCGCCGCCACACTTTGTTTCACGTGTCGTAGAAGTCAAGAGTGAACCTTGATTCATCGGAAAACATGATGTTGCTCCATTGACGATTGTCCCAGCGCTGTCGTGCTCCACACCAATTACACCTTGATGCAATGTGACATCCAGTCAAACATAGAATTAATTGAGGTCATCGAGCATACAAATTCCAGCTGTGTAGGCGATATTGTATAGTGTGTCACTATGTGCAGCTACTGTCCTATTTGTGAGGCACTTTGATAGTGGTTACGTAATGCTGTGGTCTGGATGAAACGATCCTGTTTGGCAGTTGTCGCCCTTGGATGATGTTACCAATGTCTGTCATCAACATTGCCTGCCTGATGGTAGCGTGACCACAACCTGCTAATCACCGATTGAGTAACATTGAGAATTTGATCCACTGTAGTCTGTCTGTTGCCAGCTTCGAACATGCCAAGGGCATGTAAACGTTAGTGATGTGTCAGTCTTCGCATACCTCAAAAGTTACGTTTCGTCCAGAAACTATAGATGAATGAGTTTATACCAAGAAAAGAACAATGAGATCTCCAAAAACTCCATCCAGTACAAATGAAAATTTCAAATTGCACCCCACAGACATTAATGCGCTGTGAAAAACTTATACAAAGTTTTCATGGGCTGGTGACATTCATGATCCACACTAAACTTAGTAACATATTGATGTGTCCAGTCGCACATACCCAATACCATTTTCCGAAAATATCAACATCAGTTTCGATATCCCCTACTTTCTTGCCAACTGACCTGAACAACATTATGTTGCAATGTACAGTGGACAACAATGGTGGTCAGTGATGTTGCATGTGCATCATGACTTCATGACGTCAATAGCAATATCAACCATTTCATGGGGAAAACTTTCAAGACATCCCACCTTCACCATCAATTTTCCATCACATACCCACAATATATACCCAAGTCAGGGGTGTAATATATCACTACACATACCATAGCATACTATATATGCAGTACATACACCACTTGCTGGATCTAGCTGGATGGGACCAAAGTATTGCACAGGAAAAAGTTGCTCCAGCAATAGGCTCTGATTCCTATGGAAATTTAACACTGGTTGCTCCAGCAAAGCTCTGGGAAATTGGGGACGATTCATACATGCTATACTACTCATGGCGACTTCCTATCTAGCCATGGTGAGTTAACTTTCTCACTGGGGCGAGTTAACTATCTTGTGATGGCAAGCTAATTTTTTTCTTTGTGTGGAAACTACTTTCATTTTGACTGCTTCCAAACAAAATGGATCAAAATGAACATATGTTCAGTTATTTTAAGCTTGGGCTTAATCATAAAGACATTTTGCTTTGTCTTCCATCAAGACATGGTATTGTAGTAAGTTTATGTCATGTTAAGCAAATTTTAAACGTCATAGACTTCATCGATGAAAACACGATAACAGAATTTTGTGTTTTCTATGTTTATTGAAGGGAAACTTGTCCAAATTGGTTAGATGTATGGGTATAGATGGATGCACCAGAAGTTCTTCATGGAAGGGCTTGTTGTGAATTAAGAAACAGTCAGACATTCAGTAGGTGAGGACCCAACTGGTGCTGACATCTATATGGATATGACAAACTTTCTCCTTTTTGTATTGGGATAAGTGGTTGTATAGATGGATTTTCGAGGTATATCTTGTGATTAGAGGCATACCAAACCAACCACGATTGCAAGTTAATAGCTGGATATATCATGAATGCAGTCAAGAAAAATGGTGGATGCCCTATAATACTATGGACAGAAAGAGGGACTAAAAATGAACTTATCCATTTACTACACAGGCTTATGAGAGCTAATCATAATGATGCTTTAGCCAGAAAGTGTAGTTTTAACTTTGGAAAGAGCATTGCTAATCAGTGTATTGAATCATGGTGGTGCACATTCAGAAGAGAATGCTTACAATACTGAAAAGATGATGGAATATTTACTGGCAACTTCCTTCATAAGAACCTCACATGCCTTTGCTTTATGAGACTTGTGCAGGTACATATATTGGTAATAAACTTTACACACTGATTAACTGTAAAGTTGAACAAAACAAATGGAGAAATTTTAATTAAATGCTCACTTGCAGGTGTATATAACATACATAGCTTTAAAACTGCACATGTAACAATCACTGGATGTAGAAACTGAAGAGAAATTACAAGTTTTCTGTTTTTCAGGTTGTTTCACATTTTTGTCACTGACCAGCAAACAGGTGAAGAGTTTAACGCTCACAAAACTGATTTAACCCCACCGCATTGTATGCAATTTTACCAAGCCAGGAAAATGCTAGTCATTGTGTCAGGTAGATGACATGATGGCTCATAAGAAGAGTGGTGAAAATAGGTTTGCTGTTGATTATAGAAAGCTTAATCAGGTAACAATGCCAATTTCATTCCCGTTACCGAGATTGGACTGTGTGTTTGATGCTTTGGGAAATGGTCATGCCTCGATTTTTTTGTTTCTTGATTTTGCTAGTAGGTTTTGACAAATTCTCTTGGACGAGCATACAGCACACAAATTATCTTTTGTCACCCACAATGGAGTTTATCAGTGGAAACATATGCCCTTTGGTCTTATGAATTCACCTAGCATCGTTCAGAGATTCATGACCCAAATCCTGAGGGGATTCAATTACAAATATGCTTTGGTATATGTCAATGATATTTTAGTTTTAGCAAAAATCTTCAGGAACATATCCATTTTTACGGAACTTTGGCATGCAAATTTAACTCTGAAACCAACAAAATGCTCCTTTGCAGCTAAGAAGGTAACTTATTTAGGCCATGTTTTGAGCAAATTGGTGGAGGGGCAGATGAATATAAAATTTAAATAGTAAAATAGCAATCGCTTCCCAAAAATCAAAAAGAAGTCAGAAAATATTTAGAGTTGTGTAATTACTACCATAGGTTTGTTAAAGGGTTTTCTAAAATAGCATACCCCTTTACAGCACTACTTCAGAAAAATATGTTTGGACAGAAAAATGTCAAAAAGCATTTGAAGAATTAAAGAGCAAATTGATATCTGTACCAATTTTGGCATATCCTGATATGGAGAAGGAATTCATTTTGACTACTGATGTTTCTAATACAGCTCTAATACAGCTCTAAGATTTATATTGCATGAATTAGTAGATCAGGGCAGGGAGACAGTAATTGCCTATGGAGGCAGAAGTTTAAAAGTCTATGAGAAAAACTGACCTGTTGCTGAACTGGAGTATCTAGCAGTGTTCGAAGAGGTAAAACTTACCATGTTTACTTAGCAGATGAAAAATTCTAAATATATACCAATAACAAAGCTGTTTCCTATTTGAGGAATATAAAGAGGCTAGGTTTGTGGGCAGTTTTATGGCAAGGATATCAATATGCCTTAATCCATAGGAGTGGGAAGAAGAATACAAATGTAGATGCCCTTTCCAGGAAAGAGTATGTCAAAAGTACACAAAATGACACTGAATCAGATATATTCAATGATATTTCCCCTACCCCAGTTTCTCCAATATCTGAACTCGACACTTGTGAACAATTGCAAGTAACATTCTTTTATGATAACAACCTACTAAGAAGTATCTGTATTTGAAGATGATAATTCCAATCTGCACAGTGCTGACTCTGATGAGGCCAAGTTAACATCTTCAAAGCTCCCAGAATTGCAAAACAAATCTGGTGACTTTTCACCAATAATTAAATATTCAAGTTCCAAAGAGTTACCTGGTGATGAAAAAGCAGGATTGTAATTGATTCAGATCAGTATGTTTTCTTGGTGGGGTCTTGTATCATTTGTATCAACAACCTGTAAAGGCTCTTCCAAAACATTTAAGTATCACTCGTCAGATTGCTCTTTCATCTTTCATAATGTTCTTCACATAGTGCCATTCATGCTTATCATGATAGCAAGGCTAGTGGTGGATATTTGGGTTTGGAACAGACTCATCATGCATTAAGAAATAAATATTATTGGCCTAAAATGTATCAGGATGTTCCACAGTACATAAAATCCTGTGATGCATGTCAAAAAGGTAAACAAAAAATTTCCAAGGCAAGAGTGCAGCTCTAACTTCCTTACCAGTAGAAGAGACATTCAATAGATGGCACATGGACATATTGTGACCATTGCCAAAAATGAAATCTGACCATAAATAAATTTTATTAGTGGTTGAAAGGTTTTCCAAATGGGATGAGTCATTTCCTTTAAAAACCAAAGAGGCTAGTGAAATTGCTCCAGTTCTGTAGTTGTAGATCTTTTGTAGATTTAGTGCTCCCCTATACCCTTATCTCTGATAGAAGCAAAAACTTCATGAGCAAACTCATCTTAGCCTTTGAGTTGTTCCAGGTCATAAGACATCACAAATGCTTATCATCCCTAAATCGGTTCTGCATGAGAGAGATGGAAAAGGTTTGGGCTCAATCTTTAATGATGTATGTTAACAAACAGCAGTATAACTGGGATGATTTATTATCAAGTATTATGCCATTTTGAATGAGCTCTTTCACCCAAAGTAGTGTTTTTCTCCATTTTGAATTCTCTGTGGCAAGTATGACTTAAATGCTTTGACCTCTCACATTAATGATGTTAGTAAAAGTGCTCAGAAAATTGTTCATGTCTTAGAAAAACATGCCAATAAATTATCTACTTTTATTTCTACCACTGATAAACATTTTCAAAATGCCATGAAAGCTATTAAAGAAAATTTTGAAGGCATTGATGATTTAGCCACAAACTTACCTCAATAATCAGACCATTTAGAATATATACACCAAATAACAACTGACAGGATCATAAAACAAATTAATGCGACTTCATCATTTTATCTTGCACTGAATGAACTAAAAGCAGGTGTATTTGACTTACTGACAGGAAAGTTATCACCCTACCTTGTTCAACCAGAAATTCTTATCCAATGTTTAAATGATCTTGAAAATTCATTACAACAAAAATATCACTCTTTTCATTTGCTCCACAAAAAGAGATGGTAATAACCTATTTGTTATTGTAAAATTCCCACTTGCCACTTTTGCACATCTGCACCAGATTTTTGAAGTATTTACCTTCCCTGTCTCAATAAATTTACACAGCAAATCATGCTACACAGTTGTTAAATATGTCTGACTATTATGCGATTTCCACAAATATGGATTATTACACAATTTTGCAATTGTCAGAAATATCTAAATGTTCTAATGGCTATCCTCTGCAATGTCATTTCATCCCTGTACTCCATCCTGTAGACTTCAATTCCTCCACAAGTGCTTTGTATTCTGATGTAAAAAACGATATTACTAGCTTATGCAACTTCTGTTTGGGTTTGCATACCTTAAAGCCATCATTTTTAGAATATTCAGCAAGTTCAAAGCTCACTTCTTGTTTGCCATTGACTGTCCTGATCAGCAGAAAATGGTAAAAGGTTGTGACTTTTGTGTATTAAGAGTTCCATGTTTATGTTGAATTTCCAACCAGCACTTGTACTTGCCACCAAGTTGAAGCAAATGTAATAATTTTACCTTGGAAATCTCAGTATACCATCCAATGAATTTGGCTGCGATTCAAGCATTTTTCACTCCTGATGTTTATGACCAATATAGAGCTGCACAGTTGTTTGCACAACCAGTTCCTATATCAATCCCTCCATTTAAAATATACAACCATTCAGCTTCATCCTTCTTGGCAGCAGATCAAAAAGCCCATTTAAGTTTACGAAAGATGGCTAAAGCAGCAAAGAAAGATGCCATGACCTTTTGTACCCTTTCTGAACCACTTGCTGAAGGGGAAATTTTGATTAATTCTTTTTCCTTGATCATAGTGGCATCTTAGTCCAGTCATCAGAAGAGCTGCAGGCTGCTCTATCTTAGGTTGTCTTACTTGTTCATGAAATATAGGCAACTAGCATAAACCTTACTTCTTTTAAAGAAAGTTCCAGGTAGTGATTGCAAAGACCTAATTCTTTCCTTTGTGTACAAAGTAGAAGATAATTTCCATGTGAAAAATAACAAAGCTGATGAAATATTTAAAGAAAACTTGGTGTATATTGTATTTCTTTCATTCTTTATTGGTTCCTTAATGCAGTTTAATCGTATACAAGATAATAATGTTTTGTAGAAAAAGAGGTATTGCAACTTTAATTTGACTAGAATTAAATGATGGGGTAAAGTGTATTAAAATTCAGCTCTTTTCACTTCCATTTTGTTTGACAAATTGGGAAATTAAAGTGCCCAAATCCATAGATGGATTGAAAATGGAAGGTCATGTTATGCCTTATCTTCATGTCAGCCTGGCTGAAATGAAGCTGTGGCATTGCATGGGTGACAAGCAAATATAAGTCAAACAAAAGTATAGACTAAGCTGGTACGAAGCATTCCAGGTTAGACAAATACTTAAACACCCATTTTGTGCATATCTTATTCAGTCCTACCTTGGGTTTTCATGGTCTTGGAATTCCAATATGAAACGTGAAAACGAAATTTCCCTATGTCATGGATGAACATCTGTGCTGGATTAATGTTCTTTTTTTAACTAGTAAGTGCTATCGTTGAGGGTCCAAAGATTTTATTTGGTAGGGGAGAGTGTCCTAGAGTAAATATTTTCAAGTATTTATAAGTATTTATTTTAATATTTTAAAATTATAAATAGTGAGAAGGAGATGTGTTTCAAATATTTTCGGCAATAGAGTAGTTCAATCAGAGCTAACATGTCGATTAGACAGGAAATAAGTATAAAGCATTTAAGCCAAGTTCAATCCGACTTACCAGCTGAAGAGATAACGAATAGGTGACAGGTAATCAAGCTGACATGACATGTTGGGGTCTACCCTGGCAGGTAGAACACAATAGGTGGTTATTGACTTGATTCCCTATCACTTGTTTTACCAGTGTGAATTAACTAGAGTATAATAATGCCAATTGTTAGAGCTTCTTTCAGATGAAACAAAGTCACTCGTCGGCTGTCACGTTCGGTAGGAACACTGGTCACCCACAGAAGCTGTTTGTTTGTGCTTACTTGACAACTCACCTCTGATGGATAGATAAGGTTGCATGTGATGGCCAGGTAACCATTGTATACTGAACATTGCTTGTTTATAAATATTTTTGGTGTATATTCTTCTTATTTAAGATGAGTCATGTTTTAGAATTTAGTTAATAACAGTTTCTCGCTCATTAGTTTTATTAATTAGTGCTTGGTGTTGTTTATTGTGATGGGCTGTGCATTTACGCAAATTCCCAGTAGTCTCAATAAATAAGCCATGCAATGCTAAACCATTGCTTTAAAGTGCCTGGCGTTATTTATTGTGATGGGCTGTTCATTTCCGCTAATTCCCAGTAGTCTCAATAAATAAGCCATGCAATGTTAAAGCATAGTTCTGAGTGCCTGACATTATTTATTGTAATGGGCTGTGCAGTTAGCCAGATGCCCAGCAGTCTCAATAAATAACCATGCAATGCTAAGGCATCATTTTAAATATTAAAATTATATAACTGGAAGGAAAAATTAAATTGTATTTTGTAAATAGTGAATTCAGTGTTTTGTATAACAGGACAAAATAACATTAGGAGTGAAGCTGCAGCTTTTAATCAGTAAACGGTCATTTTTGGATTTATTATTGAATAATTAAAGTGCCGTTACACATAAAAATAAATGAGAAATAATTTGTTGTTTTAAGTAGAGTACATATCATAATCTGAAGATGCAAATTGCAAGTTTTGTAAATGTTATCCTGGGTTTCAAAAGAGCATGGAACAAGTGCTTATTATATATTTTTATCCCATAAATGGCTGTTTATTCGAACAATAAAAGCCTTGGATAAACTTTTGCTTTATTCGCCTAGTAGGGTGATAAATGTTTCCCATAGGTTTAACACTGAAAGAATTTATTCCAATAGTGGAGATTGATTTGTTGACCTCTGCCACATTCGTGTAGTATAATTAACAGTTCAATTGTTGTTTTCTTTAAACCTTTTTGAAAGTATTACACAATGCCAGTAGAAAACACTTCACATTGCTCATTTAATAAAGTATTTTTACAAGTTTAGCTCAAGTTTGTAGGGGAATTATTTTTAGACAAAAATGTATCACTGCGCCTTTTTTATTTTTGGCAATTTTGCTTGTCATCGAATTAGACGTATGTGCTCCTCAACACACGCTGTGGTTTGTAGTAAGTAACAGCACGATTTCACCGCCACGGCCCTGTAAAAGATTTATGAGATAAACAAAATAGATGTATAATGTTTTCAAGTGAAAAATTTATTCTACACGTAGAATTAAGAATGAAACTGACTCGCCAGAGGCTCGTCGGTTTCATTCTTAATCCTACTCGAAGAATAATTTTTTTTACTTGAAAACACTATACTTTTATTCTATATGTATGTTACAGTCTACAAGGAACTACTATTCTCCAGCTAGTTCTTGCGACCTGATCCTAAACAAAGCACTAATAACAGTATTTTAAGTTATGTATATATTCACTGTCAGTTGGTTCCTCATATCTCCTGGAGCTTGTTAAATAATTAAAAAGCAGGAGTAAGTTGTATGTAGTAATGTGGTTCTGTTGTTAAAAGTAAAATATAGAGCCCAGAGCTCTGGGAGTTTAACAAATGTATATAGTTTCAAAGAGCTGAAGAAGCTTGTCAGTCAGTTCGGTAGAAGAGGCATAGTTCAAATTATACTAACCACATTCTAGACTTGCTTCAGTGGTGAATGAAGTCAATGGATATTTCAACCCCCTTTCCTCCATGTACCGGGAAGAGAGATAGATGTGTGCTTAGTCTATAGTTACTCATTTTTAAATATAAGTTAGGAATCACAGTAATAGCTTTTTGCTGAACTTCTAGATCCTTGCTTATATTAGAGTGATTACATTGGCTGAAGTGTTGTAATTGAATATTATCTGATAGGTTAAGGATAAGCCGCATTTCTTCACGTGGCCTTAACCAGTTGGGTGAGCAAGTGTTCTGTCTTTCCTTCAGATCCTGGAAAGATGGTAGCCTTTCTTTAACGTCTGTTTGAGTTTGACTATGGTTACAAGTAGACGAAAATATGTCTTATTATTTGATGTATTATTTCTACCTTGAGAGCACAATACACAAATCCCTTAGGGCGTGATGTATAAACAATAACTGAGACCATTGTACACTGACCATTGCGTGTTAATAAATATTTATGGTGTATATTCTTCTTAATTAAGACAAAAAGTATCTTTGTTTCTTTGATTTTGAAAACTTTGGCTAATTGGACAGTCGGTCATTTCTGCCGCTGAATCACACTGGTTTTTTCGTCGATGCCATTTAAAGCTTGCTTTGAGGTGTGAGTCTCATTGCCATTCATTGAAAACCATATGGTGATCTCTGGACTTCTTGCCTACTTGGTACATGTGATGGATTGGTCGTTGTGTCGTTGACATATACCCCGTATCCATTCTATCTGAAATCACAGGCAGAAAGCGATATTTGGAACGTCCGATACGTTCAGAAATCTTGGGCTAACCCTTTACCCAACGTAACGGTCAAAACTGGCCAGCACTATTCACAAACAATTGCTATTCAATTTTCATTATTTTTTTCATTTTTTGTCTCAAAAACATAGCTTGTGACCCCTCATTTGAACTAGCTCAGCGAGCCCGTTCCAATGATGGGTCATAGGCTATGGTTTGATGCAAAAAATGAAAAATATTAGTTATTCAATAATTTTGTTTGCAATTGTCGTCTGCTTTTGAGTCAGATAAAGGGTTAAACTGATCAAGCTGACAAGAAAATTCCAGGATGTCAGGTAAAGGGTTAAACTGATCAAGCTGACAAGAAAATTTCAGCCATAGTTCAAATTTCGCACCTAAGGTTTTAGCTCAACTACACCAAAAGTCGATATGTGTTACTTGTCTCCCATCGTCTGTCACCGTAAACGTTTTAATGACATTCTCTGAGACCAATGGAGTAATTCGATCAGAACTTGGTCTGAATAATCCTTAGTGCAGCTTGTTTTTATAATGTATCTGGTGTTTTGATTTCTAACAAATATGTCTGCTGTTACTAGAAATAGAACATAGAGTAAACTGCATTTAAAAGCCTCTGTATGATTGGTATTTAAAGCCTTTTTACACTTACCATACATGAAATTGTATCCTATGATTCAATACGTTAATAATCATCGCCGCCGTTACATAAATATAAAAATAAATAAATACATTATGTAAATAAATAGATAAATAGATTCCTTTTAGAATGGTTCAGAGTATAGGCCTACATAATTTTATTTAATAATGAGTCAATTGGTATTTTTACATTACCGACATAAGGGAGCACGACTTTACAGAAACGGCCATTATACTATATGTATATAATATATTAAATGAAATATATGTTAAGATGATGGCTCGGAATGAAATTTAAACTGTTGTTGGTAATTACAGCGCTAGCCGAGTTCTTTTCCAGTGTCTTCACGAGAGAACCTACAGGAGAAATACCCACAGTAGAAACTAAAGCCTTACGTAACCGACTAGAAAACCTGGAACTGACTGTTCAAATTAGACTGTCTCGAGTAAACCCAAACAAATCTCAAGGACCAGATGGTATCCACCGAAGGATCTTGAAAGAACTATCAAACGAACTGTCTAAACCTCTAACCATAATATTCAACAATAGCCTAAACCTGGAAAAGCTACCCGATGAGTGGAAAACGGCAAATATAACTGTTATAACAGTTATCTCTAAGACGGGAGACAAGAACAAATCAACTAATTATAGACCAATCAGCCTGACAAGCATGGTATGCAAAGTTCTCGAATCTATTATGCGGGACCGAGTAATGGATCATATGGGAAACAAATTATTTAGCAAAAAACAATTTGGATTCATCAATGGTCGCCAATGGCCGTTCCACAACTCTACACCTTATGTACAAGTTTGAATAATGGTCGAAAACGTTAGAAGGCAACTCAACACATGTCGTCTACATGGATTTTATGAAAGTTTTTCGACACAGTTCCCCAGAGAAGATTAATACAGACAGCTCACAGCTATGGGATCGAAGGAAACATTCTCGCTTGGATAAAGGACTTTCTTCGGGGGAGGCGACACTGATGGTCATTGGGGGAGTATCGAAAAGCCATGGTGTCACAAATGGCATACCTCAGGGCAGCGTATTGGAACCCATACCATTTGTCCTATACACAATTTATTTATTGATGTTTAAGGTCACATATTTATGCACAATGGCTAATCATGACCGTGACAGTTTTATGGGTGGAGGAAGCCGGAGTACCCGGAGAGAACCACCGGGCAACGACGAGCAGCTGCCAGCTCCCCAACGTCGTAACTCCGCACTGCAGCACAGGCAGGGTTAGATTGGTTGAAGACATGCGTACCATCGACGTGCAGTACGCCTTAGTACACGGCGTCATCGTGCCCCCACGCGGGCAATGGAGATGAAGTGTCTTGCCCAAGGACACAACGCGGTTGCCGCAGGTGGGATTCGAACCGAGGACCTCTCGGCTTGCAGCCTGCACCTCTACCTACTGAGCTACTGCGCTCCCTGTCCTATACACAAATAACCTTCCTGGCATAATTTAATCAGAAGTAATGATGTTAGCAGATGACACTAAGGTCTTCAGAGCAATTAAAGGAAAGAGTGATATGGACACATTACAGCATGATCTTAACAGTTTACAAGGGTGGTTAATGAAATGGCTTCTTCGCTTCCACCCTGAGAAATGTGGAACTATGAACGTTGCAAGAGAACTTACTTGTCCAGAATACAGCTTGCAAAGACAGGACGAGGAGACATGGCGACTGAAAGAAGTTAAAACTGAAAAAGACATAGGCCTCGGGACAGATAGCAAATTAGAGTTCGACCATCACATAACTGAGAAAGTAAATAAAGCTCAAGCGGCTTCATGCAGCTAGAACCGGCACGCGGTGTACGCACTGTATATATTGTATGCTATGGTATATACAGTGTTTTATGTACACTCAGGACACTGGGTATATAGTATGGGTTTGTGACGGAATATTGATGGGAAGTTGGGTTTTATTGAACGTTTTCCTCACGAAATGGTTGATGGTGCTATTGATGTCACGCATGTAGAGAATTTTTTCCTTATCTCGCCTTTGAGCTGACAGGGCATTGCGTGTTTTGGGACGGCGCAGGTGTAGGTTCGACATTACAGACGCAGCACCCAATACAATAGCCATTACGATGGATTTCTCGTGGTGCTTAGCTGTTTTTTTCCTGTGAATTTGTGGTTTGCTACCTTCTTGAAGTGTATGCTCTTAACGTTTCCATGACGTCGCGTCTATGTAAATAAATAGATAAATAGATTCCTTTTAGAATGGTTCAGAGTATAGGCCTACATAATTTTATTTAATAATGAGTCAATCGGTATTTTTCCTTGAAGTGTATGCTCTTAACGTTTCCATGACGTCGCGTGCGCATCATGATGTCACGACGTCAATAGCAACATCAACCATTTCGAACTCCCTCTCATCCATTCCCTCACCCAAATGTGTGGTAGAACATATGAGACATATTACTATCGACCTCTTAATCGATCCAACAACACGCATCATAAACAACTCATTCCTTCACACAAATGAAAATAGTCAAAGTAATTCCGTTATATAAATCCGGCGATAACCGAGACTTTAAAAGGTTTTGTAATTATAAACAGTAGGTGATAATTGCGGATTCAGTACCACTTTGTACATGTACCGTACACGTACACGTACACGGTGCGTTTACCATCGTAGGATTCAGTGTTAAATCGCCGACACGTTCGCCAAAAATGTCATTTTTGCATGGTGGTCCAGAATCCGCAGTTATTTTGAGACTCCTAGATCGCACTTTTAACGTTCAAATACTCGAATGATCGACATCTTATTTCCATCTGATTCGAATTGTAATTCTCTGTCCGACAGGACCAGGGCGAAGGTTTCGGTTTTTCTCGGCACGTTCCTATCGAATTGCATCTTGATCTGAATATCTAAGACGCCACTCTTGAGTCGTTCACTCTGTTTGCTGACGTCGAATACGAACATGGGATACATCGACTTGTATTCGCCGGGAGATATGTTAGGGTTACTCATCAATTCATCTAGACCGTGATACTTCTTTCTAAAATCAGCGGCATCGCCGTACAGTCTGTAGAAATCGTTCCTGCCGAACGACGCATTGTAATCGATTGCTGGATATCTCGTGGCGTTCAGAAACACTTGCATGTTTCTCAAATGGCAGTGATCGAACAGCGACGCATTCTTTTCCTGAGACCCGTCCCTATCGGTCTAAAACGCAACCATGATGAAACGCGGTCTCTCGGAAGCGGATTTCACCGTCAATCTCCAATCGAAGTGATTCGTGGAGAGAGGAATGCTAGCCGTGTCGCACTATCTCATTCTAAATACCACGGGTAATTTACTCTTGGATTCTATGATCTTGTAGAGACGCGCTTTTTCCACGATCGAAGATCTTACTGAATTCCTCCCTAGCCTCTTTCCTCCTCTTTTCCACGAGAGAATCCTTCATCTCTTCTTTGATGATCTGACGAGTCTTGATTCTCACAGCTTCTTCAATGGCTTCATATTTCCTTTTCTCGCCCAATATCGCGAAGTATTCTCCGTCCGATATCCTACCGTCTTTCAACGCCATCGAGATCGTTTCGGATATCGTGTCGATCTTGGAGTCGGCCAAGACGCGAATCTTGTCGGGTTTCCTCGCCTTCAGATATAATTTTCTACTCAAAAAGTTTCCGAGCGTGCTAAACAATCCGGCGGCGAGAGCCACTCCTTCTACGGTTAACACGATCGGAATGCCGACCGCGGTCGACAACAATCCGATGCCGGCCGCGTGTAAACCCATGGAAATCGTGATGAGTGTCGTGTCGATCGCGTTGACGAATTTCACGAAACGCGAATACTTCTTCTTGACAGAATGACGAGAATCTTTCTCTCGAGTTAGATATGCTTGGATTCTACTGATTTGATCGATGCGATACCTTTCTCCTCTTTCTTTTTCTTCTAGTGACGGTGCCGTCGGCAAAATGCCATTCGGCTTCTCATTCTCGTCGTCATCTAACGTCGGATACAATTTATTTCTGGTTCTCATTTTTGTGTTTTTTTCTTTCTAATATTAGATAAAAAAATTTATGTGTGTATTTTATTTTTATTTTCTATTCTCCCTTATTTTTATATCAACGAGAAAACTTAGAAGTTTGCTTCATTGAACAATAATTTCATGATGCATCCCTTGTCTTCTAAAGTCAGACTTCTACTACGCGCCAATTTCGGTTCTTCCGAAACTGTGGGCTTGCTTCGATCCTTACAGAAGAGTAATCTCTTCCAAAACGCGATCACTTCGTCGATTTGAACGCGTTCGAACGCCGGTTCGAAATACTTGACGACCATATCTTCCCTTTTCATCGTCAGACACGAATGATTCTCGTGATCGAAGTCTAGGCGATCCCGACATCCGACGCATCGTTCTAACAAGAGGCGACTATTTGTTAATTCACGCAGAATGCGTAGGCTCTCATCAGCATTTTTAAAAGAACCCTTGCTCTAATAATCTGGGAAGCGCTCATGATTTACGTATTTTTATTATCTATTCGATTTGATATATTTATTTTTAAATAACTATTTTATTTATATTTTTTTTCTCTCCTATATATCAATCACTTTTTTTTATTTCCTCGACCTTCAATTTGATAGGTCACGTGACCACCTTCTCGAAACTTCGATTTTTCTGATGGGTGTGACCCCCACCCCCACGACGAGGGAGATAACTTTGCATGATTAAGTTTATGAGAATCAAGCAACCTGATTGGTTAATTAGCAGGTCACGTGACCACCTTCAGAGCCTCAAAAGCCGTTTGCGGATTCTGGGCCACTGGTCCAGAATCCGCAAACCGTTTTTTGATGCTGGTCCAGAATCCGCAAAGCGTTTTTTGCTCGCGTTCACCAACGATGGATCGATGGTCTGATCCGCGATGGGAACGTCGACAAAAATTTTTATGTAAAAAAAAAAACGTGAAAAATGTACAATTTCATACATTTTTCACTTTTTTGAAAAACGTGTACATTCGACACGTTCGCCAACGGGTATTTGAACGTTAAAAGTGCGATCTAGGAGTCTCAAAATAACAGCGGATTCGGGACCACCATGAAAAAATGACATTTTTTGCGAACGTGTCGGCGATTTAACACTGAACCCTACGATGGTAAACGCACCATGTACGTGTACGTGTACGGTACATGTACAAAGTGGTACTGAATCCGCAATTATCACCTACTATAAACCGGTTAGTATACTTCCTGTTTTCTCCCAAACGTTTGGAAAAAATAATGTACAAAAGATTTATTAGCTTTCTGGATAGAAACATGTTAAATCCCGATCAGTTTGGCTCCAGGAAGAAATACTCCACTCTTTTTGAAAAACATCTGACCGTCGGCACCCCTTTTTCATTGTATGTGCCTATCTGCCAATGAAGAATGTTATGGGTGTGCCGATATGTGGTTATGTGCCAATGTACAATGAACCACAACATAACATAGCATGTACATGCATAGAAACCGAGGATTCTGCATGAATTCAAGCCAAATAAATAGTTGTCGGATCTTCTATTTGGGTAATTATATTGGCTCTTATAAAATTGAACGCACCTTACGTGCTACTGTTATAAGCCCAAAATTGTGCTTCACCAAGTCCTTTTCGGTGATATTTGACAGGTCTGGGTGGTGTGGAGGGATTGTCGGGTTGTTTGTCGTAATTCTACGAAGTAAACGAACCGGGAAACTACGCCTATTCAATCGAACTTACCCTCCGAACATAACCTTTTTCTATTGTAGACCTTTCAGGACCATAGCAACCACGTGCTAGTATAGAAACTAAAATGGCGGCCTCAAGTAAACAAAATGGACGAAGTAAACAAGTATCACCCTAATAACACACGCTGCGCATGTGCACTAACATACATATCACTATGGTAATGAGGTCACAACATGACCGCTTATGCGGGTTGCCATGACAAACCAAAATGGTGCCACTGAGTAACGTGACATGATGTCACTTCCCCCTTACCCATTCCCTCACCCCCCAAAAAATATGGGGTGAAGTCTTTGATTATCATTATGAATAAAGACGCACTGCAGTTGTAGTTTTAGGATTATATTGCATTGTTCCACCAATTGTGTTTAAATCTTGATTGTTTCAATGTAAATTAAATACTTATTGATTGGAATATGTATAATTGGAGCACGAAGAAACAGCTGCATATATATATCTGTGAGTAAAGGGGCGTCACATTAAATAAACGGTAGTCTGCGGACAAACTCCACGAAAAGTGGATAACCAAATAGCCAATAACAGCCTCGAATTTCAAACAGAATTAGACATGTGGCCTGAGAGCTTGCCATGTCCATCCCAATTCATAGGTGGGCGTGTGCCTATACGCATTATCGTGACCATATACATCTCCTGTAATTTGTATCAGATTCGAGGTCGTGTTCAATCAGATCTCAACGAGCCCGTCAGCCCGTCTAATTGAAAACACATCCTCAAAGCCCATTGTCCCCACTTTTCAGTTTAAATTGGGTTGAAATTAGTCAGATTTTGAATTTCAGGAACTATATTTTAATGCGTAATATCAATGCATATATGTGATAGTGCGGTGTTTACCGGAAATTGAATGTACCTGACATGGAATCGGAACATCAATTTTGTTTCATATTTCACAGATAGAGACACAGGTTCAATAATTTGCTCATATTGTGACATCCTTGATTTTCAGGAATAGCCAGGGAAAGTGTGATAGCTTTTAATTTTAAATGACAATGTAAGTCTTTCAGTGTTTCTCCGTACATGCCTCTTTTTCATTCTCTGATACCCCATGGCGTTCCAAAACTGATGTTAAATCATTTGAAAAATTTAATCAAAAGCATTTAATGTGACCCCTTGTCGAGCTCGTTTCAATGCGGGGAACGCATGATATGGCATGATATGGTTTTGTGAAAGTTTTTGGAAATTTTTGAAAATAATATAACTAAAATAACACATTTTGATATCATGTGCGTTGGGTAAAGTTTAAAGATTGTAACAACAGACAAGCAATGAATTGTTTTGTTTTGTTTGGTGAACTTCTGATCTTTTTGTGTGTGCAAAATTCGTAGTCATTGAACTAAAGATATGATACATTTGCCATATTCTTTTATTGAGAGAGTTTTTGTCTTCACCATTTTGATACAATTAAATGTGTTTCAAAAAAAGAAAGTAATTTATACTCGAAATCAGGAACGTGACGACAGTTGGTGTGGGCGACGTGTCACCCCCCCCCTCCCCCTATCCTGGCCAAAATATCCTACAGTTGGAAATTTGGAGGGCAAGTCATGAGTAGTTGGAAATTCCATCTATCTGGATTTTAGAGCTTATTTGGTGATGCTGATGTCTCCTTCACTTCTCAGAATTCTAACTCGGTTTCAAATCGGCAAAAATTCCCAAGTGTTACTATTTACAACTACAGTGTTCGCAATATCGAGCTTCATAAGTTGGCCTGTGCATGATGTCAATCGGTACGAGATTTCTATAGTACGTTTACTTATCGTAATAAAAAAAATCCTCGAAATGCACTTCACGAAAACCGCATCATGTAAAATCGTTATCCTGAGTTAATTCCATCATTCAGTTACAAAATGATGAAACATCGAAAATTGATCATTCCTGCATAAGATCTGATTTAATGTTACGACAGTGTGAATTGCTCAAAGTTCTCAGTTTGAGCATTTGTTTATTACATATTCAATTCCCAGAATAATACCAAATAATAATAACAACCTAATCATTCTATCATAAATGTGCTGGCATTTAAGTTACTGGAATCAATTTTATGCCCCCTTTCATGGCTTCATTTTCAATTTTTTTTTCTCGGTAGTGAATTTCCAACTAGCTGGAATGACCGGGAGGGGAAAACCCCCTACCGGTCCCTCCTCACTAGTTGGAAATTCACTACCCTACACCCCCAATCGGAAACGTCTAGCCACGTCCCTGCTTGAAATTATGATATGGTCTTAAGTATGTCTTTTTGTTCTGTCATAGCAGAAAAAAACGAGCTATGGATGGAATACTTTTTCTGAAAAGATGTGGTACTTTCTCAGGTTATATCTACTCATAACAGGAACACAAGAAAATATTTTATTTTTATTTTAATACAATGTAGGTGTGACCTTCTGCTATGCCTTGCGTATTTTTCTTGATCGATACAGTGGCTACTTTGTCTCTTGAGACTTTAAAGACCTTTTAGGCTTTCGATGTTTCTTTTTTGATTTTGATGGTTTATTAAAAAAAAAATCACCAGGTGTTCGTTTTTCACAATTCACCTATATCAATATCCTATTTACATAAATACTCCACCAAGGAAACCACCACCACAACCTGTTTTGAAAATTATTTTTCGTTTTTGTATCAATCATCACAATTGGGGTAGAGAGTTGAATGAAAGATCATTTTCAAGTTTATTTATTAAACGTAAAGGTTTTTTTTTTTTAAATATTTTGGCACCATAAATCTTGAAGCTTTCATAAACCATTTTAATATTTGTAAAGCCATTGTTAGCTCATCTGAAGACTCTCCACCTCTCACTTCTTCACCCATCGTCATTATCTGTCATAACCTGAAATGACTTTTTTCTCAAAGATCGCTCGGCTGATTGTCCCTAAATTTGGTATATGTGTTCCTTACATGAGCTAAAGCAGGCATGCATATTTTATGTTGCTCAGCACATTTGAGCCCGTCAAGTTCAACGTACAGAACTCTTTTAGAATTTGTCTATAAATCAATTGGTATGCCCCACAGTTCGTTTCCCTTGTCCAACCAGCTTGAAATATATTTTTTCCAGCTTGGTGTGGTATCCAACTGTAATTTATTGAGTTTCGTTGTGAAAGCTCGAAATACGTGGCTGCTAGCGGCCATCTTAACATTTGATGATGAATCAGTTGGCACACCCTACAGACTGCACCTCTCAACTGTAAAATTGCATACTCCAGGTCATGACAGTATCTAAATGAAAGCAGTTCAGTTTTGCCACATTTTGACGGAAAATTACTGCGTGGTGGCCATTTTGGATTTTATCTTCTATTCAATGTAAATTCCCTTAATCACCATTTAGCACGCACCACTGATCACTGTATAATTCCATATGCTTTTAAAGCATGACATTCAAACTTCATTGCAAAAGCTTTAAAAAACATCACATCTTTTTGCTTTTGCTACCAGGTTCGAGTTGTTGGGGTGAGGTGAGGCAGCAGGGCTAATTTGATGTACGGTACGTGATAATTAAATAAGAAGCTGGGAATCCCATGCATTGGGGATGGGGAGTGACAACAATCAAATGTGTCACTGTACTCCGGTAATTAACTATCTGTCAGTGCAAACAAGTCTGGTTGCGTTTGGCTAAAGGTTCCCGACATCAGCGTGGCCGGCAAGAGTGTCGGATGCGCGAGGTGGTGTTGGGGTGGGGGACAGGGCTATGGGGGATAAGGAGGCTGGGCGTGTCCTTTTTCACCAGAAGTGCACTAGTGGAAAAGACTTTACTTTCCGAGAACTGTAACTGAAAAACTCTCTGAGTTTTCGTTTCTAACAAATTACACGTGGTATCCCAACGGCAATGTGGGAGGAGAGTCAGGTATAATGACGGAGGCTGGTCGATAATCATCAAACTAAGAAGCTATACAGTTGATAGGTGGAGTTCTAAATCTTTATATGGTACCTTGAGTGCAACAAGGCGCCATCTGCAGTACGGGTGGCGCTTTGCTAAACCGAACGATATGTATATAATGTGAACACTATTCCGTGTCATATTACAATTTATGATGCTTCGCAAACTCCCGGTTTTAACTCATATCTAGAGTTGAGTGCACTTTTCATTCCATTGCCCCCCCCCCCCCCCCGATCTTGCCGTCGGATGACCCCCCCCCCCCTCCCCACACTTGCCCTCGGATGATTTCGGTGCCCATGGAGGTCTGTCTGCTTTATTCTACTTTAAGTATTTTCAACCCCACAATTAGCCTCGGGTTGGAAAATGTATGAAGAAGAAGAAATACACCGAAGCATGACTTGACCGCAGCATCCACATCTAAGGAGAGAGGCAAGCGGAACTTCGTACATTTGCAGACGTAAAAGTATAAGGAGGCGACGTGGTGTGATGAGAAAGGAGATCTGATATTGTATTTTTATCGCTACCC
The DNA here is from genome assembly GCA_031216915.1 of Pictodentalium vernedei. Classification (NCBI taxonomy): domain Eukaryota; kingdom Metazoa; phylum Mollusca; class Scaphopoda; order Dentaliida; family Dentaliidae; genus Pictodentalium; species Pictodentalium vernedei. The sequence continues at coordinate 272,714,537 of CM062295.1, forward strand.
ACACCCACACGCATACCAATATACCTTTTAAATACATAACTCCTATCGAACTTGTCTTGGCTTCTGAATCAATGCTTTGGGTACATGTTTCAACTTTTCTCTCCCCGTGGCCGAGCCATGGCAGATACGTAGTCCAACAAGCTGGACTTCACTATATATGCGTATGAGAATTGTACCAAAAGCTGGTATGCTGGACTAAAGATACAGTGCGTCAGAAAAGTTGTGTGATCCCCTCCACTTTCGTCGAATTTCCACTGTCGCTGTATACAGCAGTTATGATTCTGTAATAATATATGTTATACTTGAAAGACATTTTGTACCGTCCCACTCTGATCTGTTAATAGACACGTTGCTACATCGGGGCGGGGGTTTCACTTCCTTCCTCATTATTCATCAAATTCACAATAGTTGGAAATTCGGAGCCCCAAAATGGAAAAAGATTGAAGTTTCAGACATGGTGCTTGTGGAATTTTTCCAAACATGAGAAGGTAATAATGGCGGATTCTAGACCACTTTTCCAAAAAACTGTACACGTACACGTACATGTACGTGTACCGCCATAGGGGTTCAGTGTTAAATCGTGTACAGAGTGCAAAAAATGGCAAAAATGTCGTTTTTTCATGGTGGTCCAGAATCCGCAATTGTTTTTGAGGCTCTCGGATCGCACTTCTAACCGTTCAAACATTCGTTAGCGAACGAGTACATTCGACATATCGCTCAGAAGTGAAAAAAAATGTATGAAATTTGAAGAAAATGTAATTTAAAAAATTTGTTCGACGTTCCCATCGCGGATCAGACCTTCGATCTATCGTTGGTGAACGCAAGCCAAAAAACGTTTGGCGGCTTCTAGACCAACATAAAAATGTGGTTTGCGGCTTCTGGACCACCAACGTTCGCCAACGGCTGTTTGAACGGTCTAGGGTGCGATCCGATCGGTGAAACGATTTGCGGATACTAGACCAGGAAAAATCGATCTCAAATACCTTTTCTCGACGTTCAACAACGGTGAAAAGTGAATGTAAAGTGTAGTCACTCATCGAGAATTTTTTATTTTTTTTTTGAAAACCGATTTCGGCCTCCGGTACATCGAAAAATGCGTTTTGAGGCTTCTGGACCACCACCGCGTTCGCGATCGCGTTTCGTCGGTATAGGGTGCGATCCGATCGGCGAAAATGATTTGCCGATTCACCTCGCGAGTTTTGTGAGGTGAATCGTGATAGAATTGGTTTTGTCGAGAGGAAATAAAAAAAGTGATTGATATATATAGGAGAGAAAAAAAAATATATAAATAAATAGTTATTTAAAAACATAAATATCGAATGGAAATAGATAATAAAATATATGTAAATCATGAACGATTCCCAGATTTAGAGAGCAAGGTTTCTTTTAAAAATGCTGATGAGAGCCTATGCATTCTGCGTGAACGAACAACTAGGTCGCCTCTTGTGAGAACGATGCGTTAGGTGTCGGGATCATCTAGACTTTGATCACGAGGATTATTCGTGTCTGACGATGGGAAGGGAAGATATGGTCTTCAAGTATTTCGAACCGGCATTCGAATGCATCCAAATCGATGACCTGATCAAGTTTTGGAAGAGATTAGTCTTCTGTCGCAGGCGAGATAAGCCCACCAATTCGGAAGAAATGAAATTGGCACGTAGAAGTCTGACTTTAGAAGACAAGGGATGCGTCATGAAATTATTGCTGGAGGAAGCATACGTCTAAGTTTCACGTTGAAATAAATAAGGGAGAATAGAAAATAAAAATAAATACACACATAAATTTTTTATCTAATATTAGAAAGAAAAAAACATAAAAATTGAGATCGAGAAATAAATTGTATCCGACGTTAGATGACGACGGGAATGAGAAGCCGACGGCGTTTTGCCAACAGCGCCGTCGCTAGAAGAGAAAGAAAGAGGAGAGAGGTATCGCATTGATCAAATCAGTAGAATCCAATTGTATCTGACTCGAGAGAGAGATTCTCGTCGTTCTCTCAAGAAGAAGTATTCGAGTCTCCTGAAATTCGTCATGCGGTCGACACGACACTCATCACGATTTCCATGGGCTTACACGCGGCCGGCATTGGATTGTTGTCGACCGCGGTCGATATTCCGATCGTGTTGACCATAGAAGGAGTGGCTTTCACCGCCGGATTGTTTAGCACGCTCGGAAACTTTTTGAGTAGGAAATTATATCTGAAGGCTAGCAAACACGAAAAGATTCGCGTCTTGGCCGACTCCAAGATCGACATGATATCCAAAATGATTTCGATGGCGTTGAAAGACGGTAGGATATCGGCCGGAGAATACTTTACGATATTGGGCGAGAAAACGAATTTCGATGCTATGAAAGAAGCCGTGAGAATCAAGACTTGTTAGATCATCAAGGAAGAGATGAAGGATTCTCTCGTGGAAAAGGGGAGGAAAGAGGCCAGGGAGGAATTCGGTAAGTTGATAGAACTCAAGAGCAGCAATTGAAAAAAAAAATATATATAATAAGAACAGAATTTTTAAAAAAGAAAATATTAAATTTATATATATAATAAAAAATAAATATGAAATTAATTTAAATAACTCTCAAAAAATGTATTGCGTAAAGTGTAAGAGAGTTACTGAGATGGGTAATTCTCGAAAAGTACGAACTAAAAACGACAGACAGATGCTTCGTGGAAGTTGCAATGTGTGTGGTTCGATCAAGACTTGATACGTCAAAAAAAAGAACACGAGCAAAGGTAAAGGCATCGTGAATAAAATGATCAATAATCTACTTTTTGAAATGCATCTGCCGGGTCACAGTTTCACGGGACCCGGAACGAAATTGAACAAGAGACTCAATGCCGATCTGACTCCTAAATCTTGGGGCAAATCCGTGAATAGGGTGGACACGGCCGCGTATGATCACGATCTGTGCTACGCAGGACATCCCGACACCAAGACTCGCAACGACTTCTGCGATAAAAACATGTTGGTGAAATTGAGAGGTATATCGAATCCGACCAGGAGAGAGAAGATAGAACGTTCGCTGGTCGGCAATCTGATCGGTGTGAAACTTCGATTCGGATGGGGCATTCAAAAAAAGAAAGCGCATCAGAAAAGAAGCAGAAATGCTTATTGACGAGCGAATTGGCCGAGAAGTTACACAAACCCACCGTGCGTAAATTTCGAAAGAGAAGGATGTTCATGAAGGGTCTGGGTGACATTTGGTCCTCCGACTTGGTCGACATGAGATCGTTTTCAAGGTGGAACGAGGGCGTCAAATATCTATTGACGGTCATCGACGTTTTTTCCAAATACGTTTGGATCAGAGCTTTGAATAATAAATCGGGACCTTGCGTCGCCGAGGCTCTGAAGAGCGTGTTCGACTCGTCTTCTCGAAAACCGAATAAATTGTGGGTGGATAAGGGGAAGGAATTCTACAACAAGGATGTTCGTCGATTGGTCGACCTCTACTCGATCGAAAACGAAGAGAAAGCCAGCGTCGTGGAACGTTGGAATCGAACGATGAAGGAAAAGATGTACAGATACTTCACGGCGAATTCGACTAAGAAACACTTGTACGCTCTGAACGGTCTGGTCAAAGATTACAACAACACGCAACACAGATCGATCAAGATGACTCCTGCAGAAGCTAGCAATCCTCGAAACGAAAAACGGGTCTACGCGAATCTATATCCCGAGAGATCTAAGATCAGGCAGAAGTCTAGAATGCCGAAATTTGCGGTCAGCGATCGAGTGAGAATCTACGCTTATAAGAAGCACTTCGAAAAAGGTTACACTCGTCGATGGACCTCGGAAATCTTCAGGATAAGCAAAATATTTCACACCGGCCGGTGACTTACGAAATCGAAACTTTGGATGGCAAAGAGATCATCGTAAAGTTTTACGATCAACAATTGCAGAAGACGAAGTTTTAATAAAGAAAACAATTTTTTTTTTTATTTACTCTCTTTAACATTTTCTTATTTACATCTATATAAAGGAGAGAAAAAAATAATAATAATAAAAAATAATTAAAACTATTTTTAGATAAAAAAAAGCAAGCTAATTAATAAACAAAAAAACCCCAAAAAACCTTCAAAAAATGGCAAATATACTAGATATCGCACAAAGCATAGTGAAAGATGAAAGTATTCAAGAATACGAGGTTCATGAATATGAACCGATAACCGGAACGTGTTTGAACAATGCGGGAGAGATAAGAATCAACGTCGAAACCCAAGATCTATTCGTTCATCCTAGCGAGAGTTACATAGTGGTGCAGGGACGTCTCACCAAGGAAGATGGGACCGAATACGCTGACGATGACACGGTTACTCTAGCCAATAATGGCATCATGCATCTATTCAGTAATATAAAATACTTGCTATCCGGACAAGAGATAGAATCTGTGTTTCATCCCGGTCAGGCCACCATGATGTTCAGACTCTTGACGTATCCGGATGATTTTTCGAAATCCAGAGGACTTAATCAGTTGTGGATGAAAGACACAATCGGCCCTGCTAGCGCCGGCGCCGCCGCGATATTCGACTACGTTGTCAAGACGACCAGACCTAAAGGCACGTTTTCGTACTTTGAAACATCTTCGGATTCGCAGACAATTACAACAAGATCATGTACGAATTCAAACACAATCTGACGTTGATTCAAAAAGGAAACGACGACGCAATAGTGAGACTCTCCGCGACTGATGCGGGTAAGATAACTCTACACAAGATATCGTGGTTCGTTCCGCATGTGCAGCCTTCGATCATGGAAAAAACGCGTCTCTACAAGATCATAGAATCCAAGAGTAAATTACCTGTGGGATTTAGAATGAGACAGTGTGACACGGCTAGCATTCCACTCTCAATGAATCACTTCGATTGGAGATTGACCGTGAAATCCGCTTCCGGGAGACCGTGTTTCATCGTGATAGCATTTCAGACCGATAGGGACGGGTCTCAGGAAAAGAATGCATCGATATTCGATCACTGCAATTTGAGAAACATGCAAGTGTTTCTGAACACCACGAGATATCCAGCAATCGATTACAATGCGTCATTCGACAAGAACGATTTCTGCAGACTGTACGGCGACGCCGCGGATTTTAGAAAGAAGTATCACGGTCTAGACGAATTGATGAGCAACCCTAATATATCTCCTGGTGAAAACAAGTCGACGTATCCCATGTTCGTATTCGACGTCAGTAAACAGAGCGAACGACTCAAGAATAGCGTCTTAGACATTCAGATCAAGATGCAATTCGATAGGAACGTGCAGAGAAAAACTGAAGACTTCACCCTGGTCCTGCCGGATAGAGAATTACAATTTGAATCGGATGGAAATAAGATGTTGATCATTCGATGAGAGACGTGTGTGAAAAAAAATAAGAAAAAAAAATGAAAAGTAATGAGTAATTATAAAAAAACAAAAAAAAAAAAAAACAAAAAAAAAAATAAAGTAATGAGATCTAGAGATTGAACATCTTTCTAAATCCCATTACCTTTTTTTTGTTTTTTTTTGTTTTTAATAATCACTCATTATTTGTTTTGAATTAATTATTTCCACGTGTTCACTGTTTGTTCAAAGGATCTAGTTCGATCTGTAGGCTCACCACGGAAGTGGCGGCTTGGGGATTATTGGTTTTCGTAACGAAATTAATCCTGTGTCCGGCGTTCACTTTGAGAGGCGTGCCGAACGTGCTAACATTCGCGTGTTGATTCTCAGTCTTTTTAACGCTGTATCTCTTATCGCTCTCTACTCTGTTCACTGTGAGATTGACGACCGCTCTGTTATTCAAATCCGTGGAAGCCAGACCCATTCATATGATTTCACCTCCCAACGGCATGGGATATCCCACCTGACAATGTTGCGATCCGCTACCTCCGTTTCCAAAAGACCACTCAGCTTTTCCATCCTCTAATGTGCCAGCCTCCTCGGCCCACACAGTGATCAATTGCCTAGCGCATTTGACTTTCTCCACCACCGAAATCAGAGTGCAGGCATCCAACATGTGCACGGGATCCGGTAGATTCGTGAGCGCGTGTCCACCCATGTCTAGTTTACCTTCCATGATGTCGCCCTTTCTCCAGACTGAGTTGTCATCCACGTAATTCCTGCTGACCAAGCTGGAATCGAATTTGGGATCGTGATCGGGACCGAATAAATTGTGACCATTCATGTTGATGCCACCCTCCATGGTTCTGCCAGATTGTTTGTTCAGGTAGAGATCGTCCACTTAGGATTCTACGTATTCTTGAGATTGTATCACGGCAGAATCCACGTAGCCCTTGTTGACCGCGGTGGAGCCTGCATCCGCGTCGTCGACCTTCAACATATTCAATATCTTGTTGAATCCCGCATCCAGATCCGATTTCATTTCTCGTCTTTCAGACTTTCTCTGTTCCAGATCTACATAGTGTTTGGTCGCCACGTTCTTGGGATTCGTGGGAGTGGCCACGTTCATTATCTTGTTAGAATTGGCGTTCATTTCCGAGTGCATCGTTTTCTGAACGTATCTACTTCTCAGATGTTCGCTGAATCGCGCATGAGAGTCGTCCGCATATTTCTTGGCCGCGGCATTGGTGGAATCTATGGGATTCGCGACGTTCACCAAACGTTTGGATTTCAGATTGAGATAGTCAGTCATGGCTTTATCCACATAATTATCTAGCATGATTCGTTCGAAATCCGCGTTCCCCCTGTCGACGTATTTTTAGTCGCCTCATCTGCGAGATCTATCGGCTCAGGAAGATTGGAGAGCTTCTTATCGTTCATGTTCAAAGGGTCCTCTCGTTTGTATCTCCGAACGTAACGTTCATCCAAGTTGGCAACGTCGTAACCATCGCCGACTTCGAGCGTCTTCTTCTTCTTTTTGGGTCGACTTTCGTCGTCACTTCTACCAAATTTATCGACTGGCATGTTGTTTTGAGCTTTTTTTGTTTTAAAAAATATATTTCAAATGCAGTTTATTAAAAATGAATTATTTCACTTATTTTTCGTTTTTATTCGATTAATTTTTTTAAATAATTTTTTACCTTTATATATACTATAAAAAAATCTCTCTCTAATGTAAATCATTGAGAATGTCTTGAAACTGATCTCCTTTCGACCATCTCTTGAGAACGTAGAGGCATAGGTGACCACAGAACACCTGATCTGGTGATTACACTCATTGTGTGTTGTAGCGAATCATCGATTCGTCAAACTAGTTCTTTATTTCTTTCGGCGACAAGATTCCGTAGCTGTCAAAATAATAATTCTTCTTCTTCCCGTTCTTGAACCACGCTACCCAGTGAGTGCCTTCACCTGATAAATCGTCTAGATTTAAAATTCCACATTCCGATTGTCGAGGTCTGCTCTTCGGCAAGGCATCTCTGGAAAACATGCCTAGAAAATCTTTGATTTTCAAATCCTTCACCACATTCGACAGATCGATGTTGAATAGGGGTTCGTTAGGTAAGACGACACCTTCTATGGATATCTCTATTTTCTTATTCATAAATGAGTATATTTTTAAAAAAATTTATTTATTTTATTATAATTCACTAAAATGACGTTATTTTTTATATTTTTTTCTTTTTCTTTTTTAAACTAACTCTCTCGATATCAGCATCGACTTCTATAATCTTGAATCCGTCTAATTCCTCTTGATTTTCTGGAATCCTATCGTCCTTTATCATATCTGGAATCCTATCGTCCATAATTATATCCAAAGTCCAATGTCCGAGTGCCAAAGTGCTTATTTTATTGTCTAACACGAATCTCTTATCGTCGTCGGCCGTCAGCGAAATCTTGTTGACTATTTCGGTATACAAGTCATGATTTTCGCTTCGAATCGATTTCATAGCCTTATACACTGGACCACTTCCGAACAGACAATCTTTATACTCTTGAAAAGAGATGTTTTTCTTCACCACGCATTCTTTAACCCCTTTGCACTTCTTGATCTCTTCACCTTCTAGACAATAAGCATACAGTTTGGGTCTCAAACCTACGAATTCGACGATTTGTTTACCGCTGCTCTCATCCTTAAATTTACCCAACACCTTCTTGTTGTTGTTCGATTGAATGTTGGATGGGTGATCGATGGGATAATTGCTCATGTCGAACCACGCGGCCACATCCAGAGATATATATCGCGGTAGACGTTTTTCGTCTCTATCTCGTAAACTGAACTGTTCATGTCAGTGAACAGTAGTTTGGCTTTCTCACCAAATTTCCGTTTGACATAATCATAGTGAAACTCATACATCAATCGCTTGCTGATATCTAAGATGATCGGTCCGAGATAATAGGGTTTGTCGAACTTCAGGTGCGTCTTTTGCATGTGAATGGCCACTAGATTTTCATTGAATATGGTTCAGTGTCTGTAATTGGGTTTTGTAACTGATTTTTTAGCTTTTTTCTCAGACGTGACGAGTCGAATGTTGGTTCTCTTCCTGATGTTTTCCATCGATTTACCGTACACGCAGTTGTTCATGAGTTTGAAGAAATCTTTTTTGAAATCATTCTCAGCTCGAATTTTGAGATTCGTGTTGAGATTGATGTATTTTTTCATCCAAGGCTCCTCCTCAAATAGAATGATGTGATGTATGTCGACTAATTTCATCCCATAATTGACGTATTGTTTCAAATTCTCGCTGTAGATGACATACTTACGTTTGTTAAATAAATTGGGAATGAGTTTTTCCTCATCTCCTTCGATCGGTTCCATTCATTCGGGAGCTAGCGGATAATCATTGTGTAGATTGTGTAATTCTTTCGGATAGTTCAAATCGACTTCTAAAATGCAAGGATAGTCTCTCTATTTTTGCATCTCTTCCGGTTCCCTCACCCATTCGAAAATTCCAATCGGTAAAGGATGACTCATAGCCCAACTGTACAGATTATTAGTGTCCCAATACTGTATGTATTTATTCGATCGTTTTGAATCGAAATCTTCTTTCAGATAGGAAGATCATCGAGATGCCACCTCTCGCAGCCCTTTCGAACACGGGCAACATGTCCACGTCGGACAATAATTCCAATTGGATTTCGGTGGTCTTCAACAGAGCGTCCCACGCCAGACCGGGTGTGGTGAAATACCAAGCCTGATCCAGGTCGTAATTTCGACGACAGACGTCTCGAAAATTTTCGAACACGTCTGCCAAGAGCAGAACGTCGGTCTTCAGATAGAGATCGTGATAATCTCTCACGGTTTTCATATCGAATGATTTCCACATGTTTTTGGCATGTTCGGAATTCTCATCGGAAATGTCGGATTCGTATAATTTCGAATAAAAATCTTCTTTCGAAGGTAGTGTGGTGTCGTCGAATCTCTTCAGCTCGTTCATGTAATCGTAAGGGTAAACTCCTTTCCTCAACATGCCGTCTACTCGTTCTCCGAAATGTTCGCTCGTGATTTTAAATTTATCCTTGCTCATGTTATTGACTAATTTTTCCAGAGCGGTCGACATGAATTTAAAACTGTCGATGAAACGTATGCTTCTACGAATGGATTTCGTTTTTTTCTTCCAATGTCTCTCCATCGATTACTCTTTTATTCTCCATGGACTTCCATTTCGTGATGGAAATGTATCTTTCTTTGCTGTTCACGATGCAATTTAATTCTCCGTCGGAGGTGCCGAGATTTTTCACGAACTGATCACTGTCGTAACCCAAGAGATTGTGAAATATTACCGGATAGAAAACGGCATCTCGATATTTTAAATTACACTTGCTGTGAGTCGGACCATGATACAGACCCGTGTAATGATCGTGGTCTCTGACCTTCTTATTTTCCTTCGAATTCTCGACGAACTATTGTCTGCATATGTGACATTCGGTGGCTCTGTTATTTTCGTCCTGCTGCTCTCGCATGATGATAATTTTCACCGGAGATTTGAATTTGTCGTATAAAATTTGAATTTTCGATTCTAACTCTTCTACGAACCTTTGAGCCACGCCGTCGTCTTCGCAATGTTTCGTGTAGGTGAAGGGACCTACAAATGCAATAACCCAAAGGCGTGTGTTTTTGATATTTTTCGACGTAATTTCAAAGAGCGTCGGGTTGGCAGGAACTCATTTTCATGGTGAAGTATTCGAAATTGGGCATTTCGACGGCGACACCTTGATTTTCGTTGCAAAATTCATGATGTTTCGCTAACGATTTTTCACTGCAAAACGCATTCATGCAGTTGCAACATAAACATATCTTTCCTTTATGTTTATTATTTTGTCTCGATAGTAATCGGCTCGGATGTTTAACCCAACAATAATGACGATTGTCACCATTCGAAATCAATAATAAAATAATCGTCTTTTCTCTTTCGAGATACGAAGTCTGTCTGAGAGGATAGATCGTTCATTTTTCATCATCGTATCCCAAAACGTTCACCGCTATGGTGGTATTTTGAGCCTCGAAACATTCGATGTGTTTTAACTGCATTGGAAAAGTCACTCCGGTCCAATCGAGATTTTTAGAAGTCTCCTCGTAACAAGAAACTCTATCGGAGTGCATTTTGACAGGGTACAAAGCGGAGGTGACTGCCCATTTAAAACACTGATCATCTTTATTTCTCATGTTGATCACAGTTTTTTTTTAGCTAAGAAATATGGCACTTCCACGTAGGAAGACGCTTTCAATGAATCATTTTTAGTTATATGAATTTCGAGTTGCAACACCTCATCGAACGTCCAATTACTACCTTCATGTTGATAACATCTTGTCTTTCATCATTTTGAAAACGTCTGATAAATCTGAACCTCGAAATACGGGTTCGACATTAGATCTGAAATATGCATTTTTCACGATGCTCTTGCCGGAATTCACGTCGATTTTATTCATCATGCAATGGAGTATCATCTTAATTTTTTGTCCCACGTTCATGTGTTCCTGAAACAAATCCAATACTTTTTTCTTCACCCGTTCCATGAACAATTTCAGATCGACTTTCTTGAATGAGGGAACCACGTCGAAAGTTTTAAAAATGCCTTTGATCACTCTCTCCCGTTCTATGGGATTTGATTGGAATGCTTATGTGATGAGTCATGCTACATATTCTTCTCCTTTCCCTTCGTCAATTGCTCATCGAATTTTGTTTGATATATCTCGTTTGTCTAGATTCTGAACTGCATCACTCGTTTTCATTTTAGCTTTTTTTTTATCTTTTGAAACTTGAAGTTCTTCACTGGCTTTTTGTTTAGTCATCTTCTTATTTTTCACAACCAAAACGTTTTTTTTTTTTTGACGTCGGCATTTCGATTCCTTTTACTATCTTTTTCTTCTTTTCATTTTGCACAACCAAAGCATTTTTTAACGTCGTGACTATCAACATTTCATTTGCCTTTTCATCGAGCAAACTACGTATGATCTTTCTAATTTCATCACGCTCCACTTTTCATTTTCTATCATCAGGCATTACTGTCATCGGCTTATTTTTTTCGCAATTGAGTCTGTTTAAGTTTGTTCACTTCCGATCTTTCGATTTTTCTCTTTCAATCGTTTAGCAAACGATATTCCTGTATGTCTTCAATTTTTTTTGATTTGTTTCTATGATTTCTGAAATGTGGAATGTTTAATTCTCTACACATCTCGTTTAACTGAGGTACAGTTTTCTCATTTAAATTTTCCATTTTTTTATTTGTTTGCTTCATTTGTAAGAATATTTTTTTTTTTTAAATTTTGTATTTAAATAATAATTTGTTAAAAAGTTTTAAAATAGTTTTTATACATATGTTTTAATTCCTTCAAAAAGATTTTTTTTGATGAAATTAATCGATCTTTTTATGTTCCTTAACGTGAAAAAAATTGAATTAATATGAGAAAAAAACAAACTTTTTGAACAAATTATTATTTAAATACAAAATTCAAAAATATATATTATTTGCAATAATTCATAAAACAAAATATAACAACAAATAATTGATCATGACAACAACACCTAAAAGATGCGAATTGAAATTGAAACGAGTAAGGAATTCGGTTATAAAATCTATAGATTACAACGATATGACGCTATTGAATTGAACGAGGTCGCGACGAAGGGTTTAGAGCACAAACATGACAAATATAGCATGCCTTTGAAATTGGACGAAGCCACGCTCGATTTGTTTTATGAGTACCAAAGCGATCTACAGAAAATCGTCATCGCCAAAGATAGAGAATTCGACAAGGCCGATTTGACGTTGCCCTACGGAAGTTACATATATGCAAAAATCTCTCTCGAACTCGTGAACAAATCGGGTGGTGAGAGCGCGTTCACCGATGTAAAAAAACTCAAAAAAGAAAAGATAAACATTCAACACATTTTCGAAAAAGGAGAAGACACGACCGTCAACATGCTAATAACGGACTTGGAAATATAAACAATAGAGAGACTGATTTTTAGCAAAGAAGAAGGAAAAAAAAAAGTAATGAGATCTAGAGAGGTTGAACATCTCTAGATCTCATTACTTTGTTTTTTGTTTTTTGTTCTTCTTCTTCTTCTTCTTCTTCTTCTTCTTCTTCTTCTTCTTCTTCTTCTTCTTCACTATCGCCCATATATATTATAATAACATTTCCTTTTTTCTCAATTTCGGCGTCGATTCTTCTTTTCTTTTTTTTTGTGATATATTACGTTTTTATAAGAACACATTTGTTTATCTGAATCATAATTATGAACGAATGTGGTGCATCTCTTGGTAACACTCACATCATTACCATTATCTTTAGAAGGTAGTGGTGACGGTGGAAAACGTCTAATTCTTTTAAATTTCAACCATCTATCCCGTTCTTTTTTCAGTTCTTTCCTAAGATATCCATTATTAGCATCTAATTGTTTTTCCACATCTTTTTCCCACACTAACCCGCAATATTCATCATTAGCGTCTAATCGTTTTTCCACATCTTTTTTGCACTCTATCTCGCGATATTCATCATTATCGTCTAATAGTTTTTCCACCTTTTTATCCATTTTATATTATTTTTTTTATACTTTCTATGACTTATATTTTTATATTTCATATAATTATATAATTTTTTTACATTATAATAACATACTCAAAATCGGTATATTCTTAAACGGCGAATTCTCACCAAACAACAAACCCTTACCGAGTCGCTCAACATTCTGTTCACTCTTGAGATAGAGACCGTTTCCACTCAAAGAGTTGCTACCTCTAACGGGTTCTAGATACAATCCTTCACCACTGTCGTCTACGTGGATGCGACACATGGCTCCTCCCTTATTCAAAAACAGTCTGCTGCCACCCATTAATTTCTTAACTGCCGAACTCCCGAGTCCCGAGAGAGCTCCCACGCCGAGAGTCTTTCCGAGAAAGGGTAATGCTTTTGCGGCAAAGGGTAATGCTTTGCGGCGATTCCTGCCAATAGCGGTAGGAAACCGCCTTTCATTCTCAAATTGTATTTCAATTGAGCGGGACTCAATCTCACCGTCAACCCTCTTCCATCACGAATCACTTTCTCGATCCTTTTGATTTGGCTTCTGGTCCAGGCGATCGAATCCTGACCGCCACTCTCCAGATCTTCGTGAGTGAATTTGAATCTCACCACCTCGCCTCGAGTTGTTAACGCTCTCTTAAGTTTCTTCCTCTGTCCTGCGGATATGTTCACGTTTTTAACCACATATTGTGTCTTAATTCTTTTTTTTTAAATATATTTTGTTCAATTGTTTTTTTTTTGTTTTAATGATAATTATATACATAAATAATTTTTGTAAATTAATATTGCGTTTATTTTATTTTCTTATTTATATATATACACAATATTTTTTTTTTTTGCTTTTTATAATTTCTCTTATGTGAAATCGTATCATCACCCTCTCTCCGTGAAGATCTAACAGCTTACCATTTTGATCCGTCAACGTGGTTTTGAGACTATACAATGTGTCTAAAATCACTGGTAGATAAACTAAATTTCCAGGTCGTTCCACGATCTTATAACCCGGCGACACGTTTGGAAAGAAGGAATAGATCGTCAGTTGAGCGCTACCATTCACGTAGCTTCCAGCAATCACGTCCACTTTGACCAGAATGCCATCGACTGCAAGAATGTCGACCGTATTTTCAGATGTCGAGTGGCCTCGATACATCTTTCGATCGAATCCCAGCATCTTGCCTATAGAATCGTCCGTGTTGAAATCCACTCGAAAATTATCTTCCAAATCCGACATCGTCTGTAGGGTATTAGGGTTTGGAGCGGGTCTGATCTTGTTGCTTCCCTTTCCATCCATCTTCATTCGCGTCTGAATGTAATTGTTCAAATCATCTACGTCGTGACTTTCTTTGGGGATTCGAATCTCCAACCAATCCACTCCGTCGGAATACTTGAACGAGTTATTCTTTTCGGTGACGTTGGGAAAGGAATAATAAGTCTCCAGATTCACCAACGCCATCTCGTATCTTTTCTCTCTATTCAATTCGATGGAAGGTTCGAATTTCATCGCGAATCGAGTCGAATCGCCACTCACCACGATTTGAATGGATTGTTTTGCAGCTGTATTCTCGGCTATCCGTTCTAACAATTCTCCTTGTTCGAACATTATATTTTTAATTTTTATTTTTATTTTTTCAAAACTAAATTATTTGATGATTTATTATTTTCTAATATTTTGTTTTCGCTCTGTATCTTATTATCATCAGAGACATAAAACTTGTCAAATCTGCACCGATATTTACCGCGATTAAATTCGCTAGTCAATTCGATCACGACGAAATTGTAAAGTCCTCCATCCCAAACCATCTTGCAGAAACTCCTGAATTCCTCCATGCTCATGTCGTTTGCAACGTGATCACCGCAGATATGATTGAGATTTTTGAGATCCTGGTGAAAGAGACACAATAAATTAGCGTTCTCCCTTATCGTCTGTCTGGGCAATCGAAAATAATTCCGCAACAGGTAGAAACAGTCCACGTTGCTGTGACGACCCATAACGTAATACGATTCGCATCGGTTCTGTCTCTCCAAAAGCAGATCGTCGAAAATCATGAGATTCTTATCTTCCGATTTCAATTCTCTAGGATCCGGAACGTCTCTAGCGTTCTCATAAAATCGATACTCGACATTGGAAGACGCATTTCTCTTCATCAATTCCATCGCCGCACCATCCAAAATGGTCGAAAGAGAAGCTTCATTTTTTTCGAATTCCTCCCTACTGTCAAAGATTCTGGCTATAACGTCCTTGGGCAATCTACGATCCATGCACTCTCGAAGCAATCTGTATTCGGATTGAAACAAGCTCTTGCCAAACACGAATAATCTGTCGTAATCCAACCAGTCGGGTTGCGACAACAGATTCATCAACAGATTGGTCTTTCCACAATTCGATTTTCCCACTATCAAGCCTCTTATGCTTTTGGGAAAGAACTCGTTATTCGACCTCTTGGTCGCGGCGTCGTTCCAAGACATATCTTTAATGTTAATCTTTGTTTATTTTTGTTATTTTTAGATTTTTTCAAACACAATTTTATGTTTTTTCAAACTCAGCTTTTATAAATATTATTATTTATTTATATTACACCGTCGCGAGTTTTCTTCAATCCAGATCCACTCGTCATTTTGGCTAAATCTTGTATGGGTACCACAGCATCCTTGAAATCTTTCCAACTTTTCGGCGATCGCTCTAACGTAGCTCGCTTCGCCGGTGGACTGATCAACTTGTTGATCAATGCGTCGGCTGCCCTCTTGCCAGCCACAGAAGCTATCCTACCACTAGCTTCAGAAGCGGCTTTCTTACCAGCATCCAAAGCCGTCTTCTTCCCGACCTCAAATGCGGTCGATGCGAGTTTTCTACCTGCATCGCTCGTGAGCGCTCGCATTATAGAATCAACGATGCCAGAACCGCCTTGAACGTAAGTTCTGACGTATCCTCTGTTCTTTATCACCAACATATTTTTATTTTATAATATATATTTTGTTTTTCACTGGTAAATGGTTTGTTGTTTAAATACTTTTTATTATTTTCTAGTGTGAAATTTACTGTTTTTATTTTATATATGTTTTGTTTGTTTGTTTGTTCTCTCTACTTATTATATATATAACAATCCTTCAATTCGTTCATCAGCCTTTTATAATCGCGCTTATTCAAAACCTTTTGCCTCAACAATTCGTCGCATATGCTCACTATCTCATTATCTAATCCAGTGTTACCAGCACGTCTACTTGCCATCAACAATCTCAATCTCTGAGACAGAGCGTTAGAATCGCTCGGAAGAAAAGTGGTTTTCACCCCTTTCCCAGTAACCGATTTGACGAACTTCTTATTCATATCCCATATGGGTTTCATCACCTTCGTCCACTTGTAACCTCTATTGGCTTTGGGTCTCGTTTCTCTAACATCGTTATTTCTCTTCACGGCGTGGGTCTGAACCAGAATGTCGCCGTAATTGTCGAAATCCCGATCCGTGTAATCTCCAGGCTTGTCGAAAAGGAGCAATTTGTGCAGTCCAGGAGTTAATTCGTACCTATTGGAACCGACGATTAAATTTTCTTCATCCCCTTGCACTTCTGTGTTGCCTATAAAAGTTCTACCGTCAGAATCCTTATAAATTCCATACAACAGATCTCTCTTACCACCATCCTCGGACGACGCGACAATATCAGTGGTGATAGTCGAAGCCGCATCGTCGCTTTCGCTCACGTCGGTTTCGATCCTCATGGGAACGTAATCCGGCGATGATCTTTGAAAGAAAAACCCCCTCGTAAAACTGCCGTGCAAACCCATTCTCAAAGAACTTTCTTTTCTTTAAGGGCCTCATTTCGTCAACGATCTCCTTTTTACTTCGTTCCTGAACCTCCGTCACGGGTTTGAATAATTTTGTGGTTTCACGCTTTAATTCCATTTCTCCCAATCGTCTGCTTCTGTCAGAGGACTGGATGCTTCTTGAGTCGTTGATATTCGTCGAGAAGCTGATCTCTCCGCTTGGAATCTGTGATGTGTAAAAACATTTTTTCGTTTTTAAAATTATTAATATTTCCTTTAGAGTATGCTAACGTGAGTTATTTTATTATTCTCAAAATTAAATGTATAATTATTTTTAGGTTTTATGTCTTAAGTAAATAAAAATCTTCTGTCTTTAATATATAATACCTAAAACCAGTTGAGGAAAAACATTTTACACGATAAATGCGTTTTTGCCCTCGAACGTGTTAAAGATCACATCACCGATTATTCACTCTGTAATGAACAGGATGACTTTGAAAAAGTTTGAAAGTTTAGCGCATAAGAAACCGGTTTCTGTTTTAATGCGTTTGAGAATAATTATATTCTTTAAAAGGGTTCATTCATATCTCCGAAACATTATCACAAGTCGATTAAAATTCAATTTACCTCTTAAAACCCGACTGAGTGGAAAACGCGATTTTATTGTCCATTATTAAAACGAAATACCTTTCATTCACACCGGAACAAAACATGAGTGTCAATTTATAACACAATTTTTATCTCTTAAAACCCATCTAAGTGAAAACGCTTTATAGTGGAATTTTTATTTGAATGAAAAAATTCTACAAACTGTTTTATTAAGATTTACCTCACAAAACTCGCTATGACAAAACGTGAACGGACGATTTCCATCGGTTCTAATTTCCAAACTTGAGTTTTCAATGTCATCCATTGATCGAAAACCTTTCATTTATACAAGAACAAAAAATGAAAGGATTTTTGCAAAGATTTCATGTTAGTTAAACACAAATTTCTCGCTTAAAACCCATCTAAAGTGGGACTCAATTTTATAGTCGACTCTATTGAATGAAAAAGCTATTTTATTTACACTGAGTACAAAATTGAAAAACTCCTCAAAACCGATTCTATCACGATTCACCTCACAAAACTCGCTATGACAAAACGTGAACGGACGATTTCCATCGGTTCTAATTTCCAAACTCGAGTTTTCAATGTCATCCATTGAACGAAAACCTTTCATTTATACAAGAACAAAAAATGAAAGGATTTTTGCAAAGATTTCATAATGTTAGTTAAACACAAATTTCTCGCTTAAAACCCATCTAAAGTGGGACTCAATTTTATAGTCGACTCTATTGAATGAAAAAAGCTATTTTATTTACACTGAGTACGAAACTGAAAAACTCCTCAAAACCGATTCTATCACGATTCACCTCACAAAACTCGCGAGGTGAATCGG
Source organism: Pictodentalium vernedei (assembly GCA_031216915.1). NCBI lineage: Eukaryota > Metazoa > Mollusca > Scaphopoda > Dentaliida > Dentaliidae > Pictodentalium > Pictodentalium vernedei. Next base: position 272,732,641 of record CM062295.1, read on the forward strand.
CAAATCATTTTCACCGATCGGATCGCACCCTATACCGTCCGAAACGCGATCGCGAACGTGGTGGTGGTCAAGAAGCCGCAAAACGCATTTTTCGATGTACCGGAGGCCGAAATCGGTTTAAAAAAAAAAATTAAAAAATCCTCGATGAGTAACTACACTTTACACTCACCTTTCACCATTGGTGAACGTCGAGAAAAGGTTTTTGAGATCGATTTTTCCTGGTCTAGAATCCGCAAATCGTTTCACCGATTGGATCGCACCCTAGACCGTTCAAACAGCCGTTGGCGAACGTTGGTGGTCCAGAAGTCGCAAACCACATTTTTATGCTGGTCTAGAAGCCGCAAAACGTTTTTTGCTTGCGTTCACCAACGATAGATCGAAGGTCTGATCCGCGATGGGAACGTCGACCAAAATGTTTAAATTACATTTTCTTCAAAGTTCATACATTTTTTTCACTTCTGAGCGATGTGTCGAATGTACTCGTTAGCTAACGGATGTTTGAACAGTTAAAAGTGCGATCCGAATTAGCTTCCGCGAGGTGTGTAACTAAGGTTTCAGCAGTTCGGCTTTATCAAACAAACAAATACGGAGATCTGTCATATTTCAGTGGTAATGCTACACATTCGAATTCAGGTGGGCAGAAGTATTTATGGTAGTCTGATGAGTAATACTTTTAGTCAGTATTAATGATGACAGCGATTTAGATAGGGCAGTCGTGAGTGTGGGAGTCGGGATATGACACGACTTTGTATGGTGGTGACTGCAAACTGTTGAAACACACAATAAACAACTGAAGAAGGGGAAGCGAATCCTTAACCAAATGCAATTTATAGGGAGAAACAGTTTCAATAAGGTTTTCGTGGGGAAAACCATTTGGGAAATAGTGGGTCTGCCAAGTATAACATACGGTACGGAAGTGGTACCCCTAAACCAGACGGACGTGAAGAGCTTGGAAATCCTGCAGAACGATGCAGGCCGATGGATAACGGAGTCGAGTAATGCCGCAGCGCAAGAAGCAATCAGGAGTGAGCTTGGGTGGATGAGGATCAAAGACAGGATAGACCTGTTGAAACTCGGTTATCTTAATTATTTGGTAAATCTCCCCGACAGTCGATGGTGTAAAGTAATGTTCATGAGAATTTTCAACTCAAATATCAAGACGGGGTGGATGGTCCAAGTGAGGGAGCTAGTAGAGAACTACTCATTGGAGATCTCGGACTTGGACGTTGGGGCAAACCAGGGCAAAAAATCGTCAGAGAAAGGGTCATGGAGGATTGTAACCGTAATTGGCGGGAGGCGGGTCAAATCAAACAGGTCTTTGGGTGGCCTGCGTGATAAAGAGAAGCCAGGTTTTGAAGAGTACCTTAATGGCACCTTTGGGGGGTGGGGGGTCACTGTTGTTCAAGATGAGGTCTCGTTCCCTGGAGTTGAGGGGAAAAATTGGGAAAGACAGCGAAAGGGAGTGCCAGATGTGTAATTTGGGCATGGTGGATACCCTGGAACACTTCCTTTTAGAATGCCCAAAGTACCAGTGTAAAAGAATAAGATTCACTGGGAGTATAATGGGGAAGTGGGATGGGAGAATGAAGGACATGTGGCTAGGGGGAGACTCAAAGGAGAGGATCAATATGCTAATCGGAGAGATTGGGAAGATTGGACCAAGAGATGTCATCAAGCAGTTCGTCTCCGAGTGTTGGGAGGAGAGGAGAAGCATGGGAATAGGGAGGCTGTTGGGAGTACAGGGGTAACCAAGGCCTTCTCGTCCGAGAACCGCGACAAATCAGCGGCTGGCCAAAGTGTTATTATTATTGGTAGCTAGTTGTGTTGAGAGTGCTGGTACTCAACTGGTAGTTATCGTGGGGTACCGATCCGTGCAATAAGAGCTGATAGGTATTAGCTCGATAATGCTTTCGGGGGGTATCATTTGTCGTCGTTGGTCGACTCTGGCCAACTGGTGTTTGCACGTGTATTTCTACAATAGTAAATGGTAAGCAGAATATATCGTGTTGGAAGTATAATGTGACCGTGTCAGGTAAATGCATTCGTGGGGGTCACACAGGTGCGGCAAGGTAGCTCGACCGAATTCGGCCGGATGGCTGGAAAAAAAAACAAACAAAAGAAAACGAAAAGAACGTTAGCAAAGCGCCCACTCGGTATAAGTACCCGTGCGTATGAAGATTAAGATACGGTAAGATAGGATTTATTAAGCAAATACACCAGAACAAAGGCAGATAGATAGATAGATCTTTATTCTGCAGTATTCCGGTACACTAGCAACAGTATAACATTATAATTTATAAGAACATAAACTAGTATACAGCACTGAAATGGCATAGTCTGAAAGGCTGTCTTCCTGGTATTCCCATAAAACATATATCTAGTCTGTTTGGCATCAGCGTAACGAAACTTCTTTTCAAAGACAGTTCGCTTATGATTCCTGGGGATAGGCGGGATCAAAATATCAAATGTTGGGAGACGGAGCGGAGGATGAGATACCAGGGGGTGTTGACGGCCGATACAGTCGGGACAAGTTGGGTTGTCGCATTTGGAATTTGGTTGGGAATAAGAGCTTAAAACTCTATGCATTTGTGATTTTTTAAACTTGGGCTACCATGTTACTGAGTTAGCTGGTCTATACTATTACTAATTCTTGGGAAAGAGTTTGAAGGGCATTTCTGAAGAAAATTGGGTGCTTGGTTTGTGCGTTTCTAATTTACTGGTCTGCCTTGTATTCATCCCAGAAGGGATTCCGTAGACCCGAAAGGTGCCATGGAATGACACAGGAAGTTTCTTTTTCATCCAGTCATGCATAAAGAGGGAGATGTGGAGGTTGAAGAGATCGTTAAATTTTTAGAATGTCGCAGTCTCTGAAAAGGGTGTCTGTATGTGAGTTGTATGCTTTTCTAGTTATGATTCGACGGCTCTTTTTTTGTAGCTTGAAAATTCTGCTGGTGTAAGTCGAATAGCATCAAACCTGAATACCAAACACGAGATGGCAGTGAATCAACGAAAAGTACAAGGCTTTCATTGCCTTTGTGGGGAGAAATTTCTTTCCTCAATTCAGGGCGAAATTTTGCCATTCTTGAGCATACTATATAAATATGATGTTTAAATTTAATATTTTTGTCTATATACACACCATGAAATTTTAGAGCGGTTTGATCTTGTTCGTTACCAACGGCCTCGCTGCTTTTATTATTCAGAGATAATTTAACCTTGTTTACCCTATATGAAGCATTTTGTGGATGAAGTAGCATGTATTTAGTTTTAATGGGTTTTGAGGGCTAATTTGTTGGCAAAACACAAGTGGTTTATTTTGGCCAATTCGGAATTCACGCTATCAATAGGAGTGTTAAGGTTGTTGCCCGATCTATAAGCCGTTGTATCATCGGCAAAGGAAAGTAAATTTAGCACAGTAGAGTTGCTGATATCGTTAATGTACAATAAGAATAGAATGGGACCAAGAATAGACGCCTTTGGTACTCCGGTATTCATGGTTAAGGTTTCTGAATTAGTATTTGAGAACGAGGTGAATTGGCTTCGGTCGGTTAAATAATTTTGAAACCACTGATGAGCTATAACTCTAATACCAAAGTATTCAAGTTTCTGGAGTAAGATTGAGTGGTCAATGGTGTCGAATTCTTTCGAGAAATCTAAGAATATAGAAAGTGTGCAGTTCTTTGTCGGTTTATCATTTTCAATTACCACGCTATTCAGTAAGTGTAGTATGGGGTGGACAGTCGACTGGTTTGCTCTAAGGCCAAACTGGTAATTGTATAAGATGTTACTTTTATCTATAATCTCCACTAGTTTTTGTACATCAATTTCTCCAGTACTTTTGAGAATGTGGGAAGGATACTGATGGGGCGATAATTATTGAACTTTTAAGGATCACCAGACTTGAGGATGTGACCAGATGAAATGAAGTATTAATAATGTGTATTAATGGGTGGCAACTTCATAGGCGACTGCTTGCAGGAGTTTCGTGGACACTTCGCCCTGATCTCTTGTTAGTTTTGAGGACAACATAGAAATGTTGAGAATAACTTCCTGGTTGTTCGTTGGAGTTAGAAATAATGAGTGTCCGTTACTTTGTTTTATGTAACGAGAAAAATGGATGTTCGTATCGGGCACTTGTTCACCTTCTGATTTTACTGTTGACGAAAAATATATTGAATTTATGGGCAATGGATTTGGGATCGTTTACAGGGGTGTTATCATCAAAAAAAGTATCGGGTAGTTCAATTTTTCAGTCTGATTTATTAATTGTATTACGTAGGATTTCCCACGATTTGATTTTTTAAGGTTATTTTTATTTTCTAGTAAAATATTATTATTTTTTTAAACATATTTTATTTCGAAATCAAAATGGTTTGGTAAACAGGCTAGGCCTATTTGAATACCTCACCGTTACTTTGTAGAACTTACAGACAATAATGGTGCTTGAACAGGTGCATTGTGCGGAGCCAGCTGTCTTCTGTGATTACTTGATGCATTATGCTTTTGCGACTGTACCAATTAAATCTTATCCCATTGGTTGGAGATACCTCTACTCAAATCTCTTTGTTTCTGCAATGTACTTTTGGAAAGCCACAAATACTCTTTGATTAACTGCATTAGACCATGCTGGTTTACCGTACAGAATATATCTGATATTGTGTGTTAGGTTCTCGATATTTAGATGGAAAGACTGACGCTGGATGCGAAAGTTAGGACACGATGAGATGAAGTGAGCTGCATCCTCATAATCATTTCCACAAGAACATTTAGGGTCGTTTGTTAAGAAGCGCTCGAATTTATGAGCATTCAAGTCACTGAATCTCATTCTAAGTTTACTATGGAGTGTCTGACCTCGTCTAAAACCAGCATAATAAAACTCTGGAACCACCCTGTCATCTCTTCGAAGGGAATTTTTCAGAGACTCAAGAGAATCACAGGATCTCACGTCCGTGCCCAGGCTGTTCCACAGTTTCACGGCCGAAGGCAGAAATGAATCAGAAAAGAGTCTGGTGCGAGACTGTATTTCACGCAGATTATCTGAAGAACGTAAGTGGTAAGTTGTGATATCAGTAATCTGTCGAGGTACTAGAAGCGTAAGATACGACGGAGCATTTCCAGATACGAGTTTGTACATCTTGATTATTTTATGTCTTTTCCTCCTTTCCTTCAAAGTGATAAAGCCTGTCTCTTCATAAATTACATTATGGCTCGTGCGTCTAGGAACACCACAAATTGTACGCAGGGCATCTAGTTGTAAATTTTCCAGTAAGTTAGTTAAGTTTTCCGCACTGGTGTCCAAAATAACATCTGCGTAGTCAAAAATCGGGATCATAAAACTGGTATACAAAGTTTCCAACGTAGATCGCGACAGTCTGTATTTTAAACTCCGAAGACAATTTATCATCGGGCTGATTTTTTCCACTAGATTCTCTACCTGAGTATTCCAAGTACCAGACGTCTGGAAGTGTAGACCCAAGTGTTTATGGGTGTCAGCTTCTTCTATTGGGTGATCTAACAAATATAGAGTGGGTTTGGGAGTTGGATTTCTTTTTAGAGAGAAACACAGCATAACCATTTTAACGGATTAAAGTTAACTTGCCATTTACTAGCCCATTCACCAATACTCTTCAAGTCTTCGTTCAGAATGTTTGCAGCCAAGTTTACATCCTCAACAATTAAAAACAACGAAGTATCATCTGCATATCGTCTAATATGTGAATGAATGTTGTTTATGATGTCGTTTATATAAATATTGAAGAGAAGGGGACCCAAAACCGAACCTTGAGGAACTCCTGATGAAATCCAGTTATTCTCCGATTTTTCCCCGTTGATTACGACTACTTGTGAACGTTCACTTAGATAGCTTTTGAACCAAGACAGTAAATTTCCCGTACCCCAATTCCGTCAAGTGTATGCAGAAGACCTACATGCCAGACTCTGTCAAACGCTTTACTTATATCACAGAATACGAACCGGATTTCTTTACCATCGTCAAGAGCCGATTTAATGTAGTGGTCAAGAAACACTAACTGATACACTGCTCCATTCCCTGGTTTAAAACCTGACTGTAAATTTGTTAGAAGATTCTTTTCAATTAAAAACGTATAGACTTGATTAAAAACTATCTTTTCTAGAACCTTGCTGAGACAACTGGTCAGTGAGACGGGGCGATAATTTTCCTTTTTGTTACGGGATGATTTCGTATGAACTGGGATAACATTTGCCCGTTTCCAAATATCAGGAAACTCTCCGGTTGTTAATGATAAGTTGAACAACCTACACAAGGGAGACGACAGTCGGTGCGCAAATTGCTTCAATATTAAATTATTAATTCCATCCGGCCCACTTGCTTTTTTAGTGTCTAGCTTCGACAAAAGTCTTTCAACCCCCGAAGCGGTTGGTTCCACATTATCAATAAAATTCTCGTTAAATTCTATGTCTGGCAGCTCCTTATCAATAACCGTATTACACTGGCTGATAAAATAGTTATTCAGAAGTTGTACAATTTCTGATGGGTCATTGATGACACTTTCCCCCTCAAGCAGTGATGGAAATATATTGCTGACATTACACTGTTCTTTCGAAAAGTTTTTTTAAATAGTTCCACCATTGCTTGGAAGATGGCATTGTAGTCGATGCAGATTGCTCAATTTAAACATCCAAGTCTTTTTTAGCCTGTCTTACACATTCTATAGTATAATTCCTGAGTCTTCTGAATTCACGCCAGTCACGTGGGTTATTCGTACGTTTGGCTTTGTTGTGAGCTTTGTTACGTATCCGCATTTGTCTACGGACAAAGGAAGTCATCCAAGGCTTATCCTTTGGTCGGACAACTATTATTTTGATGGAATAAAAAGTCTGGCTGTTTCTGTGATATAATTTGTGATGTTTTTGGTGATTTCATCAACACACCCACCAATAAAAAATGAATTCCAGTTTGTATTAGAAAATGCGTTTGACATACCAATTACATCCATGTTGCCATAGTCCCACGCAGTTCTCACATGTTGAGGGGCTTTGTATTTCATAGATTTTAGATTCGCTGAAACTGCATGATGGTCGCTACAGAAAGGAGAGATAACCTGTACTTTATGGAAACAGTCTGGACATGAGGTTAACAATAGATCGATTAGTGTGCTAGAATGTTCGTTTGTTCGCGTTGGTTCCTTTATCACCTGTGACAAGCCATGGACGTTTTCGAGATATCGTATTTTGGGGTGCATACTCGGTAAGCAATTTGCATTAGAATCACCAAGTACAAGACATTTGGTTGATAAATCAGCTCTGGTAACTGATATCGATTCGTCGATAAGGTCCCAATAGAAGTCGCGAGCCGAAGGGGGTCGGTAAAATACACCCACTAATACCTTTTGGTTATCACTTCTAATCTCCACCCAGACGCACTCTAATCCAGGTAGCTCCAGAGTTTCCTTGCGTTTAAAAATCAGGTTTGAATTAATATATAAAACAACCTCACCACCAACTCCATCACTTCTATCTTTCCTTACAATGTGATATCCTGGCATTTTGATGTCCTTACTATCAACAGTAGCACTTAACAACGATTCAGTGACAGCAATGACATCAAATTCACCAAGCTCTACGTGAATTAGATTTACTTTGTTTCGAATATCACTGGCATTCAAATGAACAAACAATACATCTTCTCGGGGTCCACCTGGATTCAATTCCACGTCTCCACTAAGTATCAATGTGCAGAAAATGATTGCACCTAGACACCCCCAGCCCATAGAATAAAACATCATCATAATCTTTAAAAAGGACCAGTCTATATGAAATTTCTGCCATCTGTACCTATGGTTGCCAAACCGACCAATCCTGGCACGGTATGTTGCTAAATCAACCTCCATGACAGGTGAAAAATTCATTAACTAAATAGTAATCACAAACAATGCCAAGAAAGGTCGGAAAAGCTTCTGAAGGGTTCAATGATGAGAAACAGGTTCCGTCTTCATACGAAGAAACTGACTGTGGCTCTGCTCCATTTTTAGTGCAGGTGCAAAATACATATAAATATAACTGACATAATAAAATTTGTCATAAATGACAGTGATGTGGTTTGGGATATGAATGTTTGGCTCACTTCATTTTGCAATGTTATAACGGGATGTAAAGTACGTCGTACATACATGCATAGAGGGTCCATTAAATTAAAGCCTATTATTCACTGATAAGCATTCTATATAAAACCTGAACTTGAAAACAGGGATTCGAAGGTGAAAAAAAAGAAAAAAAGACTTCACCTGAGACGCACGGACACATAAACCCTGACATTCATACATCTGTCACACATCCATAAATGCACATGACAGACAGACATATATATATACATATACATACATATATACATACATATTCAAACATATATATATACATGTATATACATACATACATATACATACACATATACATATATAGATCTACAGTCTTATATGCTATCTTCAAATGGCATCTGCAACATGAAAACCGTCTCCAAGAAAAGATCTGTATAACACGGGACCTTAATATCTATCTATATTTCTTTATGGAGAGATAATTCGTAATAAAATAGGTTAACTTCGTGTATGGCGATCGCATTAACCGTCCGACCTATTACCAAAGAATCTCCAAGCCCACAAATGCTGATTGGATTGACATAGACATTTTCGAAAATCTCGAGCTACACATCTTGTTCCCATTCGAATGTCGATAATATCTTGTACACTGTTCCTCTGAATTGAGGATCACTTTAACTCTTTAACTGCTCGATACAATAGAAAGTGAGCTCTATGATATACACGTTGATTATTATTATTATTAATTCATGGAATATTACATCATTTCACAAGAATGATTCGTTTGTTAGTGGACATTATTTGAGTTTGGAATGCTGGACCATATCATATGGGAAATTATTTTATGTAAATTCGTAATTACCTTATATAAATCTCCACGTGCCAGCTATGGATACAGTAAATATTCACAGCACATAAGATAGCTAACGTATGTTTGAAAGCGTTGATCCATAAAATATTATGCTAATAACACCTTTCATCAATCGAGCACGTCTGGGATATGCTTGGCAGGCGCGTACGACAACGCCAACAGCACCCTACCAATGTCCAGGAACTCGCCGCTGCACCACAGGAAGAATGGAATAACATCCGTCAAGCTGATATTGGACGTTTGGTGAGGAGTATGCCACATCGGATCCGCGCTTGTCTGGCGAACCGATGAGGATTTACAAGGTATTGAGGTCTTGGATTGAATGTTGTAAATTCTCTGACTGACCGCCCCTGTCTTGTACATCTCAGTGCGTGGAATGTGTGCTTGTCAGACACCCAACTATCGCTGAAATCATTCATCAGATGTCACAGCCCTTTCCAACAATTAATCAGATGGTAGGTTTGATCTGCGTATACCAGAATGTACAGATAACCATCATAAAATATGTGACAATAGTCGCTTTCGGCAGCGAAAGTGTTAAGATTCAGAGTCGTAAGCAGAGATTCGTCGAAGTGTAGAGAAAATAGTTCAGTTTTCCGACTGTGGCGGCCTCCCCATTGAGGAAGTCAATACGTTCGGATAACTGAACTGGGAGAAGAAACTTCGGACATTGTGAAAAAAATGAGAACCAACATCACTGTCAGAACACTGTAACAGTTCTGAGACATTTTGTAATTATTTGTTTTGGTTTAATCAGTGAAGAGGTTATTACTCGGTTAGTTTCATATCAGCCGAGGTATCACCCCTTGGTAACTTCACATCATGAAGTTACCCCGGGCTGATATCACGGCCGATATGAAACCAACCAAGCAGTTTTGTACTGTAACAAGAGAAGCTTGTCAGCACTAATACAAGGTTACTATGTTGGTAGCTCTGCCCAAATGCCATTTATTTACATTTCTCGCTTTATGTATATCATTTTCTCACCTCCTCCTCCAAAATGTGTTCCATTTATGCTCTTTGAATGAAGAAGTTGTTTTCTTACAGCTTTTACCAACCTACTTTGATAAAAACTTCCAAATAACAATGAGAAGAAACGCAATATTTGTTTTCTGGCTGTGTGTGTGTGTTTGTATGGTGATTGGTGGTGGACTGGGAACTTCATCTATCTTCAGGACTGTGATGGGAAAACCACGGTTTACACAAAGTTCTTAACAGGGTGAAATAGGCTGGTACTTGGCATTTGACAGAGATTATAGTGAATGAATGAAATTTTATTTTGCAGCATACAGATATACAATGTGAAACAAATAAAACAAATTGCAAAGTGAGTGTACACTGCATGGAGATGGCATAGCCGGAGAGGCTGTCTTCCTGCCACCCCACACAATTTTCGTTTTCTTGACATCAATGCCTTTTTATTTTTGTCTTCAGAGATTCAAATTGAGTGGAACGTTCCCAATGCTCAGACCGGAAACAAATAAGTTGTTACTTTAATGTACATTCTAAAATCGGCGTGTCAAGAACTAAACCAAACAACATGAGTTGAGTAAACATGAATCCATTTGGGGTTCATATTAACTTAACTCAACCCAGGCGACCGGGGTCAATCGTAAGAAAGGAGAAGAGAAAGCAAACCCGGCTATCCTTCTTGAGGACCCAACCGACTTCAGAGTGCAGTATTTTTGATGAGATCTCTTCAAGTTGATATGCAGTCGGAACAAAATGGATCTGAGGGAAAAATTTGGGAAAGACAGTGAAAGGGAGTGCCAGATGTGTAATTTGGGCATGGTGGAGACCCTGGAACAGTTTCTTCTAGAATGCTCAAAGTACCAGTCTAAAAGAATAAGATTCACTGGGAGTATAATGGGGAAGTGGGGTGGGAGAATGAAGGACATGTGGTTAGGGGGAGACTCAAGAGAGGAGAAGCATGGGAATAGGGAGGCAGTTGGGAGTGCAGGGGTAACCAAGGCCTTCTCGTCCGAGAACTGCGACAAATCAGCGGCTGGCCAAAGTGTTATTATTATTATGGGATCTGAGGGGGTATGCACGCGGTTAGAATGAATGAAAAGTTTCTTCGCGCCGAAGGCGCACAGGGACGATGTGGGATTGAAATCCCTTGCGGCCCTAATAACTTTATTTGTTTTGTAGCTTTATTTGTTTATAAAACCACGAGAGTCGGGAGCGAGAGCCAATAAGCTTATTAAGTTTGAGTGTGCGACTGGCAGTAGGATAGTGGGTTGAGATCCCCGAGAACCTCGAACTGGAAAATGGCTAGGAATTTGCATAATTACAAGAGTTCTGCTCCGTGTTTGCTAAGAGAAGTGGGCAAATTTATGGTAATACTGAAACCGCAGTTTGGTGGTTATTTTAGAAAAAAGAAAAAGAAACCCCAACAGTCGCTGGTTTGGAAGCAGCCCCAGCATATTATCCTTAACGGTTACAAAAAGGAAAAAAATCCACCAATGTGTGTTTTTGAAAGCTGGGCGTCATCCATCAGCCTATAAGAGAGTGCGGGTGCTGGGTATTGGCCATCTGGTCTGCCTTCAGGGGGAATCGAATAACTTTATCTGCTATATAAGTAATGTTTCGGGGCGATTATTTGCATTACGATGTGGCAAAACTTATCTCTAAAGAAGGTACATTCAGAGATGAGTTGTCGTCTGGACTTTCAGGTGCCTGCTGATTTTGAAGAACAGTCGTCAGTCACAATCAACCATAAATACTCATTGATCAGATGGCTTGTTTAAACAAAAATGTTATCTATGACTACTCTTTTCAGAGCTGTTAATGAAATGTCGTCAGCCACAATCACACTCACTGTTCAGATTGGTTGTTTAAATGAACAAGTATAAAAATTATTATTTTTGATTCATTAAGTTAGATGTCTGGGTACTGAAAGAAGGATAATTTTCTCCTCAGTCAGTGAATACTTTTTATCGAACTTTTGTGTTAAATTTCATGTTCTTGGAAAGGAATTATTATTCGTTCATGCGTGCTTTGTGTAGTGGATTAAAAATTTGCATAAAGGATTTTATTTATTTTGAACAGGATTTTCTTATTATTAAAGGTACATGTTGGTACATAAATTAATATTCCATAATTTTGTATTTTACTGAAATTTATGAAGATTATAAAATAAAGGTAGTAAAAAAATTGAAGGGGGGGGGGGGGGGGGGGGTCAACCCACCTCCAAAAGCGAAGCGGGTCATTTCGCCCCAAACCAGGAGCGACTTGACCCGGAAAGATCAGATGGCTATATGTGGGTGCGACTTGATCCTGAGCCCCTCATAGGGCCAACATTTTGATGGGTCCTAAAACAAACTGCAGTATGTGAGTGCATTGCGTGTAAATCTTATAATGTGTCCTGTTTACTGGCCTCATAAATCAACTGCTTATGACTATTGTGAGCTCCAAGTTGACCAACTTGTTTGCATTTCTGATATAATTCAAGAAATGGTTTGCTAAATGCTTGTTACAGCATGAAAATTTAAGTTTAGTCATGTGTAACAGTCCACCCTCGACGGCCATGTCAGTGATAACCAAAGACTGGGGATCTGTGCCACGACTAACTCGAACACATAGTTAGCAACATATATTTTTATTCGCAGGTTCTGGTGTATGTCAATAGGCTCATACCAATACAAACAATCAATCAAACTATCGATCGAGCAATCAAATTATCAGGAATCTACAATTTTTTACGGACTAGGCCACTTACGGAATGCCTTATATGTATACAGGGGAAATCAGATGGAACATTTTGAAAGCTTCAGCGAAGGTATAGCTTGAAAGTAATTGATGATAGTTTAGCCAATAGTACTGGTACAAGGCCGCAATGGAACAAGACTGTTGTTGAAGCTAATGATAGGACAGATAGACCATAGACCAGTAGTGGCGGTGGAGCTTTGGCCACAAGATGGAAACGGAATCCCATTTGTGGAATCCCTTTTTCGGAATCCCATTTGTGGAATCCCTTTTTCGAAAACGCCTGTGGCTATGGAATCCCATTTTGGTCGTATGTGCCTATGTGATAGGGCACATTGTGTCACATTGTGCCTTTTCACATAAGCACATATCGGCACATAAAGCATGTGCTGTGCTAGGTCACATTGTGTCACATTGTGCTTTTTCACATAAGCACATATGACAAAAAGGGATTCTCCAGAAGGTATCCTAGATAGGTATCCTCGAATAATACAATACCAGGCAATAGGTATCCTCAAATACCCGTATGTGCCTATGTGCTAGGGCACATTGTGTCACATTGTGCCTTTTCAGATAAGCACATATCGGCACATAAATCATGTGCCTATGTGCTAGGGCACATTGTGTCACATTGTGCTTTTTCACATAAGCACATATGACAAAAAAGGGGTGCCGAAGGTCATATGTTTTTCAAAAAGGGGTGCCTAAATTGGGGTGCCCGGGGATATTGCCATTGGATATAGATGTGATGAGAATCTGATACAACTTCGTTGTAATAAGGGGAGATAACTCTGCATACAGGTTATGGGAAATCAAGCAATCTGATTGGTTAGTTATTATCTAGATAAATGAAACAACAAGAGTACACGGAATAGGATCAGAACTAACAAGAATAGACCCGAAATTGCTAAATATAGTAATAATAAGATAAACTGTTCCAAATAATGGGCTCTTCTACGCTACTGGAGTATACTCTAGAACAAAGGAACATGGCCAGATAGACGTAAACTATCGCATATATAGATAGAAGCAGAGAATTCTGGGTAAATTTGTCCTATAGCACTACGTGCTATTCTTAATAGGAAAAAACGTCATGGGATAGGGATTCTGGGAGAATTCTAAGCCAGAACATTACTCCTGTTCAATCGAACGCACCCCTTTGTACCCCCTTAGTACCATAGCACTACGTGCTAAGCCGATAAATTGGGGAAATAAAGTCAATTTCGGTGATTTTGGGTGGATTTTGGTGATTTGTAGGGATTGTCGGGTTGTTTGTGGTAATCAGATTTACTCTTCTACAAAGGAACACACCCCCGAACATACCCCTGTCTTGTTAGAAGCCATTGGTAACATAGCAATCACGTGCTACCATAGAAACCAAGATGGCGGCCTCCAGTATACAAAATGGACGACGGAAACACGTATCACCCTAACAACACACGCTGTGCATGCGCACTCACACCACGTATCACTATGGAGATGACGTCACAACATGGCCGCTCACGCGGGTTACCATGACAACACAACATGGCGCCACTACGTCACGTGACATGACGTCACTTCCGAGGTCCGGCAACCTGTCCCTCAAAACCACATTACATACTACTGTAGTGTTTATCGATACCAAATCATTTCCATCCAACAATATTATAATACATATAACATTTCACACATTTTACCTGTACCTCAATTCATATACTCCTCTGTAAATAAATACCTTTCCATAACTAGACAAATTATCTAATTACCCCGAAGGAGTACCAGTAAAACTCCAAGAAATATAAAATATAATTCGACTGACAGAAACAATTTGAACAAACAATGAAAAGCGACATGAAACACAGAAATGGACGCCAATGTTGACAAAATCTAACCACACAGAAGCGCATTTTACTATCACATGACTAAACAGCATGCGAATTAACTATAGAAGCCTGTAACTGCCTCAAGCAAGCGCAATACAACAAAAACGCGCACCACTAAGCTATTATCTGAAAAGGGCTGATAATATTATAAACATTTTAAAGTATATTAATAAATTTAAAAAACATATTCCATAAAATCCGGTTCTGCTACATACTCCCCCCTTCTGAAAAAAATGAGTCCCATCATTTTTCATGGCATGAAATTCTACAAAGGAAGAAAAAAAAATCTATATATTGTTAGTCATCACGCACAAGGCGTGTACTACAAATTAAATTAAGAATTATAAATTATCTTGTTCTGGAATAAACTGTGTAGGCAATTATCCAGATAAATTGATCACCTGTGGCATACAAGCATCCCATACAACCAATAATTGTGATACCTAAAATCTGAAAATTGAATAACATGTATCAAAATGTTAGTGGTAGCACCTGAAAAAAAAAAAAATTAAAATCTGTGTATCATATATTCCTGAAATATGTAGCGGTATTTACAAACATCCCCCCCCCAAAATATACAATCATTTATAAAAAAAAACAATATTTCATTCTGTCTAATAGTGTCATTGCATAACACTATAATTCATCCATATATACTTATGTACTGATTTTATATTACTTCAGTGTGAAGAGAAAAAAAAAAATACTAGATAAACTTCATCACTATTTCATCACTGTCTGCCACAATTTATTTGCCATATCAGTGCTGACTTCAGTAAGAATACCAGAAGCCAGTAATTTATCTAGGGCATCTGTTTTGGCATCCACAGGCCTCTGCTTTACTGTGCTGCAGTGGTAATCTTCTAAATACCTGGGAGGTCTTCTGACTCTGATTGACTTTCTCTGTGTTACTGGTCTGTCACATGCTGCTTCTTTTACCATTTGCTCTTGCTCTTCATTATTTTCATTTATTTGCCAGCTGACCTGTCTCTGGACTTCTTCCATTGCCAAAATGTCTGTTTGACTCACCACTACCTCATCAGGTATCTGTTCCTCTGCAGGCTTCTCTGTGGTTTCTATGCCATCTTTTCTCTCTGAATTGGAATTATAGGCGTCCCTGTTTGAATATGGCAACAAGACATACTCATCCTCCGATTCCGTATCTTCTGCGACGTCGCATTCTATTCTCACTTCTTCTATTCCTTTCTTTTCTTCCAAAGGTTTCTCTTTAACTTCTGTAGTTATGTTCCTTGGTTTAGGAACAGGCTTAAACTCTTCTTCTTTCTTATCCAAAGCTACTTTACTTCTTGGTCTGGGAACACGTTTTGCCCCTACCTCAACTTCAGCATCATCTTTTTTCTCCTCAAAGAGCAGCAAATGGTTCCGATGTAGCGTTCTTTCCTTGCCATCTGGTGATCTTATTTTGTAACCAGGTATATCTGTGTTTGGCTGTTCTAAAGCCACTGATACATCATTCTCATACCTATCAACAATTTTATGCTTACCCTCATGTATCAGGATTTTCACCAGGACTTTATCACCAACCTCTATCTTACTCGCTTTTGCCTTTTTGTCATAATTTATCTTTTGTTTCTCTCTTGCTTGTTTGAGGTGCATCTGTACTGTGTCTTGTGCGAATTTCATTCGTTTCTTCAACTCTGCAATGTAATTATCAGTATTCAAGTCGACCCTGTTATTGTTCTCAATCTCAAAGGTGGCATCCACTGGTAATTTTGGCTTCCTTCCAAACATTAATTCAAAGGGTGAATATTTGGTACTTTTGTGTTTTGTGCAATTATAGGCAAAAACAAGTGGAGCTATATACTTTTTCCAATTTGGTTTCTTATCTGGTTCAAGGGTTCCCAGGAGATTTAACAATGTTCGGTTAAATCTTTCAGGTGTCCCATTTCCACTTGGATGAAACAGAGTGGTTCGTGACTTATCCATACCAAAAATGTCGCATAATTCCTTAATTATTGAAGACTCAAAATGTCTCCCTTGACCTGAGTGGATTCTAGTTGGTATATCATAATGGACTATAAAATTATCATGTAATGCGTCAGCTGTTGTTCTTGCTGTTTGGTTTTTTGTTGGAATCGCTAAGGCCAATTTAGTGAAATGATCAGTGATGACTAATACATTGCCTACTCCTTTGCTTGGCTCTAAAGTGCGAAGGTCCGTACAAACCAGTTCCATTGGATAGGTTGTTTCAACATTTTAGTGTTGACCGATGATTTCCTCCTCAAACAACGCTCACACTTCTTGATCCAATTTTCACGAGCCGATGCCATCCCTGGCCAGAAAAATCTCTCTCTTAATAAAGATAATGTCCTGTTTCTACCTGGATGGCCTATGTCATCATGTAGACCTAACAGTGCCTGTTCTCTATATATACTCGGTAAGACCAATTGTATGCATTTCTCATCATTATCTGCTATCTCTCTGTATAAGGTACCTCTAATGACTTTTAAATTATTAAAAGTCTTTTTCATGATGTGGTCATCTCTGTCATAGTGCCCTTGAGGTAGCCTTTTATCTATTTTGACACGTAACCATTTGCCGATTATTTTGTCTTGTCGCTGGTTCTTTCTTATTTCCCTCAATTCAATTTGTGCCACCTGAGTTGATGTATCTGTAGCATCAATAATGTTTATCGAAGCTGCTGGTAAAGTCTCTGCATAGGCTGTAACATATGGGCCACTACAAATAGCTTTGACTGTACTGCTTTCTATTTTAATTCTGTCATCCTGCTTATCAGTTATCTTATAATGAGGGTATCTAGACATTCCATCTGCATCACTAGTTCTCATTCCTGCTCGGTAAAGTATGTCAAAATCATATGACGCTAATGCTGAAACCCATCGTTGACCAGTGGCATCCAATTTTGCAGAGGTAAGTATATGGGTAAGAGGGTTGTTATCAGTATATACCAAGAAGTGCTTTCCAATTGTGTAGTCAGAAAATTTGTCAGTAATTGCCCATTTCAGACATAAAAATTCCAACTTGAATGCAGGGTAATTTTTCTCGGACTTTGATAGGCTCCTGCTAGCATAAGCTATGACTCGTTTTCTTCCATCTTGTTCTTGGTATAATATAGCACCGAGACCAACAGTACTTGCATCTACATGCAATTCAAAAGGTAGATTAAAATTGGGATAAGCCAATATCGGTGGTTGGGTCAAAATACTTTTCAACTTGTCAAAAGTTTCTTGTTCCATTTGTGTCCATCTCCAATTATCTTTCTGATGTTTGCTGTTCTTTTTCTGTGTTGACAGTGGAAGTAGTTCATTAAGAGGTTTTACAATTTTTGAGAAATCTTTTACGAAGCGACGATAATAGCCAGCAAAAGCAAGGAATGATCTTAGCTCATCTGAATTTGATGGAGTTGGCCAATTTCTAACTTTCTCTATTTTTTCTGGGTCAGTTTCTATACCTTTCTCGCTGACGATATGGCCTAGAAACTTTACACGTTTCTTTAAAAAATAACACTTCTCAGCTGCTAATTTTAGATTGCATTCTTTCAATCATGTCAATACCATGCCTAATCTTTGAAGGTGTTGATCAAAACTTTCGGAAAAAATTATCAAGTCGTCATGATATATGACGCAAATTTTCATATTGTAGTCCCCCAAGCATTCTTCCATCAAGCGCTGGCACGTAGCTGGACTATTGGACATCCCAAATGGCATTTTCTCGAATTTGTAGAATCCTAGGGGTCCAACAGTGAAGGCTGATCGCTCTTTATGATCTTCTTCTAACTCAACTTGCTGGTATCCACATTTCATGTCGGTTGCGCTGAAATATTTGTTGTTATTTAAGCAGTCAAAAACCTCTTCTATTCATGGTAGTGCATATGCATCCTTGATGGTACGGTTGTTAAGCATTCGGTAATCAATGCACATCCGCAGTTTACCATTCTTTTTCCTGACTAGTACGACATTCGAAGCCCATGGTGATTTGCTTTTTCTTATTATTCCTGCTGATAACAACTGTTCTAAATGTTCTCAAACCTCATCAATCATAGCAGGTGGTATGCATCTGTAGCGTTGTTTAAATGGTATGTCGTTCAATAAATCTATTCGGTGTCTTATCAAGTTGCATCTACCTATATCTTGATCATGCTTTGAAAATATGTTTTCATGCTTTTGAAGAAGTGCATCTAGCTTGGATTTTTCATCTGTACTGAGATCCGACTTTACATGGACTTGTTTCAAAACATTATATTCTGTTTGGTCTTCAATCTTTTTAAATACAGATTTGTCTATGGCAACTGGCTGTACCTCGCAAAGAACAGATCTGGATGGAATAACAACAGACTGAGTAGTGACGTTCGAAATATTAACAATTATGTTTCCATTTTTCTTGTAATTATATTTGAAGACAGTAGGTGTTATGTCGATACAATTAGGAAGACTAGAAGCTGATGTTTCTTGAAGTATAGCATTAATTGTATGAAAATTCAGTTCTCTGTCACAATAACCATTAACATCTAGTGACTGGTTAGGATGTATTATAACTGGAGTTGGTTCAGCTGATCTAATAATAGCTATCCTGTTATTAGCTTTTTTTAACTCTCGATCTCTAAGTGCTATACATCTAAAGGCAAGATACCAAGAGGTGTGAAGACTAGCTCGCTGTAAATAGCTATCACCAAAATCTTGCTTACAATCAGCGATGAGTTCATTGAGTACATTTGTTCCAAGTAAAACAGGTGTCTTAGCACTGTAGTTGGTTTGAGGTGTAACCAAAAATAGACAATCTTTTCCTTGACAGTTGGGGATGCCATTAGTCGATAATTTTGCCGTTATGTAACCAAGATATGGCAATTCACTCCCATCGGCACATTCGATGTTAAGTATTTCAGTTAACGGCTGAACAGGTGTTTCTTTCATATACTCTTCATAGAATGGTTTGGATATCATGCTGATGCAACTGCCACTGTCAATTAATGCTGTAGTCTGTATTCCATTTATTTCGATATTTGCTTCAGTGGAGCTGCCAACTAATTTGGGGTCCTCCTGTTTATCAAATTTTGTGCCATGGTTCAACCCCACAACAGAGGCACAGCTAGTTTGGGCATTCTTTGATTTTGTGTTTGTCACTGCCACATCTAAAACATCAAGGTCTAAAATTATTTCCAGCGACCGGCTGAGATGGTGTATAGTTGCCGCGTCCTCCACCTCTATCTTGTTGGTGACCTCTGCCTCTACTAAATCGTCCCTGATACCTAGGGTTGTAACCTTTGGTATAGCCTCTGATGTGACCTTTTTGGTAGTATGGCTCAGGTGCACAGGCTTCATCCTTCTTCACTTCTTCTTTATCTTTCTCCATTTTGTCCAAGCGATCACTCAATTTTTTTAATAAGTTTTTCACTTCTGCCAGTTCCGATGTGTCATCAGCCTTAGTTGCAGCTAAACTCTTGGTTTTCTTGTCTTTCTCACAATCTTCCTCCAGCTGGCTCTCAATCTTTCTAATTTCTATTTTAAATTTGTCGTAATCTGCAACCGTGTCATATTTGTACGCTGCCATCTGACATAAATGAGGTTTAAGTCCTTGATACATAACATTTTTCAAAATATTTTCCTGTGTTGAAGCAAGTGCGTTCAATTCAACAGCTTCTGCAAAAATATCTTCTACATGAGCAGCATAGGTAGCAATCATCTCATTGGATTCCTGGCTACAAGCGTAGAATTTCCTTAAAATAGATTCGCCAGTTTCTAACATCGAGTATGTTGAATTAAATTTCTTTAAAATTTCTTCAACGGTCGCTTTTACTCCCATCCGTCGTAAAATATCTCCTGTTTTTCCTTTGCATGATCTTCGAATGCCTGTTAATAACTGCTCTTCTTTATAAGTTCCTTGTGTCATAAAACATTCTACTTCATATTTCCATGTCATAAAATTCACTTCTCTCTTGTTTGGTTCTCCATAAAAAGATGATATTTTGGGGAAGAAATACCTGTGTTTATCAACCTCTGTCGTCGATTTGTCCATTTGTTGTACATAATGTTTCATGTATATTTCAAATTGTTCTGCAGTTTCACATTTCGGTGGTGGTATTTTTAATCCCTTCATCATCTCAAGTAGCCTTAAATCATCATCTGTTATATCCTCCTTTGTGACTGACATTATGATTTATTAAGTGTGTATTTTCAATTATTTGTTTTAGGAGATGAGGTATTTTCAATGAACTCTTCACTATGTAATATTGACTTTCATGCACTTTTATTCACTAAGTGCACATGACTATTATCTCACTACAAGTGATCAGCTGAGATACACTATACTAAATGTAAAAGAATAATCACTCGTAGACGATATGAACTGAATTGGATACGAGTGACAGGTGTGTGGTTCAAGGGCTACTGTAATTCATATAAATAGAATGAGTTAATGAAATAATCTGTCCACTACTGTGATCATAGAATGAGTCATATAAATAGAATGAGTATATAAGCTACTGTAATTCATATAAATAGAATGAGTTAAGTGTTGATTCCAAGAGACATGAAATAGAAATCGCCAAATCAAAATACCTAAGTTGGTAACACTATATTTTAAACTATTTCCATGTTTCCATAGTAACACACTTAAATGAACTTCACAGTAATATTGTTACTGGTCAAATGCTGTATTACAATCAATGTGGATGATCACCTAACAGTTAACATCTCACAATTCTATCATTGTGAACTCGTTAATACTCAAGATTAATATTTAATAATTGGCAACTTGGGGTTAACTAGTATGTTGCAAACAAACTCCAACTTACTAACCCTAATATCATACTATTGTACTTATTTTCACTAGTAAGTTCTGTGTCATTCCATATCCATTGCCAGCAGTCCAGCATGTTATGGTTAACAGTTGTTCAGAAAAAAAAATAATTCCTTTGTACAGCAAGTCAGTATTTGTTCACCAAGTATTACCACAAAGTTCCTTTCTTCACAGTTTGTGAAAGGTTAATTCTGGGTACTGGATTTGTGAGTTTATTTTTGGTACAGGGTTAAACTCACAAACCAATAAGTCATAAAATTAACATTGGTTTATATTTCGGTAAATCAAGATCTGTATTGGATAAAAGTTCACCACTCACTTGTGGTGATGGGTTAATACTGATCAATTAATTTATAAGTTGACATTTCAGCAAAGGTTTGATGCTCACAAATGTTGTCAGTGTCAATTCCGGTGATTAGACAGTTATATGTTCTATTTCGGTAAACCGAGGTGTATACTGAATAAAGGGTTAACAATGGAAGCACACCACTCACTTCTGTTGAGGAGTTAACACTGAGTTCATATTCCTGTAGAGGGTTAATGCTCCCAAATATTGCTGGTATTGATTTTTGTAATTAGACAGATATTTGTTCTGTTTTGGTAAATCGACAGTTCTATTTTGATTCGATACTAGACAGATTCATTTAATAAAGGGTTAACACAAATATGTATCGTTAATTTATCAAAATAATTCTCTGAGCAGCAATCAGCAGTCAAGTTTTGTCTTGGTAATCAGGCTGAAATTTCTGAAAACATTTCTGACAACATTTAAGCGAAGCTGAAAATCATAAGTAAATTAAACTCACAATCCTAAAAATTGATTGTAAAAATGGCAATCTGTGTTCTGGAAATAAGCATCCACATTTCTGTAAGTTCAGGCAAGCTGGAATCTGACAAAGTCCAAATCAACTGTTTTCTAAGAAAATCAATCTGTCAATAACAAAAATTATTTTCCCTGAATATATGCATCAATGAAGAAAAAAAAACAAAAACTGTTTACGATATTCTAAATGTTGAATTATAAATATAGGATTAAGTTTACTCTGATGAAATAATACAAGTTCACTTCTGAAATCAAAACAAACTTCTGTTGTTGTTGTTATTGTAGGAAGTTACAGGCTGACCTTAATAAATATTAAGTCATGAAAATTCCCTAAACTCTTTTTGAGAACAACCAATGAAAATGAAGACTCAACACTGACCTAGTATGATGTCACAATTCAAAATACTGAACAGCCAATAAATACCTTACAATATGACCTGGGTCACTGAAATGTCATCAATAATCCATGAATGAAATATTATAGTAAACACTGTAGTAAAAATGGCAGATAAGTAAGTCAAAATTTCAAAACTAAACCAAAGACAAGGGGTACCTAAACTGTCTATGTCAAGCTGAAATAAGAATTATATTATAACATACATGCAGTTTCATACAATTTAACCCTTCACCAATATTATTTACCTTCACCAAAATGGTAAATTTTATGAAAAGTGAAGATCATTCTTACCATTTAAATTTATAACTTTGGCTACAGTTACCAATGAGAAAATCTATTAATTTTATCTACTTAACACAATAAACCAATCAAGAAATGGCTCAGTGTGTTAAATCATTTATACTTAAGCAGAGAATTTGTACTTAAAATTACATAAATTTCATATTGAAGTTGCTTTTATTAAATATTTAATTAGTTATTATATTACAAATTAATGTAGCCAAAGAAATAAATACTAGATTAAGAATGTACATTTCACAAAATAGTTCACGAAGAGTAGCTTAGAGATGTCTCGTTGTAGGTGCTGGTATCATGTAGGTGATGAGTAGCAGTCAACTAGAATATTACGTTGGGCGCCAGTGTGACAGTCCACCCTCGACAGCCATGTCAGTGATAACCAAAGACTGGGGATCTGTGCTACAACTAACTCGAACACATAGTTAGCAACATATATTTTTATTCACAGGTTCTGGTGTATGTCAACAGGCTCATACCAATACAAACAATCAATCAAACTATCGATCGAGCAATCAAATTATCAGGAATCTACAATATATAAATGAATAACACCCATTGTAGTGTTTATTGATACCAAATCATTTCCATCCAACAATATTATAATACATATAACATTTCACACATTTTACCTGTACCTCAATTCATATACTCCTCTGTAAATAAATACCTTTCCATAACTAGACAAATTATCTAATTACCCCGAAGGAGTACAATCCAAGAATAAACATGCCGCAGGACCAACCGGCTACCGGCATTGTTTGAATCAGGGTTTAGTCTGACGCAAACAATGCAGATACCCGGCAGATCTGCACATACAAGTACAATTTAACAAAATACACCAGGACTGCTTTACTTTTTTATAAATTCAAATATATGTCAACAAATGAAAATAATTCAATCTCAGGCCCCTTTACAGATATATACATATTTATAGACTCTCACCAAAATGTGGTTCCAATTCCCACAAAGTGCATGTCATCAAAAGATATTCTCATCATCATAACCATCAATAATGCCTCATATTATCATAACCATCATTCTTCATCACCATCACACACCATAACTATTCATCCTGTGCTGTGTTAGTAAGGCTGAAAAACAGAATCCCGTAACCAAATCATGCAATCTGCCAAGTTGCTAATATTATTTGGGTAATTTGATGAAACCAATCAGTCAGTCAGTCGAAGATTGAATAATCGACAAAACGAGCAAAATAACGAACCACGAACAGTATGATCGAAAATCGAAGGCACGAAATAACACACTAATGATAAATACTGACCATTGTACCAGTAAAACTCCAAGAAATATAAAATATAATTCGACTGACAGAAACAATTTGAACAAACAATGAAAAGCGACATGAAACACAGAAATGGACGCCAATGTTGACAAAATCTAACCACACAGAAGCGCATTTTACTATCACATGACTAAACAGCGCGCGAATGAACTATAGAAGCCTGTAACTGCCTCAAGCAAGCGCAATACAACAAAAACGCGCACCACTAAGCTATTATCTGAAAAGGGCTGATAATATTATAAACATTTTAAAGTATATTAATAAATTTAGAAAACATATTCCATAAAATCCGGTTCTGCTACACATAGTAGAGCCGAGGGCCTCCAGAGATTAAGTAAAATTAATTTACCGTGAAACGTTACTTCATTTGTAAATGCAGAATGAAAGTACATGTATGCTGAATTATCTCTTTAAAAAGGGCTCGATTAATATACTGTATAATATAGTGGAATTCTTTTCTTGCCCATTATTCCAACTCGCTGGCACTGACAAGCCTGATTACAAGGTGTCAAATAAATTTAATATTTCAAAAAACTTCTCTTTTTATTGTGTTACACTTGCACCCATCTATGCGGGCCTAATGTTGACATTATGCAGTAGAAGTTGAATAAACTAATTTCAAGAATCCGAAATTCGATTTGCGTGCTTTTGAATAAAATAGAATATTTTATTGCTCATAAACAACATAAGTTTATATTCAGCAACCAAGACAAAAATTAAAACAAAACACAACAGACCTTTAAGAAAGAAGTGTGTGAATGATTCCGATGAATATGATAATGAATTATTCTGGGGCACATGATAATTGGATATGCAGAATTATTCAACTTATTATTGATGAAATGATTTTAACCTCATCAATAATAATAATAACACTCTGGCCGGCCGCTGATTTGTCGCGGTTCTCTGCTGAGAAGGCCTTGGTTACCCCTGTACTCCCTACTGCCTCCCTATTCCCACGCTTCTTCTCTCCTCCCAACACTCGGAGACGAACTGCTTGATGACATCCCTAGCCCCATTCTTTCCAACCTCTCCGATTAGCATATTAACCCTCTCCTTTGAGTCTCCCACTAACCACATGTCCTCCATTCTCCCATCCAACTTCCCCATTATAATCCCAGTGAATCTTATTCGTTTAGACTGGTATTTTGGGCATTCTAGAAGAAAGTATACCAGGGTCTCCACCACGCCCAAATTACACACCTGGCACTCCTTTTCACTGTTTTTCCCAATTTCCCCCCTCCACTCCAGGGATGCGACCTTAGCTTGAACAAAAGTGATCCCCCAAAGGTGCCATCAAGGTACTCTTCAAAACCAGGCTTCTCTTTATCGCGCAGGCCACCCAAAGACCTCTTTGATTTGACCGCCTCTCGCAAATTAAGGTTACCATCCTCCATGACCCTTTCTCTGGCGATTTTTTTACCCTGATTTGCCCCAACGTCTATGTTCCAGATCGCCAATGAGTAGTTCTCTATTAGTTCCCTCACTTGGACCATCCACCCTGTCTTGATATTTGAGTTGAAAATTCTCAGGAACATTATTTACACCATCGGCTGTTGGGGAGATTTACCAAGTAATTAAGATAACCAAGTTTCAATAAGTCTATCCTGTCCTTGATCCTCATCCACCCAAGCTCACCCCTGACTGCTTCTAGTGCTGCGGCATTACTCGACCCCGTTATCCATCGGCTTGCATCGTTCTGCAGGATTTCCAAGCTCTTTACAGCCGTGTGGTTTAGGGGTACCACTTCTGTACCATATGTTATACTTGGCAGAACCACCATTTCCCAAATGTTTTTCCCCACGAAAACCTTATTGAAACTGTTTCTCCCTAATTAACAGTGTACCATTAAGCAAGTTGGAAAGAAAGAAAAAAAATAGTTGGAACAAGATGTAACTATTTTAAAAAAAATGGTTCGCATTGTGTGTGATAGATGACCATATATTTTAGTTGTAAAGTATTAAAAAGCTTAGAAAAATATATTCCTTATTGCTCCAAACTATCAGTGTCCTTAAAGCAGTTAAGACTTTTTTTTTCATTGAGTCTTTAACTTACTTGATGATGAATGATTAGATGATGATGATAATGATGACACCTTGATGGTAATGGTAAAATCGATGAAGAACATGAAACTCCAGAACCTACATAAAAAACCCAAAACATAAATTATTTAATTTTGTCAATATCAAAAATCTTTCAAACAAAGCTTTATATACTACTCAAAGTTTGCTAAGCACCAAGTATATCCAACTACCTGTTTTACGTTTTAGTTGAAATATTGTAATGAAAAGTGTATATCTTTTTGATTTAATTATATCTTTAATGATTTAAGTACAGAAATTAAGATTTTATTTGTGCTTGACATTATATTTTAGCTTTTGAATATGATAATCATGGAAAATGGATATTATTGGTAAAAGATGAATTTGCCAAAAAATTGACGGAGCGAACTGGTATGGGTTCAATATCGAGTATGAGACCCATTACTGTTAATTACAGTTTGACAAGGCCTTCTCATGCCCCCAATCAGGTTCGTGGTGGTCCCTTGTGGGATGTTGTTCCATTCTTGGACCAGCATGGCACCAAGCTCCTGGACACTTCTTGGCTGGACTGGACGGGCTGAAATTGCAAGCTGCAACTCATTCCAGACATGTTCGATTGGATTGAGGTCGGGGGGATCTTGCTGGCCAGTCCATATGCTCAATCCCCTCCCCCTGTCGGTACTCCCAAACAGCATGGACAACACGAGGACAGGCATTATCGTCCATCAGAATGAATCTATTACCCACTGCACCTGCATACAATCTGACGTGGACATCCAGGATCTCATCAATATACCGCTATGCAGTCAATGTACCACGTTCAAGGACACAGAGCTCTGTACGTCCATCCCTGCTGATGCCGCCCCAGACCATGATTGAATCTCCACCATAGCGGTCATGCTCAGCAATGTTGGCTGCATGGAATCGCTCTCCTGGTCTTCTCCATACCCTAGAACGCCTATCCGTGTGGTGTAGGCAGTACCTGACAGTAGGGGATAAAAGACAGTTCTGGGCCGTTCAACCAATTTGGGCCAGAAATTCTGGTTAGGCCACAAAACTGGGTTATTTTCTAAAAATAACTTGGGGATTTCCTGGAAGGATTCGATCACCTCGCGAAAACGTGTGCATTTTTGAGAAGTTATCGAATCGTTTCCAGGAAACCCTCAGCTTTTTCTTGGAAAGGACGATTTACTGGCGCAGATTTTTAAAAGTGCTTGGGAGGAAATGCCCACTTTTTTCGAATTTAACACTGATTTCCCATAGGGGTGATTTTTTTGTCTGGGAAAACGAATGCGGAAAATGCTCGTTGAGGTTCGATCCAGAACGGGGGATTTCACAGGAAACGCATGATGTTTGTGTCCTGCAAATTTTCCGGTGGGCTAGAAAAGAGAGACTACAGAGTTTCGTTGTCATTTGAGTGTTACTACTCGATGGAAACGATCTGATCGGAGGAGGATTGCGATCGAGGAATGTACGTGTGTTTGTGCGCCCGATTGTGTGTTTGTGTGTGTGGATATATTATAAGTTAAAAGATGAATAATAATGATAACAAAAATAGTTTAATAATTGTTTAAAAGTTAATATATATATAGGGGATTAATATCGTCAGGTAATAGCGACAAGCGCGAACCGCGAACATATCTTCTATATTATATATTTCGCGAACCGCGAATATATCCTCAAAATTATATATTTGAGTTAATTTATTATATATTTGAGTTCGTTTGAGTGCCTGTGTGTGTATCTGTTCGCTATAGCCTCGAAACGGCTCGGCTGATCGGGACGAAACTTCGCATGCGAATGTAGTTCGGCCCTGAGGAGATTTGTCGTCCATTGGACCTTGGGTGGGGGTCCGCATGCGCAGTAACGATCTCATAAACTACTGGACCAATCGGGACCAAACCTAGGACATATGTGTATGGTCCGTCAGGTAGTGAGCTGCCACCATCAGGTATGGGATAAAGGCCAGTCTTCGCACATGCGCATTAACGATCTCTGAAACTGCTGGGCCAATCGGGACGAAACGTGGCTGGTATATATAACTTCGATCGGGTAGTGTTTTGGGTTAATCAAACTGGGCATGCGTCCTGATCTTGACCTTCTAGCTCGGACGAAATCGGGCACCCCCTTTAGTTTATCATCTATTTCAGTATCTATGTTTGTTTGTAACGCATAGCCTCCGAAACCCCTTGGCCAATGGGGACGAAAGTTGGCATGCATATGTAGTTTGGTCCCAGGGATGTTTACCACTACCGATATGAAGCGGGGTCCCGTCTTCGCGCATGCGCAGTAACAATCTTAGAAACTACTTGGCCGATCGGGACGAAAGTTGAGATGTGTGTGTAAGGACCATCGGGAAGTCATTTGCCACCATCGTACATCGTGGCATGCATATGTAGTTTGGTCCCAGGGTTGTTTACCACTACCGATATGAAGCGGGGTCCCGTCTTCGCGCATGCGCAGTAACAATCTTAGAAACTACTTGGCCGATCGGGACGAAAGCTGAGATGTGTGTGTAAGGACCATCGGGAAGTCATTTGCCACCATCGTACATCGAAGGGGCCCGTCTTGGCGCATGCGCATTAAGGATCTCTGAAATTACTCGGCAAACCTGGACGAAAAGTGGTATGTATATAAGTTATAACGTTCCGTCGGGTAGTGTTCGGGACCTATTACGCATGCGCCGTGACCTTGACCTTGACATTGTGACCTTCATCTCTAAAATAGCCATTTTCGGACCAATTTCAATATCAAAAATTGTATCTGGGGTGATTCACCATGTTCAACTCAATCCAGCTGCCCATTTCAATCCATGCCGGACGAAGACGGGGCCCCAGCTAGTACTCTATATATTGCTAGGGCGAGAACCTCGATATTGCTCGAACGTTCACCATTTGCTTGTAATGTTCGAATAACAAATCCTGCTACCAGTGTTATAACCGCGAACATTTAACTGTTTTTAGGTGATCTGTCTATGTGCAGGTATGCAATAAACCGATCGGGACGAAACTTGCCGCCATGTATATTACTTTGACCAGAAGAGTTATGCTGCAGAGTCGAATCCGACCGAGGACACAGCCCTGACCTTGATATTCAACCTTGACCTCTAGTCGTCTTTCCGCTTCTGATTTCAGCGGAATATGGGATCTAGTGGTTTTTACGGCATAGCTAACAGCAATATGAAGTCGCTTTGGGTCTGCGACAAGAGCTTGATCTTGAAACAAGGCCATGTGGCTCGCAAAATTTACTGTTTATGTCAATGAAGACGTGTGGAAGTCGGACAGGCGAGCCAGTCTATACATATTTTGGTCATTTTTGTATGAATAGAAGTATTCTAGATTCCAGGATTCGAAACGAAATTTTGCACCTATAATATTTACTCGGTCCGAGGAACATCTCTCTTGGACTGAAACTGATTTTGGTCGTGACCATGACTTTGATTGAGCACCCGTGAGCTTTTAAAATCTCCAATTCCCGACCGATTCTGACGAAATTTGTATCTGAGGTTATAGCGCAGTGTAGAACAATATTGAAGTTTCCTAACACAGAACTGGCATGACGTTTGCCACTGTGCAAGGCCAGACATCCCATATAACAATATTTGACAGGGTGGATTCACATGTCTTGGGAAAAAAACGAATGTTAGGTGACATAAGACAAGCTTGTGCAATACACAGCCATTGTGCGAGACCTGCCCTTCAGTCCGATAATGTCTGACAGGGCTGATATCTCTGTCAGGGAATATTAGCCCCTGAGCTGTGTTTCTAATGTCTGCGGTGACTACGACGCCAGTATGGTGATGAGGGTAATATATTTACATGTCCAATTGCTGAGATTCTCCTGTCAGGGGTGACTACAGGCGTCAGTTAGGTGTTAAAGAGGTCCCGATTTTGATACATTCCCAATATCCGTAGGTGATAAGGGGTCACGATTTCGAAACATTCCCGATATCCGGTGAAAAGACACACCCACTGTGCCATTCCCGACCTTCAGCCCGACATTTCCAGACAGGGCTGATATCCCCGAGAGAGAATATCAATTTCGGTATCTGAGATTCTCTTGTCGGGGTGATTACGGGCGTGAGTTAGGTGATAAGG
Organism: Pictodentalium vernedei; assembly: GCA_031216915.1. Taxonomy (NCBI): domain Eukaryota; kingdom Metazoa; phylum Mollusca; class Scaphopoda; order Dentaliida; family Dentaliidae; genus Pictodentalium; species Pictodentalium vernedei. The sequence goes on from CM062295.1 coordinate 272,762,896, forward strand.
GGGTCACGATTTTGATACATTCACAATACCTGGTGAAAATACACAGCCACTCTATCATTTCTGAGCTTCAGGCCGATATTTTCTAACAGGGCGGATATCCTCAAGAGGATACATCAACCTCGGTAGGTAAAATTCTCCTGTCAGGGGTGACTACGGGCGTCAGTTAGGTGAAAAGGGGGTAACGATTTTGAAACATTCACAATATCCGATGGAAATACACAGCCGCTGTGCTATTCCCGTCCTTCGGTCCGACACTTCTAGACAGGGCTGATACCTTCGAGAGAGAATATCAACCTCGGTAGCCGAGATTCTCCTGTTAGGGGTGACTACGGGGGTGAGTTAGGTTAATAAAGGGGTCACGATTTTGATACATTCACAATATCTGGTGGAAATGTACAGCCACTGTATCATTCCAGAGCTTCAGGCCGATATTACCTAACAGGGCGGATATCCCCGAGAGGGAATATTAACCTCGGTAGGTGAGATTCTCCTGTCGGGGGTGACTACGGGCGTCAGTTAGGTGATAAAGGGGGTAACGATTTTGATAAATTCCTAATATCCGGTGGAAATACAGAGCCACTGTGCCATTCCCGACCTTCAGCCCGACACTTCCAGACAGGGCTGATAGCTCCGGGAGAGAGTATCAACCACGGTAGCTTAGATTCTCCGGTCGGAGTGACTACGGGCGTCAAACAGGTGATAAGGGCGATCACGATTTTGATACATTCACAATATCTGGTGCAAATACACGGCACTGTACTTTTCCAGAGCTTCAGCCCGATATTTCCTTACCCAGCCGATATCCTCGAGATGGAACATCAACCTCGGTAGCTGAAATTCTCATGTCAGGGGTGACAACGACCGTCAATTTGGTGATAAGGGATCACGGTTTTGATACATTCCCAAAATCCGGTGGAAACACACAACCACTGTGCCATTCCAGACCTTTAGCCCGACATTGTCTGACAGGGCTGATATTCCTGAGAAGGAATATCAACCTCGGTAGCAAAACGTCTCATATCAGGGGTGACTACGCGCGTCAATTGGGTGATATGGGGGTCACGGTTTTGAAACCTTCCCAATATCCGATGGAAATACACAGGCATTGTGCCATTCTCGACCTTTATCTGACAGGGCTAATATCCCCGAGAGGGAATATCAACCTCGGAAGCTGAAATTTTCATGTCAGGGGTGACTACGGGGTCATTGAGGTGATAAAGTGGCCTCGTTTTTGATACATTCCTGACATCCTTTCAAAATACACAGCCACATTGCCATTCCCGACCCTTAGCCCGGCATTGTCTGACAGAGCTGATATCCCCGAAAGAGAATATCAACCTCGGTAGCTGAAATTCTCACGTCAGCGGTCATTGCTGGCGTCAGTTGGGTGATATGCGGGTCATGGTTTTGATACCTTCCCAATATCCGATGGAAATACACAGCCACTGTGCCCTTTCTGAGCTTTATGCCGGACTTATCTAACAGGGCTGATATCCCAGAGAAGGAATATAAACATCGGTAGCTTAAATTCTCATGTAAGGGCTGCCTACGAGAGTCAATCAGGTGACAGTTTTGATACATTCTCGATATCCGTTCAAAATATACAACCACTGTTCCATTCCTGAAAATTAGCCCGACATTGTCTGATAAGGTTGATATCCCTGAGAGGGAATATCAATCTCGGTAGCTGAAATTCTTATGTCAGAGGTGACTACGACCGTCAATCTGGTGATAAGGGAGGGGGGGGGGGGGTCACGATTTTGATACATTTCCGAAATCCGGTGGAAACACACAGCCACTGTGCCATTCCAAACCTTTAGCCCGACAATGTCTGACAGGGCTGATATTCCCGAGAATGAATATTAACATCCGTAGCCGAAATTCTCAAGTCACTACCGGCGTCATTTAGGTGATAATGGGGTCACGGTTGTGATACATTCCCGAGATCCGTTCAAAATACACAGCCACTTTGCCATTACCGACCGTTAGCACGACATTGTATGACTGCTGATACCCCTGAGAGGGAATATGCAACTCAGTAGCTGAAATACTCATGTCATGGGTGACTTCGACAGTCAATTTGGTAATAAGGGGGTCACGGTTGTGATACATTCCCAAAAGCCGGCGGGAATTCACAGCCACTGAGCCATTGCAGATCTTTATCCCGATATTGCCTGACAGGGCTAATATCCCTAAGAAGGAATATCAACTTCAGTAGCTTAAATTCTCATGTAACGGGTGACTGCGGGCGTCAATCAGGTGATAAGGGGGTCTCGGTTTTGATACATTCCCGATATCCGTTAAAAAAACACAGCCTCTGTGCCATTCCTGACCTTTAGCCCGACATTTTGTGACAGGGCTGATATTCCCGAGAAGGAATATCAACCTCGGTAGCCGAAATTCTAATGTCAGGGGTGACTACGGGCGTCAACTAGGTGATAAGGAGTCACGATTTTCATACATTTTCAATATCCGGTGAAAATAAACAACCACTGTGCCATTCTAGATCTTTAGGCCGACAATGTATGACAGAGCTGATATCTTCGAGAAGGAATATCAACCTCAGAAGCTTAAATTATCATGTCAGAGTTGACTACGGCCTTCAGTTAGGTTATAAGGGGTTCACGGTTCTGATATATTACCAATATCCGTTTGAAATACACAGCCACTGTGACATTCTCGACCTTTAGCCGGACATTGTCTGACAGGTCTGATATCCTCGAGAGGGAATATCAACCTCGGCAGCTGAAAGTTTTATCTCAGTGGTGACTACGGGGTCATTGAAGTGATAAGAGGCCAGGCTTTTGAAACATTAACGATATCCGATCAAAATACACAGCCACTATGCCATTGGCGACCCCAAGCCTGACATAGTCTGAAAGGGCTGATATCCATGAGAAGAAATATCAACCTCGGTAACTGAAATTTTCATGTCAGGGGTGACTACGACCGTCAGTTCGGTGATAAGGGGGTCACGGTTTCAATACATTCCCATAATCCGGCGGAAACACACAGCCACTGTGCCATTCCAGACCGACAATGTCTGACAGGGCTGATATCCCCGAGAAGGAATATGAACCTCTGTAGCTTAAATTCTCATGTCAGGGGTGACTACGGCCACCAGTTAGGCTATAAGGGGATCACGCTTCTGATACATTCCAAGTATCCGTTTGAAATACACAGCCACTGTGGCATTCTCGACCTTTAGCCCGACAATGTCTGACAGGGCTAATATTCCCGAGAAGGAATATCGACCTCGGTAGCTGAAATTCTCATATCAGTGGTGACTACGAGCGTCAATTTGTTGATAAGGGAGTCACGGTTTTGATAGATTCCCAAAATGCGTTTGAAACACACAGGCACTGTGCGATTCCAGACCTTTAACCCGACATTGTCTGATAGGGCCGATATCCCTGAGAGGGAATATCAACCTCGATAGCTGAAATTCTCATGTTAGGGATGACTACGACCGTCAATTTGGTGATAAGGGGGTCACGGTTTTGATACATTCCCAAAATCCGGCTGAAACACACAGCCACTGTGCCATTCCAGACCTTCAGCACGACAATGTCTGACAGGGCTGATATCCCTGAGAAGGAATATCGACCTCAGTAGCTTCAATTATCATGTCAGGGGTGACTACGGCCGTCGGTTAGGGTATAAGGGGGTCACTGTTCAGATACGTTCCCACTATCCGTTTGAAATACACAGCCACTGTGCCATTCTCGACCTTTATCCGGACATTGTCTGACAGGTCTGATATCCACGAGAGGAAATATCAACCTCGGTAGCTGAAATTTTGATGTCAGTGTTGACTATGGGGTCATTGAGTAGATAAGAGGCCAGGCTTTTGATACATTCCTGATATCCGGTCAAAATACACAGTCACTGTGCCATTCCCGACCCCTAGGCCGACATTGTCTGATAGGACTGATATCCCTGAGAGGGAATATCAACCTCGGTAGCTGAAATTCTCATGTCAGGGGTGACTATGGACCGTCATTTTAGAGATAAGGGGGGCACGGTTTTGATATATTCCATAAATCCGGCGGGAACACACAGCCACTGCGCCATTCCAGACTTTTAGCCCGACAATGTCTGACAGGGCTGATATTCCCGAGAAGGAATATCAAACTCGGTAGTCGAAATTCTAATGTCAGGGATGACTACGGGCGTCAATTAGGTGATAAGGGGTCACGATTTTGATACATTTTTAAATCCTGTGAAAATACACAGCCACTGTATTGTTAACTAGCTTCAGCCCGATATTTCTTAACCCAGGTGGTATCCCCGAGTGGGAACATCAACCTCGGTAGCTGAAATTCTCATGTCAGGGCTGATTACGAGCGTCATTTTGGTGATAAGGGGGTCACGGTTTTGATACATTTCCAAAATCAGACGGAAGCATACAGCCACTGTGCCATTCCAGACCTTTATCCCGACAATGTCTGACAAGGCCCTGACAAGGCTGAAATCCCCGAGAAGGAATATGGGCCGCAGTAGCTTAAATTCTCATGTCTGGGGTGACTACGGCCATCAGTTAGGTGATATGGGGTCACGGTTCTGACACATTCCCAATATCCGCTTGAAATACACAGCCAATGTGCCATTCTGGACCTTTAGCCGGACATTGCCTGACAGGTCTGATATCCCCGAGAGGGAATATCAACCTCGGTAGCTGAAATTCTCATGTCAGGAGCGACTACGGCCGTTAATTTGGTGATAAAGGGGTCACGGTTTTGATACATTCCCAAAATCCGGCGGAAACACACAGCCACTCTGTCATTCCAGACCTTTAGCCCGACAATGGGGCTGATATCCCCGAGAAGGAATATGAACATCAGTAGCTTAAATTCTCATGTCAGGGGTGACTACGGCCGTCAGTTAGGTTATAAGGGGGTCACGATTCTGATACATTCCCAAAATCCGTTTGAAATACACAGCCACTGTGCCATTCTCGACCTTTAGCCGGGCATTGTCTGACAGATCTGATATCCCCGAGAGGGAATATCTACGTCGCTAGCTGAAATGTTCATGTCATTGGTGACTACGGGGTCATTGAGGTGATAAGAGGCCAGGCTTTTGATACATTCCTCAAAATACACAGCCACTGTGCCATTCCCGACCCCAAGCCCGACATTGTCTGATACGGCTGATATTCCTGAGAGGGAATATCAACCTCGGTGTCTGAACTTCTCATGTCAGGGTTGACTACGACCGTCAATTAGGTGATAAGGGGGATCACGTTCTTGTTACATTCCCAAAATCCAGCGGAAACACACAGCCGTTGTGCCAATCCAGACCTTTAGTCCGACAATGTCTGAAAGGGCTGATAAACTCGAGAAGGAATTTCAGCCTCGGTAGCCGAAATTCTAATGTCAGGGGTGACTACGGGCGTCAATTAGGTGATAAGGGGTCACGATCTTGATACATTTTTAAAATCCGGTGAAAATACACAGCCACTGTACTTTTCCAGAGCTTCAGTCCGATATTTCCTAACCCTGCTGATATCCCCGAGAGGGAACATCAACCTCGGTAGCTGAAATTCTCCTGTCAGGGGTGAGTACGACCGTAAATTTAATGATAATGAGGTCACGGTTTTGATACATTCCCAAAATTTCGGCGAAAACACACAGACACTGCGCCATTCCATGCCTTTAGCCTGACAATGTCTGACAAGGCTGATATCCCCTAGAAGGAATATCAACCTCAGTAGCTGAAATTCTCATATCAGGGGTGACTACGCCGTCAGTTAGATAATCTCGCCTTAGCGTCGCCCACATAAAGCCTTTCTTTATGGGGAAACCAAGGCCTTAAAAGTGACAACTTCCCAGAAAACGTTCTAGATGGGCAAATCTGATCAAATAAAAGGTGCTGTAGGGTGGCACAAATGAAGACAAGTTGATTGACATGTTGCCCGTCCGCATAAGGCCTTTCTTTATGGGGCTACCAAGGCCCTAAAAGTGACACCCTCCCAGAAAACCTTCTAGATGGGAAAATCTGATCAAATAGATGGTGCTGTAGGGTGGCACAAATAAAGACGAGTTGACTGACATGTTGACCGTCCGCAAAAGGCCTTTCTTTATGAGGCAACCAAGGCCTTAAATGTGGCAACCTCCCAGAAAACCTTCTAGATGGGCAAATCTGATCAAATAAAAGGTGCTGCAGGGTTGCACAAATGAAGACGAGTTGATTGACATGTTGCCCTTCCGCATAAGGCCTTTCTTTATGGGGGAACCAAGGCCCTAAAAGTGACAACCTCCCAGAAAACCTTCTAGATGGGCAAATCTGATCAAATAAAAGGAGCTGTAGGGTGGTAAAAATGAAGACGAGTTGATTGAAATGTTGCCCATACACATAAGGCCTTTCTTTATGGGGAAACCAAGGCCTTAAAAGTGACAACTTCCCAGAAAACCTTCAAGATGGGCAAATCTGACCAAATAAAAAGTGCTGTAGGGTGGCACAAATGAAGACGAGTTGATTGACATGTTGCCCGTCCACATAAGGCCTTTCTTTATGGGGCAAAGAAGGCCCTAAAAATGACAACCTCCCAGAAAACCTTCCAGATGGACAAATCTGATCAAATAAATGGTGCTGTATGGTGGCACAAATGAAGACGAGTTGATTGACATGTTGGCCGTCCGCATAAGGCCTTTCTTTAAGGGGCAACCGAGGCCCTAAAAGTGACAACCTCCCAGAAAACCTTCTAGAAGGGCAAATCTGATCAAATAAATTGGGCTTCAGGGTTGCACCTTCTAGATGGGCAAATCTGATAGGGGGCGCGGTGGCTCAGTTGGTAGAGGTGCAGGCTGCAAGCCGAGAGGTCCTCGGTTCGAATCCCACCTGCGGCAACCGCGTTGTGTCCTTGGGCAAGACACTTCAAACCGATTGCCTACATGGGGGCACGATGACGCTGTGTACTGAGGCGTACTGCACGTCGATGGTGCACATGTCTTCAACCAATCTAACACTGCCTGTGCTGCGGTGCAGAGTTCAGAGTTACGATGTTGGGGAGATGACAGCTGCTCGTCGTTGCTCGGTGGTTCTCTCCGGGTACTCCGGCTTCCTCCACCCGTAAAATTGTCACGGTCACGATTAGCCATTGTGCATAAGTATGTGACCTTAAACACCAATAAATAAATAAATAAATAAATGGGCAAATCTGATCAAATAAATGGTGCCTTAGGGTGGCACAAATAAAGACGAGTTGATTGACATGTTGCCCGTCCACATAAGGCCTTTCTTTTTTGGGCAACCAAGGCCCTCAAAGTGACAACCTCCCAGAAAACCTTCTAGATGGGCAAATCTGATCAAATAAATGGTGCTGTAGGATGGCACAATTGAAGAGGAGTTGATTGTCATGTTGCCCGTCCACATAAGGCCTTTCCTTATGGGGCAACCAAGGCCTTAAACGTGACAACCTCCCAGAAAACCTTCTAGATGGGCAAATCTGAACAAATAAAAGGTGCTGTGGGGTTGCACAAATAAAGACGAGTTGATAGACGTGTTGTCCTTCCGCATAAGGCCTTTCTTTATGGGGAACCAAGGCCCTAAAAGTGGCAACCGCCCAGAAAACCTTCTAGATGGGCAAATCTGATCAAATAAAAGGAGCTGTAGGGTGGTAAAAATGAAGACGAGTTGATTGAAATGTTGCCCATACACGTAAGGCCTTTCTTTGTGGGGCAGCCAAGGCCTTAAATGTGACAACTTCCCATAAAAACTTCTAGATGAGAAATCTGATCAAATAAAAGGTGTTGTAGGGTGGCACAAATGAAGACGATTTGAGTGACATTTTGCTCGTCCACATAAGGCCTTTCTTTATGGGGCAACCAAGGCCCTGAAAGTGACAACCTCCCAGAAGACCTTCTAGATGGGCAAATCTGATCAAATAAATGGTACTGTAGGGTGGCACAAATGAAGACGAGTTGATTAACATGTTGCCCGTCCGCAAAAGGTCTTTCTCTATGGGGCAACCAAGGCCCTAAAAGAGACAACCTCCCAAAAACCTTCTACTTGGGCAAATCTGATCAAATAAAAGGTGCTGTAGGGGTCACAAATGAAGACGAGTTGATTGACATGTCGCCCGACCGCATAAGGCCTTTCTTTATGGGGCAACCAAGGCCCTAAAAGTAACACCCTCCCAGAAAACCTTCTAGATGGGTAAATCTGATCCAATAAATGGTGCTGTAGGGTGGCACAAATGAAGTCAAGTTGATTGACATCGTTGCCCGTCCACATAAGGCCTTTCTTTTTGGGGCAACCAAGGCCCTCAAAGTGACAACCTCCCAGAAAACCTTCTAGATGGGCAAATCTGATCAAATAAATGGTGCTCTAGGGTGGCACAATTGAAGACGAGTTGATTGACATGTTGCCCGTCCACATAAGGCCTTTCTTTATGGGGCAACCAAGGCCCTAAAGTGACAACCTCCCAGAAAACCTTTTAGATGGGCAAATCTGATCAAAGAAATGGTGCTGTAGCGTGGCACAAATGAAGGCGAGAGGATTGACATGTTGCCCGTCCACATAAGGCCTTTCTTTATGGGGCAACCAAGGCCCTAAAATTGACAACTTCCCAGACAACCTCCTATTTGGGCAAATCTGATCAAATAAATGGTGATGTAGGGTGGCAAAAATGAAGACGAGTTGATTGACATGTTGCCCATCTGCATAAGGCCTCTCTTTATGGGGCAACCAAGGCCCTGAGAGTGACAACCTCCCAGAAGACCTTCTAGATGGGCGAATCTGATCAAATAAAAGGTGCTGTAGGGTGGCATAAATAAAGTCGAGTTGATTGACAAATTACCCGTAGTGACATCACGGATAAACTTGCTTTAACTCAGCAGATTGACTCCCCGAGTATATCCCCAGGTTGAACACGAGATTATTCCACGATGTCAACGCGTGTTTATCCGTGCGGGTAACGCGAGTTTATCCGCGAGGTAATCCGTGAGGTTAACGTGAGTTTATCCCCGAGGTTAACTCGAGTTTAACGCGCGTTTATCGGCGATGTTAACACGAGGTTATTACGAGTCCATCCACTAGGTTAACGCGACTTTGGCGCGTGTTTATCGGTTATGTTAACATGATCAAATAAATGGTGCTGTATGGTGGCAGAAATGAAGACGAGTTGATTGACATGTTGCCCGTCCGCATAAGGCTTTTCTTTATGGGGCAACCAAGGCCCTAAAAGTGAAAACGTCCCAGAAAACCTTCTAGAGGGGCAAATCTGATCAAATAAATGGTGCTGTAGGGTGACACAAAGGAAGACGAGTTGATTGACATGTTGCCCGTCCACATAAGGCCTTTCTTTATGGGGCAACCAAGGCCCTAAAAGAGACAACCTCCCAGAAAACCTTCTAGATGGGCAAATCTGATCAAATAAAAGGTGCTGTAGGGTGGCACAAATAAAGACGAGTTGATTGAAATGTTGCCCTTAGTCATAAGGCCTATCTTTGCTGGGCAACCAAGTCCTTAAAAGTGACAACCTCCCAAAAAACCTTCTAGATGGGCAAATCTGATCAAATAAAAGGAGTTGTAGGGTGGTAAAAATGAAGGCGAGTTGATTGAAATGTTGCCCATACACATAAGGCCTTTCTTTATGGGGAAATCAAGGCCCTAAAAGTGCCAACCTCCCAGAAAACCTTCTAGATGGGCAAATCTGATTAAACAAATGGTACTGTAGGGTTGCACAAATGAAGTCGAGTTGAGTGACATTTTACTCGTTCACATAAGGCCTTTGTTTATGCGACAGCCAAGGCCCTAAAAGTGACAACCTCCCAGAAGACCTTCTAGATGGGCAAATCTGATCAAATACATGGTACTCTAGGATGGCACAAATGAAGACGAGTTGATTGCCATGTTGCCCGTCCGAATAAGGCCTTTCTTCATTGGCAACCAAGGCCCTAAAAGAGACAACGTCCGAGAAAACCTTCCGGATGGGCAAATCTGATCAAATAAAAGGTGCTGTAGGGTGGCACAAATAAAGATGAGTTGATTGACATGTTGCCCGTCCGCATAAGGTCTTTCTATATGGGGCAACCAAGGCCCTAAATGTGACAACCTTCCTGAAAACCTTGTAGATGGGCAAATCTGATCATATAAATGGTGGTGTAGGGTGGAACAAATGAAGATGTGTTGATTGACATGTTGCCCGTCCACATAAGGCCTATTTTATAAGGCAACCAAGGCCCTAAAGGTGACAGCCTCCCAGAAAACCTTCTACATGGGCAAATCCGATCCAGTAAAAGGTGCTGTAGGGTGGCGCAAATGAAGACGAGTTTATTGACATGTTGCCCGTCCGCATAAGGCTTTTCTATATGGGCAACCAAGGCCCTTTAAGTGACAACCTCCCAGAAAACCTTCTAGATGGGCAAATCGGATCAAATAAATGGTGCTGTAGGGTGGCACAAATGAAGACGAGTTGATTGACATGTTGCCCGTCCACATAAGGCCTTTCTTTATGGGGCAACCAAGGCCCTAAAGTGACAACCTCCCAGAAAACCTTTTAGATGGGCAAATCTGATCAAATAAATGGTGCTGTAGCGTGGCACAAATGAAGGCGAGTTGATTGACATGTTGCCCGTCCACATAAGGCCTTTCTTTATGGGGCCACCAAGGCCCTAAATTTGACAACTTCCCAGACAACCTCCTATTTGGACAAATCTGATCAAATAAAAGGTGCTGTAGGGTGGCACAAATGAAGACGAGTTGACTGACATGTTGCCCGTCCGCATAAGGCCTTTCTTTATGGGGCAACCAAGGCCCTAAAAGTGACACCCTCCCAGAAAACCTTCTAGATGGTCAAATCTGATCAAATAGATGGTGCTATAGGGTGGCACAAATGAAGACGTGTTGATTGACATGTTGACCGTCCGCAAAAGGCCTTTCTTTATGAGGCAACCAAGGCCTTAAAAGTGACAACCTCCCAGAAAACCTTCTAGATGGGCAAATCTGATCGAATAAAAGGTGCTGTAGGGTTGCACAAATGAAGACGAGTTGATTGACATGTTGCCCTTCCGCATAAGGCCTTTCTTTATGGGGGAACCAAGGCCCTAAAAGTGACAACCCCCAGAAAACCTTCTAGATGGGTAAATCTGATCAAATAAAAGGAGCTGTAGGGTGGTAAAAATGAAGACGAGTTGATTGAAATGTTGCCCATACGCATAAGGCCTTTCTTTATGGGGAAACCAAGGCCTTAAAAGTGACAACTTCCCAGAAAACCTTCTAGATGGGCAAATCTGACCAAATAAAAGGTGCTGTAGGGTGGCACAAATGAAGACGAGTTGATTGACATGTTGCCCGTCCACATAAGGCCTTTCTTTATGGGGCAAAGAAGGCCCTAAAAATGACAACCTCCCGGAAAACCTTCCAGATGGACAAATCTGATCAAACAAATGGTGCTGTATGGTGGCACAAATGAAGACGAGTTGATTGACATGTTGGCCGTCCGCATAAGGCCTTTCTTTAAGGGGCAACCGAGGCCTTAAAAGAGACAACCTCCCAGAAAACCTTCTAGAAAGGCAAATCTGATCAAATAAATTGGGCTGTAGGGTTGCACATTCTAGATGGGCAAATCTGATAGGGGGCGCGGTGGCTCAGTTGGTAGAGGTGCAGGCTGCAAGCCGAGAGGTCCTCGGTTCGAATCCCACCTGCGGCAACCGCGTTGTGTCCTTGGGCAAGACACTTCAAACCGATTGCCTACATGGGGGCACGATGACGCTGTGTACTGAGGCGTACTGCACGTCGATGGTGCGTATGTCTTCAACCAATCTAACCCTGCCTGTGCTGCGGTGCAGAGTTCAGAGTTACGATGTTGGAGAGCTGACAGCTGCTCGTCGTTGCTCGGTGGTTCTCTCCGGGTACTCCGGCTTCCTCCACCCGTAAAACTGTCACGGTCACGATTAGCCATTGTGCATAAGTATGTGACCTTAAACACCAATAAATAAATAAATAAATAAATGGGGAAATCTGATCAAATAAATGGTGCTTTAGGGTGGCACAAATAAAAACGAGTTGATTGACATGTTGCCCGTCCACAAAAGGCTTTTCTTTTTTGGGCAACCAAGGCCCTCAAAGTGACAACCTCCCAGAAAACCTTCTAGATGGGCAAATCTGATCAAATAAATGGTGCTGTAGGGTGGCACAATTGAAGACGAGTTGATTGACATGTTGCCCGTCCACATAAGGCCTTTCTTTATGGGGCAACCAAGGACCTAAAGTGACAACCTCCCAGAAAACCTTTTAGATGGGCAAATCTGATCAAATAAATGGTGCTGTAGCGTGGCACAAATGAAGGCGAGTTTATTGACATGTTGCCCGTCCACATAAGGCCTTTCTTTATGGGGCAACCAAGGCCCTAAAATTGACAACTTCCCAGACAACCTCCTATTTGGGCAAATCTGATCAAATAAATGGTACTGTAGGGTGGCACAAATGAAGACGAGTTGATTGACAAGTTGCCCATCTGCATAAGGCCTCTCTTTATGGGGCAACCAAGGTCCTGAGAGTGACAACCTCCCAAAAGACCTTCTAGATGGGCGAATCTGATCAAATAAAAGGTGCTGTAGGGTGGCACAAATAAAGTCGAGTTGATTGACATATTACCCGTAGTGACATCACGTATAAACTTGCTTTAACTCAGCAGAATGACTCCCCGAGTTTATCCCCAGGTTGAACACGAGATTATTCCACGATGTCAACGCGTGTTTATCCGTGCGGGTAACGCGAGTTTATCAGCGAGGTAATCCGTGAGGTTAACGTGAGTTTATCCCCGAGGTTAACTCGAGATTAACGCGCGTTTATCGGCTATGTTAACACGAGGTTATTACGAGTCCATCCACTAGGTTAACGCGACTTTGGCGCCTTTTTATCGGTTATGTTAACATGATCAAATAAATTGTGCTATATGGTGGCACAAATGAAGACGAGTTGATTGACATGTGGCCGTCCGCATAAGGCTTTTCTTTATGGGGCAACCAAGGCCCTAAAAGTGACAACCTCCCAGAAAACCTTGTAGAATGGCAAATCTGATCAAATAAATGGTGCTGTAGGGTGACACAAAGGAAGACGAGTTGATTGACATGTTGCCCGTCCACATAAGGCCTTTCTTTATGGGGCAACCAAGGCCCTAAATGAGACAACCTCCCAGAACACCTTCTAGATGGGCAAATCTGATCAAATAAAAGGTGCTGTAGGGTGACACAAATAAAGACGAGTTGATTGAAATGTTGCCCTTAGGCATAAGGCCTATCTTTGTGGGGCAACCAAGGCCTTAAAAGTAACAACCTCCCAAAAAAACCTTCTAGATGGGCAAATCTGATCAAATAAAAGGAGTTGTAGGTTGGTAAAAATGAAGGCGAGTTGATTGAAATGTTGCCCATACACATAAGGCCTTTCTTTATGGGGAAATCAAGGCCTTAAAAGTGACAACCTCCCAGAAAACAATCTAGATGGGCAAATCTGATTAAACAAATGGTACTGTAGGGTTGCACAAATGAAGACGATTTGAGTGACATTTTGCTCGTTCACATAAGGCCTTTGTTTATGGGGCAGCCAAGGCCCTAAAAGTGACAACCTCCCAGAAGACCTTCTAGATGGGCAAATCTGATCAAATAAATGGTACTGTAGGGTGGCACAAATGAAGACGAGTTGATTGACATGTTGCCCGTCCGCATAAGGTCTTTCTCTATGGGGCAACCAAGGCCCTAAAAGAGACAACCTCCCAAAAAACCTTCTACATGGGCAAATCTGATCAAATAAAAGGTGCTGTAGGGGGGCAGAAATGAAGACGAGTTGATTGACATGTCGCCCGTCCGCATAAGGTCTTTCTATATGGGGCAACCAAGGCCCTAAATGTGACAACCTTCCTGAAAACCTTGTAGATGGGCAAATTTGATCATATAAATGGTGCTGTAGGGTGGCACAAATGAAGATGTGTTGATTGACATGTTGCCCGTCCACATAAGGCCTATTTTATAAGGCAACCAAGGCCCTAAAGGCGGCAGCCTCCCAGAAAACCTTATACATGGGCAAATCTGATCGAGTAAAAGGTGCTGTAGGGTGGCGGAAATGAAGACGAGTTTATTGACATGTTGCCCGTCCGCATAAGGCTTTTCTATATGGGCAATGAAGGCCCTAAAAGTGACAACCTCTCACAAAACCTTCTAGATGGGCAAATCGGATCAAATAAATGGTGCTGTAGGGTGGCACAAATGAAGACGAGTTGATTGACATGTTGCCCGTCCACATAAGGCCTTTCTTTTTTGGGGAACCAAGGCCCTCAAAGTGACAACCTCCCAGAAAACCTTCTAGATGGGCAAATCTGAACAAATAAATGGTGCTGTAGGATGGCACAATTGAAGAGGAGTTGATTGTCATGTTGCCCGTCCACATAAGGCCTTTCTTTATGGGGCAACCAAGGCCTTAAACGTGTCAACCTCCCAGAAAACCTTCTAGATGGGCAAATCTGATCAAATAAAAGGTGCTGTGGAGTTGCACAAATAAAGACCAGTTGATTGACGTGTTGCCCTTCCGCATTAGGCCTTTCTTTTACGGGGGAACCAAGGCCCTAAAAGTGACAACCGCCGAGAAAACCTTCTAGATGGGCAAATCTGATCAAATAAAAGGAGCTGTAGGGTGGTAAAAATGAAGACGAGTTGATTGAAATGTTGCCCATACACGTAAGGCCTTTCTTTATGGGGCAACCAAGGCTTTAAATGTGACAACTTCCCAGAAAAACTTCTAGATGGGAAAATCTGATCAAATAAAAGGTGTTGTAGGGTGGCACAAATGAAGACGATTTGAGTGACATTTTGCTCGTCCACATGAGGCCTTTCTTTATGGGGCAACCAAGGCCCTAAAAGTGACAACCTCCCAGAAGACCTTCTAGATGGGCAAATCTGATCAAATAAATGGTACTGTAGGGTGGCACAAATGAAGACGAGTTGATTGACATGTTGCTCGTCCACATAAGGTCTTTCTCTATGGGGCAACCAAGGCCCTAAAAGAGACAACCTCCAAAAAAAAACCTTCTACATGGGCAAATCTGATCAAATAAAAGGTACTGTAGGGGGGCACAAATGAAGACGAGTTGATTGACATGTCGCCCGTCCGCATAAGGCCTTTCTTTATGGGGCAACCAACGCCCTAAAAGTGACAACCTCCCAGAAAACCTTCTAGATGGGTAAATCTGATCCAATAAATGGTGCAGTAGGGTGGCGCAAATGAAGTCAAATTGATTGACATGTTGCCCGTCCACATAAGGCCTTTCTTTTTGGGGCAACCAAGGCCCTCAAAGTGACAACCTCCCAGAAAACCTTCTAGATGGGCAAATCTGATCAAATAAATGGTGTTCTAGGGTGGCACAATTGAAGACGAGTTGATTGACATGTTGCCCGTCCACATAAGGCCTTTCTTTATGGGGCAACCAAGGCCCTAAAAGTGACAGCATCCCAGAAAACCTTTTAGATCGGCAAATCTGATCAAATAAATGGTGCTGTAGGGTGGCACAATTGAAGACGAGTTGCTTGACATGTTGCCCGTCCACATAAGGCCTTCCTTTATGGGGCAACCAAGGCCCTAAAATTGACAACTTCCCAGACAACCTCCTATGGGCGAATCTGATCAAATAAAAGGTGCTGTAGGGTGGCACAAATGAAGTCGTGTTGATTGACATATTACCCGTAGTGACATCACGGATAAACTTGCTTTAACTCAGCAGATTGACTCCCCGAGTATATCCCCAGGTTGAACACGAGATTATTCCACGATGTCAACGCGTGTTTATCCGTGCGGGTAACGCGAGTTTATCCGCGAGGTAATCCGTGAGGTTAACGTGAGTTTATCCCCGAGGTTAACTCGAGTTTAACGCGCGTTTATCGGCAATGTTAACACGAGGTTATCACGAGTCCATCCACTAGGTTAACGCGACTTTGGCGCGTGTTTATCGGTTATGTTAACATGATCAAATAAATGGTGCTGTATGGTGGCACAAATGAAGACGAGTTGATTGACATGTTGCCCGTCCGCATAAGGCTTTTCTTTATGGGGCAACCAAGGCCCTAAAAGTGACAACCTCCCAGAAAACCTTCTAGAAGGGCAAATCTGATCAAATAATTGGTGCTGTTGGGTGACACAAAGGAAGACGAGTTGATTGACATGTTGCCCGTCCACATAAGGCATTTCTTTATGGGACAACCAAGGCCGTAAAAGAGACAACCTCCCAGAAAACCTTCTAGATGGGCAAATCTGATCAAATAAAAGGTGTTGTAGGGTGGCACAAATAAAGACGAGTTGATTGAAATGTTGCCCTTAGGCATAAGGCCTATCTTTGTGGGGCAACCAAGACCTTAAAAGTGACAACCTCCCAAAAAACCTTCTAGATGGGCAAATCTGATCAAATAAGAGGAGTTGTAGGTTGGTAAAAATGAAGGTGAGTTGATTGAAATGTTGCCCATACACATAAGGCCTTTCTTTATGGGGAAACCAAGGCCTTAAAAGTGACAACCTCCCAGAAAACCTTCTAGATGGGCAAATCTGATTAAACAAATGGTACTGTAGGGTTGCACAAATGAAGTCGAGTTGAGTGACATTTGGCTCGTTCACATAAGGCCTTTGTTTATGGGGCAACCAAGGCCCTAAAAGTGACAACCTCATAGAAGACCTTCTAGATGGGCAAATCTGATCAAATACATGGTACTCTAGGGTGGCACAAATGAAGACGAGATGATTGACATGTTGCCCGTCCACATAAGGCCTTTCTTTATGGGCAACCAAGGCTCTAAAAGAGACAACGTCCCAGAAAACCTTGTGGATGGGCAAATCTGATCAAATAAAAGGTGCTGTAGAGTGGCACAAATAAAGACGAGTTGATTGACATGTTGCCCGTCCGCATAAGGTCTTTCTATATGGGGCAACCAAGGCCCTAAATGTGACAACCTTCCTGAAAACCATGTAGATGGGCACATTTGATCATATAAATGGTGCTGTAGGGTGGCACAAATGAAGATGTATTGATTGACATGTTGCCCGTCCCCATAAGGCCTATTTTATAGGGCAACCAAGGGCCTAAAGGTGACAGCCTCCCAGAAAACTTTTTACATGGGCAAATCTGATCCAGTAAAAGGTGCTGTAGTGTGGCGCAAATGAAGACGAGTTTATTGACATGTTGCCCGTCCGCATAAGGCTTTTCTATATGGGCAATGAAGGCCCTAAAAGTGACAACCTCTCACAAAACCTTCTAGATGGGCAAATCGGATCAAATAAATGGTGCTGTAGGGTGGCACAAATGAAGACGAGTTGATTGACATGTTGCCCGTCCACATAAGGCCTTTCTTTTTTGGGGAACCAAGGCCTTAAACGTGACAACCTCCCAGAAAACCTTCTAGATGGGCAAATCTTATCAGACAAAAAGGTGCTGTGGGGTTGCACTAAAGAAGACGAGTTGATTGACGTGTTGCCCTTCCGCATAAGGCCTTTCTTTATGGGGAACCAAGGCGCTAAAAGTGACAACCGCCCAGAAAACCTTCTAGATGGGCAAATCTGATCAAAAAAGGAGCTGTAGGGTGGTAAAAATGAAGACGAGTTGATTAAAATGTTGCCCATACACGTAAGGCCTTTCTTTATGGGGCAACCAAGGCCTTAAATGTGACAACTTCCCAGAAAACCTTCTAGATGGGAAAATCTGATCGAATAAAAGGTGCTGTTGGGTGGCACAAATGAAGACAAGTTGATTAGAATGTCGCCCGTCCACATAAGGCCTTTCTTTATGGGGCAACCAAGGCCCTAAAAGTGACAACCTCCCAGAAAACCTTCTAGATGGGCAAATCTGATCAAATAAATGATGCTGTAGGTGTGCACAAATGAAGACGAGTTGATTGACATTTTGACCGTCCGCATAAGTCCTTTCTTTATGAGGCAACCAAGGCCTTAAAAGTGACAACCTCACAGAAAACCTTTTCGATGGGCAAATCTGATTAAATAAAAGGTGCTGTAGGAGTGCACAAATGAAGACGAGTTGATTGACATGTTGCCCTTCCACATAACGCCTTTCTATATGGGGCATCCAAGGCCCTAAAAGTGACAACCTCCCAGAAAACCTTCTAGATGGGCAAAGCTGATCAAATAAATGGTGCTGTAGGGTGGCACAAATGAAGACAAGTTGATTGACATGTTGCCCGTCCACATAAGGCCTTTCTTTTTGGGGCAACCAAGGCCCTCAAAGTGACAACCTCCCAGAAAACCTTCTAGATGGGCAAATCTGATCAAATAAATGGTGCTCTAGGGTGGCAGAATTGAAGACGAGTTGACAGACATGTTGCGCGTCCACATATGGCCTTTCTTCTTGGGGCAACCAAGGCCCTAAAAGTGACACCCTCCCAGAAAACCTTTTAGATGGGCAAATCTGATCAAATAAATGGTGCTGTAGGGTGGCACAAATGAAGACGAGTTGATTGACATGTTGCCCGTCCACATAAGGCTTTCTTTATGGGGCCACCAAGGCCCTAAAAGTGACAACCTCCCAGAAAACCTCCTATTTGGGCAAATCTGATCAAATAAATGGTACTGTAGGGTGGCACAAATGAAGACGTGTTGATTGACATGTTGTCCATCTGCATAAAGCCTCTCTTTATGGGGCAACCAAGGCCCTAAGAGTGACAACCTCCCAGAAGACCTTCTAGATAAGCATATCTGATCAAATAAAAGGTGCTGTAGGGTGGCACAAATGAAGTCGAGTTGATTGAAATATTACCCGTATTGACATCACGGATAAACTTGCGTTAACTCAGCAGATTGAGGACCCGAGTATATCCCCAGGTTTAAAACGAGATTATTCCACGATGTCAACGCGTGTTTATCCGTGCAGGTAACGCGAGTTTACCCGCGAGGTAATCCGTGAGGTTAACGTGAGTTTATAAACGAGGTTAACTCGAGTTTAACTCGAGTTTAACGCGCGTTTATCGGCGATGTTAACACGAGGTTATTACGAGTCCATCCACTAGGTTAACGCGACTTTGGCGCGTGTTTATCGGTTATGTTACCATGATCAAATAAATGGTGCTGTATGGTGGCACAAATGAAGAGGAGATGATTGACATGTTGCCCGTCCGCATAAGGCATTTCTTTATGGGGCAACCAGGGCCCTAAAAGTGACACCCTCCCAGAAAACCTTTTAGATGGGCAAATCTGATCAAATAAATGGTGCTGTAGGGTGGCACAAATGAAGACGAGTTGATTGACATGTTGCCCGTCCACATAAGGCTTTCTTTATGGGGCCACCAAGGCCCTAAAAGTGACAACCTCCCAGAAAACCTCCTATTTGGGCAAATCTGATCAAATAAATGGTACTGTAGGGTGGCACAAATGAAGACGTGTTGATTGACATGTTGTCCATCTGCATAAAGCCTCTCTTTATGGGGCAACCAAGGCCCTAAGAGTGACAACCTCCCAGAAGACCTTCTAGATAAGCATATCTGATCAAATAAAAGGTGCTGTAGGATGGCACAAATGAAGTCGAGTTGATTGAAATATTACCCGTATTGACATCACGGATAAACTTGCGTTAACTCAGCAGATTGAGGACCCGAGTATATCCCCAGGTTTAAAACGAGATTATTCCACGATGTCAACGCGTGTTTATCCGTGCAGGTAACGCGAGTTTACCCGCGAGGTAATCCGTGAGGTTAACGTGAGTTTATAAACGAGGTTAACTCGAGTTTAACTCGAGTTTAACGCGCGTTTATCGGCGATGTTAACACGAGGTTATTACGAGTCCATCCACTAGGTTAACGCGACTTTGGCGCGTGTTTATCGGTTATGTTACCATGCTCAAATAAATGGTGCTGTATGGTGGCACAAATGAAGAGGAGATGATTGACATGTTGCCCGTCCGCATAAGGCATTTCTTTATGGGGCAACCAGGGCCCTAAAAGTGACAACCTCCCAGAAAACCTTCTAGAAGGGCAAATCTTATCAAATAAATGGTACTGTAGGGTGGCACACATAAAGACGAGTTGATTGACATGTTGCCCGTCCACATAAGGTCTCTCTTTATGGGGCAACCAAGGCCCTAAAAGAGACAACCTCCCAGAAAACCTTCTAGATGGGCAAATCTGATCAAATAAAAGGTACTGTAGGGTGGCACAAATAAAGACGAGTTGATTGATATGTTGCCCATACGCGTAAGGCCTCTCTTTATGGGGCAACCAAGGCCTTAAATGTGACAACTTTCCAGAAAACCTTCTAGATGGGAAAATCTGATCGAATAAAAGGTGCTGTAGGGTGGCACAAATGAAGACAAGTTGATTAGAATGTCGCCCGTCCGCATAAGGCCTTTCTTTATGGGGCAACCAAGGCCCTAAAAGTGACAACCTCCCAGAAAACCTTCTAGATGGGCAAATCTGATCAAATAAATGATGCTGTAGGTGTGCACAAATGAAGACGAGTTGATTGACATTTTGACCGTCCGCATAAGTCCTTTCTTTATGAGGCAACCAAGGCCTTAAAAGTGACAACCTCACAGAAAACCTTTTCGATGGGCAAATCTGATTAAATAAAAGGTGCTGTAGGAGTGCACAAATGAAGACGAGTTGATTGACATGTTGCCCTTCCACATAACGCCTTTCTATATGGGGCATCCAAGGCCCTAAAAGTGACAACCTCCCAGAAAACCTTCTAGATGGGCAAAGCTGATCAAATAAATGGTGCTGTAGGGTGGCACAAATGAAGACAAGTTGATTGACATGTTGCCCGTCCACATAAGGCCTTTCTTTTTGGGGCAACCAAGGCCCTCAAAGTGACAACCTCCCAGAAAACCTTCTAGATGGGCAAATCTGATCAAATAAATGGTGCTCTAGGGTGGCAGAATTGAAGACGAGTTGACAGACATGTTGCGCGTCCACATATGGCCTTTCTTCTTGGGGCAACCAAGGCCCTAAAAGTGACACCCTCCCAGAAAACCTTTTAGATGGGCAAATCTGATCAAATAAATGGTGCTGTAGGGTGGCACAAATGAAGACGAGTTGATTGACATGTTGCCCGTCCACATAAGGCTTTCTTTATGGGGCCACCAAGGCCCTAAAAGTGACAACCTCCCAGAAAACCTCCTATTTGGGCAAATCTGATCAAATAAATGGTACTGTAGGGTGGCACAAATGAAGACGTGTTGATTGACATGTTGTCCATCTGCATAAAGCCTCTCTTTATGGGGCAACCAAGGCCCTAAGAGTGACAACCTCCCAGAAGACCTTCTAGATAAGCATATCTGATCAAATAAAAGGTGCTGTAGGGTGGCACAAATGAAGTCGAGTTGATTGAAATATTACCCGTATTGACATCACGGATAAACTTGCGTTAACTCAGCAGATTGAGGACCCGAGTATATCCCCAGGTTTAAAACGAGATTATTCCACGATGTCAACGCGTGTTTATCCGTGCAGGTAACGCGAGTTTACCCGCGAGGTAATCCGTGAGGTTAACGTGAGTTTATAAACGAGGTTAACTCGAGTTTAACTCGAGTTTAACGCGCGTTTATCGGCGATGTTAACACGAGGTTATTACGAGTCCATCCACTAGGTTAACGCGACTTTGGCGCGTGTTTATCGATTATGTTACCATGATCAAATAAATGGTGCTGTATGGTGGCACAAATGAAGAGGAGATGATTGACATGTTGCCCGTCCGCATAAGGCATTTCTTTATGGGGCAACCAGGGCCCTAAAAGTGACACCCTCCCAGAAAACCTTTTAGATGGGCAAATCTGATCAAATAAATGGTGCTGTAGGGTGGCACAAATGAAGACGAGTTGATTGACATGTTGCCCGTCCACATAAGGCTTTCTTTATGGGGCCACCAAGGCCCTAAAAGTGACAACCTCCCAGAAAACCTCCTATTTGGGCAAATCTGATCAAATAAATGGTACTGTAGGGTGGCACAAATGAAGACGTGTTGATTGACATGTTGTCCATCTGCATAAAGCCTCTCTTTATGGGGCAACCAAGGCCCTAAGAGTGACAACCTCCCAGAAGACCTTCTAGATAAGCATATCTGATCAAATAAAAGGTGCTGTAGGATGGCACAAATGAAGTCGAGTTGATTGAAATATTACCCGTATTGACATCACGGATAAACTTGCGTTAACTCAGCAGATTGAGGACCCGAGTATATCCCCAGGTTTAAAACGAGATTATTCCACGATGTCAACGCGTGTTTATCCGTGCAGGTAACGCGAGTTTACCCGCGAGGTAATCCGTGAGGTTAACGTGAGTTTATAAACGAGGTTAACTCGAGTTTAACTCGAGTTTAACGCGCGTTTATCGGCGATGTTAACACGAGGTTATTACGAGTCCATCCACTAGGTTAACGCGACTTTGGCGCGTGTTTATCGGTTATGTTACCATGCTCAAATAAATGGTGCTGTATGGTGGCACAAATGAAGAGGAGATGATTGACATGTTGCCCGTCCGCATAAGGCATTTCTTTATGGGGCAACCAGGGCCCTAAAAGTGACAACCTCCCAGAAAACCTTCTAGAAGGGCAAATCTTATCAAATAAATGGTACTGTAGGGTGGCACACATAAAGACGAGTTGATTGACATGTTGCCCGTCCACATAAGGTCTCTCTTTATGGGGCAACCAAGGCCCTAAAAGAGACAACCTCCCAGAAAACCTTCTAGATGGGCAAATCTGATCAAATAAAAGGTACTGTAGGGTGGCACAAATAAAGACGAGTTGATTGATATGTTGCCCATACGCGTAAGGCCTCTCTTTATGGGGCAACCAAGGCCTTAAATGTGACAACTTTCCAGAAAACCTTCTAGATGGGAAAATCTGATCGAATAAAAGGTGCTGTAGGGTGGCACAAATGAAGACAAGTTGATTAGAATGTCGCCCGTCCGCATAAGGCCTTTCTTTATGGGGCAACCAAGGCCCTAAAAGTGACAACCTCCCAGAAAACCTTCTAGATGGGCAAATCTGATCAAATAAATGATGCTGTAGGTGTGCACAAATGAAGACGAGTTGATTGACATTTTGACCGTCCGCATAAGTCCTTTCTTTATGAGGCAACCAAGGCCTTAAAAGTGACAACCTCACAGAAAACCTTTTCGATGGGCAAATCTGATTAAATAAAAGGTGCTGTAGGAGTGCACAAATGAAGACGAGTTGATTGACATGTTGCCCTTCCACATAACGCCTTTCTATATGGGGCATCCAAGGCCCTAAAAGTGACAACCTCCCAGAAAACCTTCTAGATGGGCAAAGCTGATCAAATAAATGGTGCTGTAGGGTGGCACAAATGAAGACAAGTTGATTGACATGTTGCCCGTCCACATAAGGCCTTTCTTTTTGGGGCAACCAAGGCCCTCAAAGTGACAACCTCCCAGAAAACCTTCTAGATGGGCAAATCTGATCAAATAAATGGTGCTCTAGGGTGGCAGAATTGAAGACGAGTTGACAGACATGTTGCGCGTCCACATATGGCCTTTCTTCTTGGGGCAACCAAGGCCCTAAAAGTGACACCCTCCCAGAAAACCTTTTAGATGGGCAAATCTGATCAAATAAATGGTGCTGTAGGGTGGCACAAATGAAGACGAGTTGATTGACATGTTGCCCGTCCACATAAGGCTTTCTTTATGGGGCCACCAAGGCCCTAAAAGTGACAACCTCCCAGAAAACCTCCTATTTGGGCAAATCTGATCAAATAAATGGTACTGTAGGGTGGCACAAATGAAGACGTGTTGATTGACATGTTGTCCATCTGCATAAAGCCTCTCTTTATGGGGCAACCAAGGCCCTAAGAGTGACAACCTCCCAGAAGACCTTCTAGATAAGCATATCTGATCAAATAAAAGGTGCTGTAGGGTGGCACAAATGAAGTCGAGTTGATTGAAATATTACCCGTATTGACATCACGGATAAACTTGCGTTAACTCAGCAGATTGAGGACCCGAGTATATCCCCAGGTTTAAAACGAGATTATTCCACGATGTCAACGCGTGTTTATCCGTGCAGGTAACGCGAGTTTACCCGCGAGGTAATCCGTGAGGTTAACGTGAGTTTATAAACGAGGTTAACTCGAGTTTAACTCGAGTTTAACGCGCGTTTATCGGCGATGTTAACACGAGGTTATTACGAGTCCATCCACTAGGTTAACGCGACTTTGGCGCGTGTTTATCGGTTATGTTACCATGATCAAATAAATGGTGCTGTATGGTGGCACAAATGAAGAGGAGATGATTGACATGTTGCCCGTCCGCATAAGGCATTTCTTTATGGGGCAACCAGGGCCCTAAAAGTGACAACCTCCCAGAAAACCTTCTAGAAGGGCAAATCTTATCAAATAAATGGTACTGTAGGGTGGCACACATAAAGACGAGTTGATTGACATGTTGCCCGTCCACATAAGGTCTCTCTTTATGGGGCAACCAAGGCCCTAAAAGAGACAACCTCCCAGAAAACCTTCTAGATGGGCAAATCTGATCAAATAAAAGGTACTGTAGGGTGGCACAAATAAAGACGAGTTGATTGATATGTTGCCCATACGCGTAAGGCCTCTCTTTATGGGGCAACCAAGGCCTTCGAAGTGACAACCTCCCAGAAAACCTTTTGCATGGGCAAATCTGATCAAATAAAAGGTGCTGAGGGTGGCACAAATAAAGACGCGTTGATTGACATGTTGCCCGTCCACATAAGGCCTTTCTTTATGGGGCAACCAAGGCCCGAAAACTGACAACGTACCAGAAAACCTTGTAGATGGGCAAATCTGATCAAACAAATGGTACTGTAGGGTGGCACAAATGAAGACGAGTTGAGTGACATTTTGCTCGTTCACATAAGGCCTTTCTTCATGGGGCAGCCAAGGCCCTAAAAGTGACAACCTCCCAGAAGACCTTCTAGATGGGCAAATCTGATCAAATACATGGTACTGTAGGGTGGCACAAATAAAGACGTGTTGACTGACATGTTGCCCATCCGCATAAGGTCATTGTTTATGGGGCAGCCAAGGCCCTAGAAGTGACAACCTCCCAGAATACCTTCTAGATGGGCAAATCTGATCAAATACATGGTACCGTAGGGTGGCACAAATGAAGACGAGTTGACTGACATGTTGCCCATCCGCATAAGGTTTTTCACTATGTGGCAACCAAGGCCTTAAAAGAGACACCTCCCCCCCCCAAAAAACCCTTCTACATGGGCAAATCTGATCAAATAAAAGGTGCTGTAGGGTGACACAAATGAAGACGAGTTGATTGACATGTCGCCCGTCTGCATAAGGCCTTTCTTTATAGGGCAACCTAGGCCCTAAAGTGACAACCTCCCTGAAAACCTTCTAGATGGGAAAATCTGATCAAATAAATGGTGCTGTAGGGTGTGGCAAATGAAGACGTGTTGATTGACATGTTGCCCGTCCATATAAGGCCTTTTTTATGGGGCAACCAAGGTCCTAAAGGTAACAACCTCCCAGAAGACCTTGTAGATGGGCAAATCTGATCAAATAAATGGTCCTGTAGTGTGGCACAAATGAAGACAAGTTGATTGATATGTCGCCCGTCCGCTTAAGGCCTTTCCTTATGGGGCAACCATGGCCCTAAAAGTGAAAACCTCCCAGAAAACCTTCTAGATGGGCAAATCTGATCAAATAAAGGGTGCTGTAGGGTTGCACAAATGAAGACGAATTGATTGACATGTTGCCCTTCCGCATAAGGCCTTTCTCTATGGGGCATCCAAGGCCCTAAAAGTGACAACCTCCCAGAAAACCTTCTAGATGGGCAAAGCTGATCAAATAAATGGTGCTGTAGGGTGGCACAAATGAAGACGTGTTGATTGACATGTTGCCCGTCCACATAAGACCTTTGTTTATGGGACAACCAAGGACCTAAAAGTGACAACTGCCCAGAAAACCTTCTAGATGGGCAAATCTGATCCAATAAATGGTGCTGTAGGGTGGCACAAATGAAGACAAGTTGATTGACATGTTGCCCGTCCAGATAAGGCCTTTCTTTTTGGGGCAACCAAGACCCTCAAAGTGACAACCTCCCAGAAAACCTTCTAGATGGGCAAATCTGATCAAATAAATGATGCTCTAGGGTGGCACAATTGAAGACGAGTCGATTGACATGTTGCCCGTCCACATAAGGTCTTTCTTTATGGGGCAACCAAGGCCCTAAAAGTGACAACCTCCCAGAAAACCATCTAGATGGGCAAATCTGATCAAATAAATGGTGCTGTAGGGTGGCACAAATAAAGACGAGTTGATTGACATGTTGCCCATCTGCATAAGGTCTCTCTTTATGGCACAACAAAGGCCCTAAGAGTGACAACCTCCCAGAAGACCTTCTAGATGGGCAAATCTGATCAAATAAAAGGTGCTGTAGGGTGGCACAAATGAAGTCGAGTTGATTGACTTATTACCCGTATTGACATCACGGATAAACTTGCGTTAACTCAGCAGATTGACTCCCCGAGTATATCTCCAGGTTGAATACGAGATTATTCCACGATGTCAACGCGTGTTTATCCGTGCGGGTAACGCGAGTTTATCCGCGAGGTAATCCGTGAGGTTAACGTGAGTTTATCCCCGAGGTTAACTCGAGTTTAACGCGCGTTTATCGGCGATATTAACACGAGGTTATTACGAGTCCATCCACTAGGTTAACGCGACTTTGGCGCGTGTTTATCGATTATGTTAACATGATCAAATAAATGGTACTGTAAGGTGGCACAAATGAAGACGAGTTGATTGATATGTTGCCCGTCCGCATAAGGCCTTTCTTTATGGGGCAACCAAGGCCCTAAAAATGACAACCTCCCAGAAAACCTTCTAGAAGGGCACATCTGATCAAATAAATGGTGCTGTAGGGTGACACAAATGAAGACGAGTTGATTGACATGTTGCCCGTCCACATAAGGCCTTTCTTTATCGGGCAACCAAGGCCCTAAAAGTGTTAACCTCCCAGAAAACCTTCTAGATGGGCAAATCTGATCAAATAAAAGGTGCTGTAGGGTGGCACAAATAAAGGCGAGTTGATTGAAATGTTGCCCTTAGGCATAAGGCCTATCTTTATGGGGCATCTATGGCCCTAAAAGTGACAACCTTCCAGAAAATCTTCTAGATGGGCAAATCTGATCAAATAAAAGGAGTGTAGGGTGGTAAAAATAAAGGCGAGTTGATTGAAATGTTGTCCATACACATAAGGCCTTTCTGTATGGGGAAACCAAGGCCTTAATAGTGACAACCTCCCAGAAAACCTTCTAGATGGGCAAATCTGATGAAATAAAAGGTGCTGTAGGTTGGCACAAACGAAGACGAGTTGAATGACGTGTTGCCCGTCCACACAAGGCCTTTCTTTATGGGGCAACCAAGGCCCTAAAAGTGACAACCTCCCAGAAAACCATCTAGATGGGCAAATCTGATCAAATAAATGATGCTGTCGGGTGGCACAAATAAAGACGAGTTGATTGACATGTTGCCCGTCCACATAAGGCCTTTCTTTATGGGATAACCAAGGCCCTAAAAGTGACAACCTCCCAGAAAATCTTCTATATGGGCAAATCTGATCAAATAAATGGTGCTGTAGGGTGGCACAAATGAAGACGAGTTGACTGACATGTTTCCCATCTGCATAAGGCATTTCTTTATGGGGCAACCAAGGCCCTAAAAGTGACAACCTCCCAGAAGACCTTCTAGATGGACAAATCTGATCAAATAAAAGGGTGGGTGTAGGGTGGCACAAATGAAGTCGAGTTGATTGATATCTTACCCGTATTGACATCGCGTTAACTCAGCAGATTGACTCCCCGAGTATATCCCCAGGTTTAACACAAGATTATTCCACGATGTCAACGCGTGTTTATCCGTGCTGGTAACGCGAGTTTATCCGCGAGGTAATCCGTGAGGTTAACGTGAATTTATTCCCGACGTTAACAGGAGTTTAACGTGCGTTTATCGGCGATGTTAACACGAGGTTTTTACGAGTCCATCCACTAGGTTAACACGACTTTGGCGTGTGTTTATCGGTTATGTTAACATGAGTTGATGCGCGAGGTTATTGCGAATTTATCCGCGTTGTTAGCGCGAGTTAAACGCGATGTTACGCGAGTATGAAGCGAATGTATCCGCGAAGTGATCGTGAGTTTGGCGCGAGTATATCCGCGATGTTTACGCGAGTTTAACGCGAGTTAATCCGCGAGGTTAACGCAAATGTATGCGCGAGGTTTACTCCAGTTTAACGTGCGTTTATTCGCGAGAGTAACGCGATTTTGACGGGTGTTCATCCACGAGTTAACGCGAGTTTATCCCTGGGGTTAACATGAGGTTTATGCGCGTTCAACGCGAGTTATTTCCCGAGATTGACGTGTGTTTATCTGCACGGTCAGCGCGAGTTTATGCCAGACGTTAACCCGAGCTTTTCCGCCACTTTAATGCGAGTTTTTTCTGCGATATTAATGCGAGTTTGTGCGCAGGGTTATCGCGAGTTGATCCGCGTCTTTGGCGAGAGTTTAACTTTAGTTTACCCTGGAGGTTAATGCGGGTTTGGCGCGAGTTTGTCCGCGAGTTTAACACGAGTTTATCCCCGAGGTTAACGCGAGATTAACGAGTAACCGTGAAATTAGCGAGAGTATATGCGTCACGCTAACCCGAGTTTATCCGCGAACTTAACGCGAGTCGAACCACTAGGTGCGTGTTTTACGCGAAGTTCACTCGAGTTTAACACGCGTTTATCCGCGAAGTTCGCTCGAGTTTAATGCGAGTTTATTCACGTAGTTAGCCCGATTTTGACGCGACAGTAACGCGAGTTTATCCGTGTGGTTAGCACGTGTTTTACGCAAGCTTATCCGCAAGTTTAACACGAGTTTAATACGAGTTTATCCACGAGGGTTACGCAAATTTAACGCGAGGTTATGCGCGAGGTTAACGCGAGTTTAACGCGAGTTAAACGTGCGTTTATCGGTGATGTTGACTCAATTTTATACGCAAGGTTATCGCGAGTTTATCCGCGTTGTAAGCGCGAGTTGAACGCGAGCTTAGCGCGAATTTATCCCCGGGCTTATTGCGAGTTTATCCGCGAGTTAACAGTTAACCTGCGAGGGTAACTCGAATGTAACGCGTGTTTGCCCGCGATTTTAAAACTAGTTTATCCCCGAGGTTAAAGCGAGATTAATCCGTGGTAATCCGTCAGGTTCAAACGTGTTTATCCGCGTGGTTAGCCGGCGTTTGGCGTGAGAATAACCGCGAGTTTAACGCGAGTTTAACGCGAGTTAATCCGGGAGGTTAACGCATGTCAACTGCTAGGTTCACGCGAGGTTATCCGCGAGGTTAACACGAGTGTAATGCAAGTTTAACGCAAGTTAATGCACGATGTTAACGTGTGTTTACCCACGAGTGTAACGCGAATTTATCGCCGAGGTTAAGGCGAGATTAACGCGCGTTTAACACTAGTTAATCCGCGAGATTAATGCGAGATTATCACGAGTTAATTCGCGAGGTTAACGCGTGTTTATTCGCGAGATTAGCACGAGTCTATGCGCGATGTTTAAGTTTAATGGGAGGTTAATTCAAATTTAACGCGTATTCATCTGCGAGGTTAACTCGATTTTGAAGGGAGATTATCCGCGTTGTCAGCGCGCGATTATCCGTGAGATTAGCGTGTGTCTTACGCGAGTTTGTCCGCAAGGTTAACGCAAGTCTAACACGAGTTTATCCACGAGTTTAACTCGAGTTGAACGCGCGTTTATCAGCGATGCTAACGCGAGGTTATTCTCGAGGTTATCGCGAGTTAATCCACGTTGTTAGCGCTAGTTTAAAGCGAATTTATCCACGAGATTATGGCGAGTTTATCCCCGTTGTTAGCGAGAGTTAATTCGCGAGGTTAATGCGAATTTATGCGCAAGGTTATCGCGAGATTATCGGGTTTAAAGCGAATTTATTCCCGAGAATAACGCGAGTCTATTCGGTAGGTTAACGCGAGTTTATCTTCAAGGTTAACTCGAGTTTTCCGCGAGTTTATCCGCGATTATAACGCGGGTTTATGCCCGAAGTTATCGCGAGTTTCTCCGCGTGTTTTTTCGGCGAGTTTGTCCGCGAGGTTAACGTGAGTTTGGCACGTGTTCGTCCGCGAGTTTAACGCGAGTATATCCCCGAGGCTAACGCGAGATTAACGCGAATTAATCTGCGATGTTAACGCGAGATTAACGCGAGTTAATCCAGGAGATTAATACGAATTAATCCGAGAGGTTAACGCGAATTTAAGGAGTGTTTGTCCGCGAGTTGAACGCGAGTTTATTCCCGAGGTTAAAGCGAGATCAACGCGAGTTTATCAGCAAGAGTAACGCGAGTGTAACGCAAGTTTAGCGCGAGAAAATCCGCGAGGTTAACGTGTGTTTAGCCGTGAGTTTAACGCGAGTTTATCCCTAAGGCTAAGGCGAGTTTAACGCGAGTGTAACGCGCGTTAATCCGCGCGGTTAACGCGTGATTATACGCAACGTTAACGTGAGGTTAACGCGTGCTTATACGCGAATTTAACGCGTGATTTTCCGCCAGTGTAACGCGAGTATATCCCTAATGTTAACACGAGATTAACGCGAGTTAATTCGTGATGTTAACGCGTGTTCATCCGCGCGATTATCGCTAGTTGATCCGCGAGTTTAACGCGAGGTAATCCGCGAGGTAATCCGCGAGGTTAAAGCGACTTTATCCCAGATGTTAACGCGAGTTTATCCGCGAGTTAATCAGTAAGGTTAACGTAACTTTAACCCGAGTTTATTTGGGAGGTTAACTCGAGTTTAGCGCGAGTTTATCCGCGAGTTTAACGCGACTCGTGGTTAACGCGAGTTTATCCGCGGAAATAACGGGAGTATAACGGGAGTCTGTTCGCGATGTTAATGCGAGTCTATCCGTGAGAGTAATGCCAGTTTAACGCGAGTTTATCCGCCGCGTTTAGTCGAAGTAAACGCGACTTTATCCGCGATGATAATGCGAAATTATGCGCGAAGTTAACCCGAGTTTAACGCGTGTTTTCCGCGAGGTTAACACGCGTTTGGCGTGATTTATCCGCGAGGTTAACGTGCGTTTATCCACCACGATGTTAACTTGAGTTTTTCGTGAGTATATCGGCGATGTTAACGGAAGTTTATGCGCGAGGTTATTGCGAGTTTATCCGCGTTCTTGGCGCGAGTACAACGCGACGTTAACTCGAGTTTAACGTAAATTTGTCCGGGAGGTTATCGCGAGTTTAGCTGCGTTGTTAGCAAGAGTTAACCCGCAAGGTTAACGCGAATGTATCCGTGAAGTTAGCGCAGATTTAACGCGTGTTTATCCAGGATATTAATGCGAATTTATGAACAAGGTTATCGTGAGTTTATCCGCGATATTATCACGAGTTTGACACGGGGTTATCCCCGAGGTTAACTCGAGTTCAGTGCGAGTTTATTTGTTTGTCCGCGAGTTTAACGGGAGTTGATTACCGAGGTTAACGCGAAATAAACGCGAGTTAATTTGCGAGGTCAACGCCTGTTTACCCGCGGGTCTAGCGCGAGTTTATGCGCGGCGCTAACGCGAGCTTAACGCAAGTTTATCCGCGAGATTAACGCGAGTCTAACCGCTAGGGTAACACGAGTTTATCTGCGAGGTTAACTCGAGCTGAACGCGAGTTTATCCTTGAGGTTAACTCGAGTTTAACGCGAGTTTATCCACAAGGTTAACGTGAGTTTAACACGAGCTTATCCGCGAGGTTAATGCAAGTTTAACACGAGGTTAACGCGAGTTTTGCGCGAGTTTATCTGCGAGGTTAACACGAGTTTATCCACTAGTTAATCCGCGAGGTTAACGCGTGTTTGTCCGCGACTTTAACGCTAGTTTATCCCCATGGTTAAAGCGAGATTAACGCGAGTTAGTCCGTGAGGTTAATGCATGTTTATCCGCGTGGTTAATGCGCGTTTGGCGTTAGAATATCCGCGATTTTAACGCGAGTTAATCCTGGTGTTTAATGCATGTTTATCCGTGGGGTTAACGCGAGTTCGTCCGCGAGCCGAACTCGAGTTTAACGCGAATTTATCCCCGATGTTAAGGCGAGTTTAATGCTACGTAATCCGCGAGGTGAACGGCGTGTATCCCCGGGGTTAATGCAAGATTAATGCGAGTTAAATCGCATGGTTAGCTCGTGTTCATCCGCGGGATTAGCGCGGGTTTATGTGCGACGCTTACGCGAGGTTAATCGCGAGATTAACGCGAGTTTATTCGCTATGTTTACGCGCGTTTAAAGTGACGTTAACTCGAGTTTAACGCGAGTGCATCCGGGAGGTGAACTCGAGTTTAACGGGAGTTTATTCGCGTTCTTAGTGCGAGGTTGACGGGAGATTAATGCGAGAGTATCCGTGAGGTTAGCACGTGTTTAATGCGAGCGTTAATCTCGCGTCAACCTTGTGGAGCAACTTGCACAAAATGTGCGTTAAACTCGCGTAAACCTCGCATATAAACTCGCGTTCACTTTGCGGATAAACTCGCGTTAACCTCGCGGTTAAACTCGCGTTAACCTCGCGCAAAACTCGCCATAACCTTGCGGAGAAACTCCTGTCAAACTCTCATTAACCTTTCGTTAAACTCGCGTACAACTCGCGTTAAACTCGTGGGTAAACTCGTGTCAAACTCTCGCTAACCGTGCGGATTAACATCCGTTATCCTCGCGGGTCAACAAGCGTTAATCTCGCGTCAACCTCGCGGGTAAACTCCTGTCAAATCCGCGTTAACATTACGGTAATCTCGCGTTAACCTCGCGCTAACCTCACGGCTAAACTCGCGACAAACTCGCGTTAACCTGGGGAATTAACTCTCACTGGCAACGCGGATAAAGTCGCGATAACCTCGCGGATAAATTTGGGTTAATATCGCTGATAAACTCACTTCAAACTCGAGGTAACCTACAGCACCTTTTATTTGATCAGATTTGTCCATCTAGAAGGTTTTCTGGGAGGCTGTCACTTTTAGGACTTTGGTTGTCCCATGAAGAGGGGTCATACGGGAACGGGAAATATGTCAATCAACTCGTCTTCATTTGTTCCACCCTACAGCAACTTTTATTTGATAAGATCTGCTCATCTAGAAGGTTTCCTGGGAGGTTGTCACGTTTAGGGCCTTGGTTGCCCCATAAAGAGGGGTCATATGGGGACGAGCAGTATGCCAATCAACTCGTCTTCATTTGTGGCAGCCAACAGCACATTTTATTTGATCAGATTTGTCCATCTAGGATGTTTTGTGGGAGGTTGTCACTTTTAGGGCCTTGGTTGCCCCATAAAGAAAGGCCTTGTGCGGACGGGCAACATGTCAAACAACTCGTCTTCATTTGTGCCACCCTACAACACTTTTTATTTCATCAGATTTGCCCATCTAGGATGTTTCCTGGGAGGTTGTCACTTTAGGGCCTTGGTAGCCCCATAAAAAGAGGCCTTATGCAGACGGGCAACATGTCAATCAACTCGTCTTCATTTGTGCCACCCTACAGCACCTTTTATTTGATCAGATTTGCCCAATCTAGAAGGTTTTCTGGGAGGTTGTCACTTTTAAGGCCTTGGTTGCCCCATAAAGAAATGCCTTATGCGGTCGGGCAACATGTCAATCAACTCGTCTTTATTTGTGCCACCCTACAGCATCTTTTATTTGATCACATTTGCCCACCTAGAAGGTTTTCTGGGAGGTTGTAACTTTTAGGGCCTTGTTTGCCCCATAAACAAAGGCCTTATGCGGACGGGCAACATGTCAGTCAACTCGTCTTCATTTGTGCAACCCTACAGCACCTTTTATTTGATCAGATTTGCCCATCTAAAAGGTTTTCTGGGAGGTTGTCATTTTTTGGGCCTTGGTTGCCCCGTAAAGAAAAGCCTTATGCGGACGGGCAACATGTCAATCAACTCGTCTTCATTTGTGCCACCCTACAGCACCTTTTATTTGATCTGATTTGCCCATCTAGAAGGTTTTGTGGGAGGTTGTCACTTTTAAAGCCTTGGTTGCCCCATAAAAAAGGCCTTATGCGGACGGGCAACATGTCAGTCAACTCGTGTTCATTTGTGCCACCCTGCAGCACCATTTATTTGATCAGATTTGCCCATCTAGAAGGTTTTCTGGGAGGTTGTCACTTTTAGGGCCTAGGTTGCCCCATAAAGACAGGCCTTATGCGGGAGGGCAACATGTCAATCAACTGGTCTTCATTTGTGCCACCCAACAGCAGGTGCCATTTTTCCTGTTTTGATGGAATAAAAAAATGTCAAAATGTCGAAATGTCAAATAAGTAACTAACTTCACATCGCTTAGATAATCTCGTGTTAACTCCGCGGATAAACTCGCGCAAAACTCGCGTTAATCTCGCGTGTTAAACTCGCCTTAGCCTTGTGGATAAACTAGCCTTAAACACGCGTTAACCTCACGGATAAACCAGCGTTAATGTCGCGTCACACTCGTCTAACGACGCGGATAAACTCGCGTTAATCTCGGGGATGAATACCCGTCAAAATCGCGTTAATCTCGCGTATAAACGCACGTTAAACTCGAGTTAACGTCGCTAGTACATTCGTATTAACCTTGCGGATTAACTCGCGTTAAACTCCCGTTAACGTTGCGGATGTACTCGCGATGATCTCGCGGATAAACTCGCCTCATACTCGCGTAACATCGCGTTTAACTCGCGCTAAGAACGCGGATAAATTCGCGATAACCTCGCACATAAACTCACGTTAACATCGCCGATAAACTCGCGCCAAAGACGGGTTAATCTCGTGGATGGACTCGTGTTAACCTCACGTAAACATCGCCGATAAACGCGCGTTAAACTCCAGTTAACCTCCAGGATAAACTGGAGTTAACCTCCCGGATAAACTCGCACTAAATAATATCGTGGATAAACTCGCAATATCCTTGCGCATAAACTCGCATTAATATCCCAGATAAACTCGCGTAAAACGCGCGCTATCCTCACGCATAAACTCGCGTTAATCTCGAGTTAACATCGCGGGTTAACTCTGGCTAACAGCACGCATTAACTCGGGATAACCTCGCGGACAAATTCGCGTTAAACTCGAGTTGACATCGCGTTGTACTCGCGCTAAGAACGTGGTTAAACTCGCAATAACCTAGCGCATAACCTCACGTTAACATCGTCGATAAACTCGCGTTAAACTCGAGATAGCCGCGTGGACAACCTCGTGTTAACTTCGCGTATAAACTCGCGCCAAACGCGCGTTATCCCCGCAGATAAACTCGTGATAACCTCGCTCTAACATCGCCGATAAACTCGCGTTAAACTCATGCTAAACTGGCGGATAAACTCGCGTTAACCTAACGGATAGACTAGTGCCAAAACCGCGGACGAACGCGCATTAATCTCGCGTTAACCCCGCGCATATACTCGCGTTAACACGGCGGATAAACTCGCGTTCAACTCGACTAAACTGGCGTCAAACTGGCGTTAACTCACGGGTAGACTCGCGTTAATCTCGCCCACAGGCTTCCTTTAAACTCGTGTTAATCTCATGGATAAACTCGAGTTAATCACGAGGATTACCGTGCGTTAAACACAAGGCGCATTAAACAAGCGTTAAACTCGTGGATAAACTCACGGATAAACTCCGATTAAAGTCGTGCTAATTTTGCTGATCAATTCGCGGAGAAACTCACGTTAACCTTAGGGCCAAACTCGCGTTTACCTCGAGGATTACCTCCCGGATAAACACGAGTTAACCGCACGGATAAACACGTATTGACATCTCGGATTAACTCGCATTAACCTCGTGTTAAACTCGGAGATATACTCGCGGAAAGATAAACGCAAGTTTATCCGCGATGTCAATACGGGCAATATGTCAATCAACTCGCCCTCATTTGTGCCATCCTACAGCACCTTTTATTTGATCAGATTTGCCCATCTAGAAGGTTTTCTGGAAAGTTGTCACTTCTAGGGCCTTGGTTGACCCATAAAAAGGGGTCATATGGGGACGGGCAACATGTCAATGAACTCGTCTTCATTTGTGGCACCCTACAGCACCTTTTATTTGATCAGATTTGCCCATCTAGAAGGTTTTCTGGGAGGTTGTCACTTTTAGGGCCTTGGTTCCCCATAAAGAGGGGTCATATGGGGACGGGCAAAGCGTCAATCATCTCGTCTTCGTTTGTTCCACCCTACAGCACCTTTTATTTGATAAGATGTTCCCATCTAGAAGGTTTTCTGGGAGGTTGTCACTTTTAGGGCCTTGGTTGCCCCATAAAGAGGGGTCATGTGGGGACGGGCAACATGTCAATCAACTCGTCTTCATTTGTGCCACCCCAAAGCAAGCACCTTTTATTTGACCAGAGTTGCCCATCTAGAAGGTTTTCTGGGAGGTTGTCACTTTTAGGGCCTTGGTTGCCCCATAAAATGGGGTCATATGGGGACGGGCAACATGTCAATCAACTCGTCTTCATTTGTGCCACCCTACAGCAGATGCCATTTTTTTGTTAAAATGTCAAATTAGGAATAAGTAATTAACTTCACATCGCTGGTATGCACTTCTAACACCACATTGCGCGTCGAACCACGCTCGGCTCGTGGTAGAGATTCATGACCATTACTTTACTGAACCCCCACTCTTAACTTAGAGATCATATATACTTCGGCCCATTGGTATTACGAAACACAGTTCTGCCCTGTAACACGATGTTGGGGTATCGCACAGGGGCTGTGTATTCCCTTCGGATAGTAGGCATGTATCAAACATATGCCCCCCCCCCCCCCACCTTACGTAACTGACGTCCGTCAGAAAATCATGGCTGCCGATGTTGATATTCTCTCTCGGGGATATCAGCCCTGTCCGAAACTGTTGGGCTGCAGGTCGGGTATCGCAGAGGGGTTGTGTATTTTCCTCGGATATTGGGCATGTATCAAAATCGTGACCCCTTTATCACTTTACTGACGTTACACCTGACATGACAATCTCAGCGGCCGGTGTTGAAATTTCTGGATATTCCACCCCCACCCCACGGGATATCCGCCCTGTCAAAAATTGTCGGGCTAAAGGTCGGCTATCGCACAGTGGAGGTGTATTGGGCATGTATCAAAATTGTGACCTCTTATCACATAAACTACGTCCATAGTAACCCCTAACATGTAAATCTCGGCTGCGGGTGTTGATAGCAGCCCAGTCAGACAATGTCGGGATAAAGGGCGGCTATCGCACACTGGCGGTGTATTTCCATCGGATATTGGTCATTTATCAAAATCGTCCCCCCCCCCCCCAATAGCCCCCCCCCCCCCCCTCCTCCTCTGCTATCACACAACTGACGCCCGTAGTCACTTCTGCCATGAGAATTGTGGCTGTCGGACTTGATATTCCTCTAGGAGATATCAGATCTGTCAGACAATCTCGGGATAAAGATCGTTTATTGCTCAATGGTGGTGTATTTCCATCGGATATTGAACATGTATCAAAGTCGTGACCCTCTTTATCGCATAACTGACGTCCGTACTCACCTCTGACATGAGAATCGTGGCTGCGGGTGTTGATATTCCATCTTGCAGATATCAGCCCCGTGAGACAATATTGGGCTAAAGGTCGGCTATCGCACAGTAGCAGTGTATTCCCATTGGATATTGGGCAAGTATCAAAATCGTGACCCCCCCCCCCCCTTCCCCCCACTATATCAGATAACGGACGTCCGTAGTCACCCCTGGAATGAGAATGAGAATCTCGGATGCTGGTGTTATTTCCTCTTGGGAATATCAGCCCTGTTAGACAATGTCGGGCTGAAGGTCGGGTATCGCACATGGAGATGTATTTCCATCGGATAATGGGCTTGTGTCAAAAGCGTGACCCCCCGCCCCTCCTCCCTCCATCACACAAATGACGTCCATATTCACCCCTGAAATGAGAATCTCGGCTGCCGGTGTTGATATTCCAACTCGGGATATCAGCCCTATTAGACATTTGTTTGGCTAAAGGTCAAGTATCGGACAGTGGATGTGTATTTCCTTGGGATATTTGGCATGAATCAAAATGTGATCCACGTATCACATAACTTACGTCCGTAGTCATCATTGACAAGGGAATCTCAGCTACCGAGGTTGATATTCCCTTTCGGGTATATCAGTCCTGTCAGACAATGTCGGGCTAAGGGTCGGGAATGGCAATGTGGCTGTGTATTTTGAACGGATATCAGGAATGTATCAAAAGCGTGTCCCCTTTTATCACCTCAATGACCCCGTGTTAACCCCTGGCATGAAAATTTCAGCTACCGGGGTTAATATTCCCTCACGGGGATATTAGCCCTGTCAGACAATGTTGGGCTAAAGGTCAAGAATGGCACAGTGGCTGTGCATTTCCACCGGATATTGGGAATGTATCAAAATCGTTACCCCATTATCACCTAACTGACGCCCGTGGTCACCCCTGACAGGATAATCTCAGCTATCGAGGTTGATATTCCCTCTCGGGAATATCAGCTCTGTTAGGAAATATCGCGCTGAAGGCAGCGAATGTCACAGTGGATGTGTCTTCCCCACTGTTATCAGGAATGTATCAAAAATGTGACCCTTCATCACCCAAGTGACGCCCGTAGTCACCCCCAGTAAGGGAATCTTAGCTACCGAGGTTAATATTCCCTCTCGGGGATATCAGCCCTGTCGGGAAATGTTGGACTGAAGGCTTGAAATGGCACAGTGGCTGTGTATTTCCAGCGGATATTGGGAATGTATCAAAGTCATGAACCCAGTATCACCGAACTGACACCTATAGTCACCCCTAATAGGAGAATCTCAGCTACCGCGGTTAATATTCCCTCTCGGGGATCTCAGCCCTTTCAGAAGATGTCGGGCGGGCTGAAGGCAAGAAATTGCACAATGGCTGCGTATTTCCCGCAGATATCGGAAATGCATCAAAAGCGTGACACCCTTATGACAGGAGCATCTCAGCTACCGAGGTCAATCTTCCCTCTCGAGGATATCAGGTCGTTTAGGAAATATCGGGCTAAAAGTCGGAAAGGGCATAGTGGTTGTGTAATTCCACCGGGTATTGGGAAGGTATCAAAACCGTGAGCCCCATATCACCCAACTGACGCCCGCAATCATCACCGACGTGAGAATTTCAGCTACCAAGGTTGATATTCCCTTTCGGGGATATCAGCCCTGTCGAACAATGTCGGGCTAAGGGTCGAGAATGGCAATGTGGCTGTGTATTTTGAACGGATATCCGGAATGTATCAGGAGCGTGGCCCCTTTATCACCTCAATGACCCTTAGTCACCCATGACAAGAAAATTTCAGCTACCGAGGTTGATATTCCCTCTCGGGGATATTAGCCCTGTCAGACAATGTTGGACTAAAGGTCGAGAATGGCACAATGCCTGTGTATTTCCACCGGATATTGTGAATATATTAAAACCGTGGCCCCCTTATCACGTAATTGACGCCTGTAGTCACCACTGACGTGAGAACTTCGGCCACCGAGGAGGATATACCTTTCCCGAAGTTCAGCCCTGTCAGACAATACTGGGCTAAAGGTCGGGAACGGCACACAGGCTGTGTATTTCCAACGGTATCTAAACCGTGACCCTCTTATCACCTGACTGACGCGCGCGGTCACCCTTGACATTAGACTTTCAGCTATCGAGGTTTATATTCCTTCTCAGGGATATCAGCCCTGTCAGATAAGTAAGGACTAAAAGTCGAGAATGGCACAATGCCTGTGTATTTCCACCGGATATAGGGAAGGTATCAAAACTGTGAACCCCATATCACCCAATTGACGCGCGTAGTCACCCCTGACATGAGAATTTCCGCTACCGAGGTATTCCCTATTAGCCCTGTCAGACAATGTTGCCATTATGTTGGGCTAAAGGTTAAGAATGGCAATGTGGCTGTGTATTTCCGCCGGATATTGGGAATATATCAAAACCGAGACCCCCTTCTCACCTGACTGACGCATGCAGTCACCTCCTACACGAGAATTTAAGCTACCGAAGTTGATATTCCTTCTTAGGGATATCAGCCCTGTCTTTCAATGTCGGCATAAAGATCTGGAATTGCACAGTGGCTCTGAATTTCCGCCAGATTTCGGAAATGTATCAAAACCGTGACCTCCTTATAACTAAATTGACGGTCGTAGTCACTCCTGTCATGAGAATTACAGCTGATGATCCCTCACGGGGATACCAGCGGGGTTAGGAAATACTGGATTGAAGCTCGGAAAAAGTACAGTGGCTGTGTATTTGCACCGGATATTGAAAATGTATGAAAATCGTGACCCCATATCACCTAATTGACGCCCGTAGTCACCCCTGACATTAGAATTTCGGCTACCGAAGTTGATATTCATTCTCGGGAATATCAGCCCTGACAGACATTGTCGGGCTAAAGGTCTGGAATGGCACAGTGGCTGTGCGTTTCCGCTGGATTTTGGGAGTGTACCAAAACCGTGACCCCTTATCACCAAATTGACGGTCGTAGTCACCCTTGACATGAGAATTTCAGCTACCCGGGTTGATATTCCCTCTCTCAGATATCAGCCCTATCAGACAATGTCGGGCTAATTTACGGGGATGACGCAGTGGCAGTGTATTTTAACCGGATATCAGGAATGTATCAATGGGGTTGCCCCAATGATCCCATAGTCACCACTGACATGAAAATTTCAGCTACCGAGGTTAATATTCCCTCTCGGGGATATCAGACCTGTCAGACAATGCCCGGCCAAAGGTCGAGAATGACAGAGAGGCTGTGTATTTCAAACGGATATTGGGAATATGTCATAACCGTGACGCCCTTATAACCTACATGTAACTGATGGCCGTAGTCACCCTTGACATGAGATTTTAAGCTACTGAGTTTGATATTCCTTCTCGGGGATATCAGCCCTGTCAAACATTGTCGGTCTAAAGATATAGAATGGCACAGTGGTTGTGTATTTTGAGCGGATATTGAAAATGTATCAAAATTGTATTGTGACTCTTCATCACCTAATTGACGCCCATCGTAACCCCTGACATTAGAATTTCGGCTACCGAGGTTGATATTCCTTCTCGGGAATATCAGCCCTGTCAGACATTGCCGGGCGTAAGGTCTGGAATGGCACAGTGGCTGTGTGTTTCCGCCGGATTTTGTGAATGTATCAAAACCGAGACCACCTAATCACGAAATTGACGGTCGTAGTCACCCCTGACAGAAGAATACCGAGGTTCATATTCCAGTTTAGGGATATCAGCAATCTCATACAAAGCCGGGCTAACGGCCGGGTATGACACAATCACAGTGACAGTGTATTTTTGACGAATATCGGGAATGTATCAAAACCGTGACCCGATTAGCACCTAACTGACGCCGGGAGAGACTCCTGACTGGCGAATTTCGGCTACCGAGGTTGATATTCATTCTCGAGCAAATCAACCCTGTCAGACATTGTCGGGCTAAAGGTCTGGAATGGCACAGTGGCTTTGAATTTCCGCCGGATTTTGGGAATATGTCGAAACCGCCACCTCATTATCAGCAAATTGACGGTCGTAGTCACCCCTGACATAAGAATTCAAGCTACCGAGGTTTATATTCCCTCTCAGAGATATCAGCAATCTCATACAATGCCGGGCTAACGGCCGGGAATGGCACAGTGGCTGTGTATTTTGAACGGATATCGGGATTGTATCATAACCGTGACCCCATTATTACCGAATTGACGTCGGTAGTGACCCTTGATTTGATAATTTCGGCTACCAAGGTTAAGATGCAATCTCGGGGAAATCAGCCCTGTCAGACATTTTCGGGCTAAAGGTCTCGAATGGCACAGTTGCTGTGTGTTTCCTCCGGATCTTGGGAATGTTTCAAAACCGTGACCCCAGTATCACCAACTGAAGGCTGTAGTCACCCCGACATAAGAATTTCAGGTACCGAGGTTCATATTCAACCTCAGATATATCGGCCCTGTCATACAATGTCGGCCTAACGGTCCGGTATGGCACAGTGGCTGTGTATTTTGAACGGATATCGGGAATGTATCAAAACCGTGACCCCAATTATCACCAAATAAACGACTGTAGTCACCCCTAACATAAGAATTTCAGCTACCGAGGTTCCTCTTCCATCTCTGGGATATCAGCCCTTTCAGACAAGGTCGGCCTAACGGTCGGGTATGGCATAGTGGCTGTGTATTTTGAACGGATATCGGGAATGTATCAAAACCCTGACCCCATTATCGCCAAATTTACGGCTGTAGTCACCCTTGACTTAAGAATTTCAGCTACCGAGGTTCATATTCCATCTCAGGGATATCAGCCCTGTCATACA
This sequence comes from Pictodentalium vernedei, assembly GCA_031216915.1. Taxonomy (NCBI): domain Eukaryota; kingdom Metazoa; phylum Mollusca; class Scaphopoda; order Dentaliida; family Dentaliidae; genus Pictodentalium; species Pictodentalium vernedei. The sequence continues at coordinate 272,805,176 of CM062295.1, forward strand.
ACGTCGGCCTAACGGTCGGGTATGGCACAGTGGCTGTGTGTTTTGGACGAATATCGGGAATGTTTCAAAACCGTGACCCCAGTTATAACCAAATTGACGGTAGAACTCACCCCTGACATAAGAATTCCAGCTACCGAGGTTCATATTCCCTCTCAGGGATATCAGCCCTCTCATACAATGTCGGGCTGACGGTCAGGAATGGCACAGTGGCTGTGTTTTTTGAAAGGATATCGGGAATGTATCAAAACCGTGACCTCATTATTACCTAACTGACGTCGGTAGTGACCCCTGACTTGAGAATTTCGGCTACCGAGGTTAATATGCATTCTCGGGAATATCAGCCCTGTCAGGCATTCTCGGGCTAAAGGCCTCGAATGACACTGTGGCTGTGTGTTTCCGCCGGAGTTTGGGAATGTATCAAAACCGTGACCCCATTATCACCAAATTGACGGCTGTAGTCACCCCTGACATAAGAATTTCAGCTACCGAGGTTCATATTCCATCCCAGGGATATCAGCCCTTTCAGACAACGTCGGCCTAACGGTCTGTTATGGCTCAGTGGCTGTGTATTTTCGACGAATATCGGGAATGTATCAAAACCGTGACCCCAATTATCACCAAACTGACGGTCGTAGTCACCCCCGACATAAGAATTCCAGCTACCGAGGTTCATATTCCCTCTCAGGGATATCAACCCTCTGATACAATGTCGGGCTGACGGTCGGGAATGGCACAGCGGCTGTGTATTTTGAAAGGATATCGGGAATGTATCAAAACCGTGACCCCATTATTACCCAGCTGACGTCGGTAGAGAGTGCTGACTTGAGAACTTCTGCTACCGAGGTTAATATGCATTCTCGGAAATATCAGCCCTGTCAGATATTCTCGGGCTAAAGGCCTCGAATGGCACTGTGGCTGTGTGTTTCCGCCGGATTTTGGGAATGTATCGAAACCGTGACCCCAGTATCACCAAATTGATGACTGTAGTCACCTCTGACAAAAGAATTTCAGCTACCAAGGTTCATATTCCATCTCAGGGATATCAGCCCTGTCATACAATGTCGGCCTAACGGTCGGGTATACGGGTATAGGGAATGTATCAGAACCGTGACCCCATTATTACCTAACTGACGTCGGTAGTGACCCCTGACTTGAGAATTTCTGCTACCGAGGTTAATATGCATTCTCGGGAATATCATCCCAGTCAGACATTGTCGGGCAGACGGCCTGGGATGGCACAGTGGTTGTGTGTTTCCGCCGGATTTTAGGAATGTATCAAAACCGTGACCCCTGTATCATCAAATTGACGGCTGTCGTCACGCCTGACATAAGAATTTCAGCTACCGAGGTTCGTATTCCATCTCAGGGATATCAGCCCTGTCAGACAACGTCGGCCTAACGGCCGGGTATGGCACAGTGGCTGTGTATTTTGAACGGATATCGGAAATGAATCAAAACCTTGACCCCCCCCCCCCCCCCTTATCATCAAATTGACAGCTATAGTCACCCCTGACATAAGAATTTCAGCCACCGAGGTTCATATTCCATGTCAGTGATATCAGCCCTCTCATACATCGTCGGCCTAACGGCCGGGTATGGCACAGTGGCTGTGTATTTTGAACGAATATCGGGAATGAATCAAAACCGTGACCCCCCTTATCATCAAATTGACGGCTATAGTCACCCCTGACATAAGAATTTCAGCTACCGAGGTTCATATTCCATCTCAGGGATATCATCCCTGTTATACAACGTCGGCCTAACGGTCGGGAATGGCTCAGTGGCTGTGTATTTTGAACAGATATCGGGATTGCATCAAAACCGTGACCCCATTATTACCTAACTGACGTCGGTAGTGACCCCTGACTTGAGAATTTCGGCTGCCGAGGTTAATATGCATTCTCGGGAATATCAGCCCTGTCAGACATTCTCGGGCTAAAGGCCTCGAATGGCACAGTGGCTGTGTATTTTGAACGGATATCGGGAAATGTATCAAAACCGTGACACCAATTATCACCAAACTGACGGCAGTAGTCACCCCTGACATAAGAATTTCAGCTACCGAGGTTCATATTCCATCTCATGACATCAGCCCTGTCAGACAACGTCAGCCTAAGGGCCGGGTATGGCACAGTGGCTGTGTATTTTGAACGGATATCGGGAATGTATCAAAACCGTGACCCCAGTTATCACCAAATTGATGGCTGTAGTCACCCATGACAGAAGAAATTGAGCTACCGAGGTTCATATTCCATCTCAGGGATATCAGCCCTGTCAGACAACGTCGGCCTAACGGCCGGGTATGGCACAGTGCCTGTGTATTTTGAACGGATATCGGGAAGGTATCAAAACCGTGACCCCCTTATCATCAAATTGACGGGTGTAGTCACCCCTGACATAAGAATTTCAGTTACCAAGGTTCATATTCCATCTCAGGGATATCAGCCCTGTTATACAACGTCGGCCTATCGGTCGGGAATGGCACAGTGGCTGTGTATTTTGAACGGATATCGGGATTGTATCAAAACCGTGACCCCAGTATTACCTAACTGGCGTTGGTAGTGACCCCTGACTTGAGAATTTCGGCTACCGAGGTTAATATACATTCTCGGGGATATCAGCCCTGTCAGACATTCTCGGGCTAAAGGCCTTGAATGGCACAGTGGCTGTGTGTTTCCGCCGGATTTAGGGAATGTATCAAAACCGTGACCCCAGTATCACCAAATTGAACGCTGTAGTCACCCCTGGCATAAGATTTTCAGCTACCGGGGTTTATATTCCACCTCAGGGATATCAGCCCTGTCATACAATGTCGGCCTAACGGTCGGTTATGGCACAGTGGCTGTGTATTTTGAACGGGTATCGGGAATGTATCAAAACCGTGACCCCAATTATCACCAAACTGACGGCTGTAGTCACCCCTGATATAAGAATTTCAGCTACCGAGGTTCATATTTCATCTCAGGGATATCAACCCTGTCGGACAACGTCGGCCTAACGGTCGGGTATGGCACAGTGACTGTGTATTTTTGAACGGATTTCTGGAACGTATCAAAACCGTGACCCCATTATCACCTAACTGACGCCGGTAGAGACTCCTAACTTGAGAATTTCGGCTACCGAGGTTAATATTCATTCTCGGGCATATCAACCCTGTAAGACATTGTCGGGCTAAAGGTCTGGAATGGCACAGTGGCTGTTCATTTCCGCCGGATTTTGGGAATGTATCGAAACCGTCACCGCCTTATCACCAAATGGACGGTCGTAGTCACCCCTGACATAAGAATTCCAGCTACCGAGGATCATATTCCCTCTCAGAAATATCAGCCCTCTCATACAATGCCGGGCTAACGGTCGGGAATGACACAGTGGCTGTATATTTCGAACGGATATCGGGATTGTATCAAAACCGTGACCCCATTATTACATGACTGACGTCGGTAGTGACCCCTGGCTTGAGAATTTCGGCTACCGAGGTTAATATGCATTCTCGGGAATATCAGCCCTGTCAGACATGCTCGGGCTAAAGGCCTCGAATGGCACAGTGGCTGTGTGTTTCCGCCGGATTTTGGGAATGTATGAAAACCGTGACCCAGTATCTCCAAATTGAACGCTGTAGTCACCCCTGACATAAGAATTTCAGCTACCGAGGTTCATATTCCATCTCAGGGATATCAGCCCTGTCGGACGACGTCGGCCTAACGGTCGGGTATGGCACAGTGGCTGTGTATTTTGAACGGATTTCTGGAATGTATCAAAACCGTGACCCCATTATCACCAAATTGACGGCTGTACTCACCCCTGACTTAAGAATTTCAGCTACCGAGGTTCATATTCCATCTCAGGGATATCAGCCCTGCCATACAACGTCCCCCTAACGGTCAGGCATGGCACAGTGGCTGTGTATGTTGGACGAATATTGGAAATGTATCAAAACCGTGATTCTATTGTCACCTAACTGACGCCGGTAGAGACTCCTGACTTGAGAATTTCGGCTAACGAGGTTGATATTCCTTCTCGGGGACATCAGCCTGTCAGTCATTGTCGGCCTAAAAATCTAGAATGGCACAGTTGTTGTGTATTTTCACCGGATATTGAAAATGTATCAAAACCGTGACCCCAGATCACCTAATTGACGCCCGTAGTCACCCCTGACATTAGAATTTCGGCTACCGAGGTTCCTATTCCATCTCTGGGATATCAGCCCTTTCAGAAAAGGTCGGCCTAACGGTCGGGTATGGCATAGTGGCTGTGTATTTTGAACGGATATCGGGAATGTATCAAAACCCTGACCCCATTATCGCCAAATTTACGGCTGTACTCACCCTTGACTTAAGAATTTCAGCTACCGAGGTTCATATTCCATCTCAGGAATATCAGCCCTGTCATACAACGTCGGTCTAACGGTCGGGTATGGCACAGTGGCTGTGTGTTTTGGACGAATATCGGGAATGTTTCAAAACCGTGACCCCAATTATAACCAAATTGACGGTCGAACTCACCCCTGACATAAGAATTCCAGCTACCGAGGTTCATATTCCCTCTCAGGGATATCAGGGATAAAGGACTGGAATGGCACCGTGGCTGTGTGTTTCCGCCGGATTTTGGGAATGTATCAAAACCGCGACCACTCATCACTAAATTGACGGTCGTAATCACCCCTGACATGAGAATTTACAGCTACCGAGGTTTATATTCCCTCTCAGGGATATCAGTCCTATCAGACAATGTCGTGCTAGGGGTCGGGAATTGCATAGTGGCTGTGTATTTTAACCGGATATCCGAAATGTATCAATTGCGTTGCCTCTTATCAGCCCAATGACCCCGTAGTCACCACTGACATGAAAATTTCAGGTACCGAGGTTGATATTCCCTCTCGGGGATATCAAACCTATCAGACAATGTCCGGCTAAAGGTCGAGAATGGCACAGTGGCTGTGTATTTCAAACGGATATTGGAGATGTGGCACAGTGGCTGTGTGTTTCCGACGGATTTTGGGAATGTATCAAAACTGTGACCCCCTTATCACCAAATTGACGGTCGTAGTCTCCCCTGACATGAGAATTTCCGCTACCGAAGTTGATATTCCCTCCCGTGGATATCAGACCTCTCAGACAAAGTCCGGCGGCTGAAGGTCGAGAATGGCACAGTGGCTGTGTTTTTCAAACGGATATTGGGAATGTATCAGAACCGTGACCCCCTTATAACCTAACGGACGGCCGTTGTCACCCTTGGCTTAAGAATTTAAGCTACTGAGGTTTATATTCCTTCTCGGGGATACCAGCCCTGTCAGACATTGTCGACCTAAAGATCTAGAATAGCACATTGTTTGTGCAGTTTCACCGGATATTGAAAATGTATCAAAATCGTGACCCCCTTATCCCCTAATTGACGCCCGTAGTCACCATTAACATTAGAATTTCGGCTACCGAGGTTGATATTCCTTCTCAGGAATATCAGCCCTGTCAGACATTGTCGGGCTGAAGGTCTGGAATGGCACAGAGGCTTTGTGTTTCCGCCGGATTTTGGGAATGTATCAAAACTGTGACCCCCTTTTCACCAAATTGACGGTCGTAGTCACTCCTGACATGAAAATTTCAGCTAGCGAGGTTGATGTTCCCTCTTGGGGATATCGGCTTGGTTAGGAAATATCGGGCTGAAACTTGGGAAACGTACAGTGGCTGTGTATTTGCACCAGATATTGTGAATGTATCAAAATCGTGATCGCCCTTATCACCTGACTTACGCCCGTAGTCACCCCTGCCCGGAGAATCTAAGCTACCGTGGTTGATACTCTCTCCCGGAGATATCAGCGCTGTCTGGAATAGCACAGTGCCTGTGTATTTCCACAGGATATGGTGAATGTATCAAAATCGTTACCACCTTTTCACCTAACTGACGTCCGTAGTCACCCCTGACAGGAGAATCTCACCTACCGAAGTTAACATTTCCTCTCGGGTATATCCGCCCTGTTAGAAAATATCGGCCTGAAGCTCAGGAATGTGTATCAGTGGCTGTGTTTTTCCACCAGATATTGTGAATGTATCACAATCGTGACCCCCTTATCACCTAACACACGCCCGTAATCACCCCTGAAAGGAGAATCTCAGCTATCGAAGTTGATATTCTCTCTCGGGGACATCCGCCCTGTCTGGAAATGTCGGGCTGAAGGTCAGAAATGGCACAGTGGATGTGTCTGTTCACCGGATATCGGGAATGTATCAAAACCGTGACACCTTATCACCTAACTGACGCCCGTAGTCTCCCCGACAGGAGAATCTCAGCTACCGAGGTTAATATTCCCTCTCGTGGATATCAGCCCTGTCAGGAAATGTTGGGCTGAAGGATTGGAATGGCACAGTGGCTGGGTATTTCAATCGGAAATTGGGAATGTATCAAAATCGTGAACCCAGTATCACCTATCAGACGCCCATAGTCACCCCTGACAGGAGTCTCTCAGCTACCGAGGTTAATATTCCCTCTCGGGGAGCTCAGCAGTTTCAGATGTTGCGCTTAAGGTCAGGAATTGCACAGTGGCTGTGTATTTCCACCTGATATTGGGAATGTATCAAAATAGTGACCCCCCCCCCCCCCCCCCGCCTTATCATATAACTGACGCCCGTAGTCACCTGTGACAGGAGAATCTTATCTACCGTGGTTGGTATTCCCTCTCGAGGATTTTAGTCCTGTCAGGAAATGTCGGGAATGGCACAGTGGTTGTGTATTTCCACCTGATATGGGGAATGTTGTCATCCCTGGCAGGTAAATCTCCCTCTCGGGGAGTCAGTCCTGTCAGACAATGTCGGGAGTGGCACAGTGGCTGAGCATTTCCATCGGATATTGGGAATGTATCAAAATTGAGACCACATTATCACCTAACTGACGCCCGTTGTCACCCCTGACAGGAAAATCTCAGCAATTGGAAATGTAAATATATTACCCTCATCACATACCTGACGTCGTAGTCACCGCAGACATTAGAAACACAGCTCCCGGGGCTGTTATTCCCTCGCAGAGATGTCAGCCCTGCCAGACATTATCGGGCTGAACGGCAGATCTCGCACAATGGCTGTGTATTTCACAAGTTTGTCCCATGTCACCTAACATTCGTTTTTTTCCCAGGACATGGGAATCTCGGCCGACGGGTCTGATTTTTCACAGTAGAGAATCCACCCTGTCAAATATTGTTATACTGGATGTCTTGCCTTGCACAGTGGCATAACGTCCTGCCAATTATATGTTATGAAGCTTCGGTATTATTCTACACTGCGCTATAACCTCAGATACGCAATTTCGTCAGAATCGGTCGGAAATTGGAGATTTTAAAAACTCAAGGGTGCTCAATCAAAGCCATGGCCACGTCCAAAATCAGTTTCAATCCCATAGAAATGTTCCTCGGACCGAGTAAATATTATAGGTGCAAAATTTCGTTTCGAGTACTGTAGAATACTTCTATTCATACAAAGATGACCAAAATATGTACAGACTGGCTCGCCTGCCCGACTTCCACAAGGATTCATTGACATGACATTTTGCGAGCCAGATGGCCTTATTTCAAGATCAAGGTCTTGTCGCAAACCCAAAACGACTTCATATTGTAGTTAGCTATGCCGTAAAAACCTCTAGGTCCCATATTCCGCTGAAATCAGAAGAGAAAAGACGACTAGAGGTGAAGGTTGAATATCAAGGTCGGGGTTATGTACTCGGTCGGATTCGACTCTGCAGCATAACTCTTCTGGTCAAAGTAATATACATGGCAAGTTTCGTCCCGATCGGTTTATTGCATACATGCACATGGACAGATCAACTACAGTTAAATGTTCGCGGTTATAACACTGGTAGCAGGATTTGTTTTTCGAACATTGCAAGCAAATGGTGAACGTTCGATCAATATCGAGGTTCCCGTTTTAACAATATATATAGTACTAGCTGGGGCCCTGACTTCGTCCGGCATGGATTGAAATAGGCAGCAGGATTGAGTTGAGCATGGTGAATCACCCCAGATACAATTGTTTTTATTGAAATTGGTCCCAAAATGGCTATTTTAGAGATGAAGGTCACAATTTCAAGGTCAAAGTCACGGCGCATGTGTAAATTGATAGGTCCCGAACACTACCTGACGGAACGTTATATACAGACCACATTTCGTCCCGATTTGCCGAGTAATTTCGGAGATCCTTAATGCGCATACGCCAAGACGGGCCCCTTTCATGTACGATTGTGGCAAATGACTTCCCGATGGTCCTTACACACACATCTCAGCTTTCGTCACGATCGGCCAAGTAGTTTCTAAGATTGTTACTGCGCATGCGCGAAGACGGGACCCCCGCTTCATACCGGTAGTGAAAAACATCCCTGGAACCAAACTACATATGCATTCCAACTGTCGTCTAGATTGGCCTAGGGGTTTCGGGGGCTATGCATTACAAACAACCATAGTTACTGGAATAGATGCTAGACTAGAGGGGGGGGGGGGGGTGCCCGATTTCGTCCGGGCTAGAAGGTCAAGATCAGGACGCATGCCCAGTTTGGTCCAAAATACTACCCGATCGAAGTTACATATAGCAACCACGTTTCGTCCCGATTGGCCCAGCAGTTTCAGGGATCGGTAATGCGCATGCGCGAAGATTGGCCCTTATCTCATTCCTGATGGTGGTTGCTCACTACCCGGTGGACCATACACATATGTCCTAGGTTTGGTCCCGATTGGTGCAGTAGTTTATGAGGTCGTTACGGCGCATGCGGACCCCTACTCCAGGTTCGATGGACGATAAACTCTTCAGGGCCGAACTACATGAACATGCGAAGTTTCGTCCCGATCGGCCGAGCCGTTTCGAGGCTATAGAGAACAGACACACACACACACACACACACACACACACACACACACACACACACACACACACACACACACACACACACACACACACACACACACACACACACACACACACACACACACACACACACACACACACACACACACACACACACACACACACACACACACACACACACACACACACACACGCGCGCGCGCACACACACACACACACACACACACACACACACACACACACACACACACACACACACACACACACACACACACACACACACACACACACACACACAGACACACAAATGAGCTCAAATATATAATAAACGAACTCAAATATACAATATAGAAGATATGTTCGCGGTTCGCGCTTATTAATCCTCTCTATATGTCTATACTGTTCGCCGTTCGTGTTTCGCGTTCACCTGACGAATCTCTCTCTCTCTCTCTCTCTCTCTCTCTCTATATATATATATATATATATATATATATATAGACTTTGACGCCGATGGGGATCGACCGACTGCCTTGATGAGAGTACACTTCTGCGGCACCAATCGCCTAGCGAAACTGGACCAGCGCCATAGACCGTTCGACTACCGACAAGCACCTTGTCATGTTGTCATCCCTGGCAGGTAAATCTCCCTCTCGGGGAGTCAGTCCAGTCAGACAATGTCGGGAGTGCATATATATATGCGATTGGTGCATATATATATGCACACCCACATACACAAATATATAATAGTAGTGCAAATACACAGTGCATAGGCAAACCTAGAACAACAGAATATCAACTACATTTCTATGTTTATGGTTGTATTATGGTTATATTTCATCCATATTTCAGAAAATTTACAGCTATTTGCTGAATTAAGGATTTATTAACTGTTTGAGGGCTAGATTATTTTGGTGATCTGGTGATCTGAATTTGTTATTCAGAGTCGTTCCGTTGCAAACCACCAGACAATGCCTACTGGCACTCTCCAGTAATTTACAATAGAATGAATTAGACAGATAGAACAATTTGTATCAACAAACACTCTAAGTGGGACTATCTCGCTATGTCTCTTTATACTCCTTCCATCCTGACAGGGGAGTTTCCTTGATTTCAAGAATAACACGAATCCCTACGACACGTATGCGTGTCTTGACTTTTCTCTCAGTTCTCAACTTGTATGCTATATTTGAGAGTCTACCCCTCTCTTGTTTCAGAACGGGGGGCAAGTCTGTTCGACACTTTTCCTTGATCCCCTTAGATTGGAGGCACATCCCAGTACAGGCTGCTTGTCTCTATCATTGCTCAATTTTATAATCATGCATTAGGAGGGGAGGTGGCACTCCTACCAAAATTTGAACTCGGAAGCCTGTGCATGTTGACTGATCGTGCCACGATATCGGCAGCCTTTTTCGGATCCATTTTTAAATCATTTGTGAAAAAGTCAGTTACTGTTACATATGGATTCTCATCGGGGTTATCCTGCATTCCATACAATAACAAAATGTACTTTTTATCGTGTATCTCAGAGAGAAGCATCTTCTCTTGCTGCTCACTTAATTTAGCTCCCATTGACTTTTCTAGATCTGGAATTGTAGCATTCCCAAACTCACCAATTCTCTGAGCACAATATTCGACATTTTCAGAAAGATCAGTATAGTCGGTCTTCAGTCCAAAATGGCTTTATTGATAACAGTCATTTCGGTCTTCATTCTGTTGATATCGGGCTTAACTGTGAAGATATCATCTCTCAAACCATTACAACTTGCTTGGAAAGACTGTTTCAGATCTAAAATTAACTTTTCTAAATCACTATTCGAAACTAATTTATCTTTGTTTGATGCTGGTTTTGCAATATTGGACTCTCTCCTTGCCGCTGACATTTTTAAGACCTCTGTGATTACACCATACCACAAAAATACGTCAAGCATAGAATAAAATGTCAAATGTATTCAGGAAACCACCACACAGTACCAACAGGTATGGATCTAACGCATCTCGATAAACCCGTCTACAGTTATTGTACACTCTGAACCTAGTTGCCCTTAAAAGCCAACATCAAAACATAATATTCCAATCGACGAAAAACAGCTTCTCACCTGACCGCCATTATTTTTTTTGTCTTAAGGTGCTATATAAGTAATAGAATATATATGTAATCACTTCTCATATTCCTTAAATTTAAATTAAATATACTCAAACTACACATCAAAGAGAAGATTGAGATGCACAGAACAAGAAACACATATGTAATCAACTCAAAGAGTTGACAACAGGCACCACTGGTTCCTGGAAGTCTGCAACCGTATTCGTACCAGAACGGAAAATTAAACAATATTTCACGAGAGCAACTTGTGGCCAAATGTTCTTCATATATCCAAGAACAAAGCTAGGCATTCAAAACACTTTCGAATGCAGCGATAGGACTGCATTTGGAAAAACGACAACACTGTCTGCATTTTTTATTGAAGATGGCTTCCATCTTCGACAGACATGTGCAGATCACTTGACACCACGAATTTCCATCGAAAAACAAAATCGTAATTCTAAGATATTTCAACAGGTGTCATGAGACCTTGCATAGAATATGGGAACTAAGCAGTCTCTCTATAATAATAATATGCTGTATTAAGGCGATCCTTCGCATTATTTGCTTTTAGACGGTGTTGTTTATCGATGCTTTTTCCGTTCGATGACGTTGACTGGATGACTTTGATCGAAAGTACATTTTTCCAATTTGAACCCAAAAGTACAAATATTTTTACCAATTTTGGAAAACTTTAGGTTACAATACACTAAATGGAGGCAAAAGCGATCTCTAAGATTTCACCTCAACATTTAATAGAGCATAAAATGAAGGAGATCAGCTGATTGGGGCAATATTTATTGATTTTGAAACCCTCAATAAAAATGCCACAGCGTCTATGTTAGAAAAAACTGAAAAAATTGGCACTGGCTGTCCTTTCGAAATTGTGACAGTTGAAAGATAAGGTGAGGGGGCAAGTAAAATATGCCTTTTCAATTGAGCATGAAACTGGACGGTAGTTGGGGAATCGTCAAATTTGAACACAGAAAACACACGGTGACATATATTTTTATCCTGTTCATTTTTTTAATGAGATGATACACTAAGTGGATTCAGGACCGTTTCCCCCCAAATGACCTTGATGGACTTAGGAGACTGGAAATTGTTAACACTGTCGCCAATGCAAATCTTTTAGTGCATTGCAACCTGAAGCAATATTTTTCATGATTTATGTCGACTGACATTTTTTGATAGATGCGTAATGCTCGATCTACAGGTATGAATAATTTTACAACTAACGCTGAGTCGATTTGTGTATCGGTTGAAATTTTGGAGAAAATGTTATTGTGGCTGTGTAGGATGCCCAGATTCACCAAACAGTGCCTAATTTCGAATGCCAGTATGCATAATATGGTGTTCAAATAAGCAGATGCTCCCAGGTGGAAGGAAAGAGTGTATTGTTTCATTATTTATTATAATTCCAATCAATCAGAGTTCCACCTGTATGAATATGACAGTATTAAAGATGTCAAATATTGCTATTTGTATAAATAAGTTTCTTTTAACCCCCTCTGGCTAGCACTAGAATGAAGCCAATTGCCACTTTGAAGCACAATAAGTCAAATTTGTCATTGATTTCTACTTGCCAGCTACCCACACCCCACATTTAGTCAACACAAGTCTCCTCCTGTTATCCAGTGTCAGACTTTAACCCCTCCTGTCCAAAGCAATTTGCTGAAAGCGTCGATGTCAACATGCTGGGACACTAGAAAGAGGAATAAAACAGGGACTTTTCTTTTTTTTGCCGGTGTGATGGTGAAAATAATGTGAAATATTCTTTTTAATCCTGTTATTTGAATAACATGTGGTGTTGGTGAGATGTACAGGAGGTTTGTACTCCATGAGGACAATTTGTGTTGTTGTGCAACTTGAATTCTTTATGTTGGAATAATTGTTTTTCCTTCATTTTTAACAGAACTGTTTCTGCATTATATACCCTTGTTTACTGGACACCTGTGGATATTTTTTTAATTTCATGTTGGAGGAAAACAGCCTGCTTTGAAAATGATTTGCACACAAGATTTCAACTGCCACTGTTTCGGCATTTTCTAGATGTCAAACACCATAACTTTGTAAATAACTTCCGACTTTCCAATGGCCTCATAAATCTGCATTTACCATCATTAACATTTTTTCTTCTTCACAATCACAGATTAAGCTCCACTGGTGTCCAACAGTCATTGCATGTTCCACCATAGACAGTGTGGTCCTCATAATGAGTAGCCTTCAACAAAATATGGAGATATACCCCAAACTTGCATTTTGTTTGCTCTCTATGACTTTGGTCATCCACTTATTGTTGTTCTTGCAAAATACTCTCACAAGAATTAGCATCATGTTCATGTAATAGATGATATGCCATCTTTTTGTGAAAAATCAGCAACTAGGCACACATAACAGTTCCTAAGACTAGTCAGTTGGGTATATTTCAGTTGAAATAAGTTGATGGATCACTTAGGAATCAAGGCATCATGCTGCTTCCAGCAATGGTCAACAAATTAATTTTTTTTAAAAGGGGGCAAAAGTGGAGAGAGGGCAAATTGGGTACAGGGTTGACAGTACTATATAGGCTTGATACTTGTGAATGTTAGTTAAAGGAAGAAATGTGACACTGCATATAAATGGGTGGCTCAACACTTAATCGTGGATTCATTTGTGAAAATTCATCATTGTGACCACTCCCCCATCCCACCCCTCATCTCCTTATCATTTCAATTTCAAATTTTGGCAACAGTGGAAAGTATAGAAGTCATCATGTGGTTAGTGTTCATCCAACTCTTTATGAGATTCAAGAAGACTTCTTGAGTGCAGTGCACAGCAGTCCATAATCGCTGTGTTCGGAAGGAAACCAAGAAAATTTTCCACTTTATCTCACTTTGTCAGTGTCTGTATCGCCTGATAGCATGATATATTGAATTTTCAAAGTGCTTGCTATCTCTTTGTAATGGTTATGGAGAAAACACTTTGAGCTTCTGCCAATGATACTAAAATGGAAGGACCAAAATAGATTAAGTGTAAGCCTTTTCACAAAAGTGGTGGCAGTGGTGGTTCATATAGCCACCATCGCTTGCTCGTTTGTTTCTATTTTTATTGAAGTCATGTGGTTATCTCTTCCATATGCTGCCCTTCTATTCTACATAATACTTTATTCGAAATGTTTTTGAAACAAAAGTAATCCTTTTTACACTTTTATTTTGAGAAAAATGAAAGGGTTAATATTTCTGCTGCTCATTTTCATTTGACTACCTATTCCCTTCAGGTATTTATGTGGTCAGACTGTTAATATATTAATACAAGAAGATGGCAGTTTGGAGAATATTTTTGCAACAGATTTGTTGCTTGGAGACATTTTATACAAACAAATGGTAAAATGGACAGATATTTTTTTTAACTCAAACAAAGAGGGTGGGTTAATTGTAATGTCAATAAATCAGGAAAAGGGCATTGAGATTTAAAACGAATATTTCAAATCAATTGGGAAATATTTTTTCTTTAATTTGAACCAAAAAGTACAAATATTTTTGTCTATTTTGGAACATTTAATTGAGCACAAACTGAAGGAGATCAGCTGATTGGGGCAATATTTATTGATTTTGAAACCCTCAATAAAAATGCCACTGTGTCTATTTTAGAAAAGATTGAAAATATTGGCACTGGCTGTCCTTTCAAAATTGTGAGAGTTGAATCATAAGGTGAGGGGAGAGGTAAAATATGCCCTTTCAATTGAGCATGAAACTGGAAGGTAGCTGGGGAATCGTAAAATCTGAATACCAAAAACACACGGTAACATATATTTTTATCCTGTTAATTTTTTTAATGAGATAATGCACTTAGTGGATTCGGAACTGTTTTCCACCAAATGACCCTGATGAGCTTAGGAGACAGGAAATTATTAACACTGTCACCACTGTGGAGAAAATGTTATTTTGTGTGTGCAGGATGCCCAGATTCATCAAACAGTGCCTAATTTCGGATGCCAGTATACATAATATGGTAGTCAAATAAACAGATGCTCCCAGGTGGAAGGATAGATTGTATCATTTCATTATTTATTATATTTCCAGTCAATCAGAGTTCCACCTGTATGAAATGGCAGTATTAAGTATGTCAAATGCTGCTATTTGTATAAAATAAGTCTCTTTTTTCTGGCCAGAACTTCAATTACGCCAATTGCCACTGTGAAGCACAATAAATCAAATTTGTCATTGATTTCCACCTGCCAGCTAACTCACACCTCACATTTTGTCAACACAAGTCTCCTGTTGTCCACTGTCAAACTTTACCCCCTCCTGTCCAAATCAATTTGCCGAAAGTGCAGATGTCAACATGCTAGGATACTGGAGACAGGAATAAAACAGGGAGTTTGGGGGTTTTTTTGCCAGTGTGATAGTGAAGATAATTTGCTTGTTCAGTTGTTTCTATTTCTATTGAAGTCATGTGGTTATCTCATTACAGGGTACTATTCTCCCATACCGTGCTCTTCTACTCTACAAAATACTTTATTTGAAATGTTTTTGAAACAAAAGTAATCCTTTTTACACTTTTATTTTGAGAAAAATGACAGGGTTTATATTTCTGCTGATCATTTTCATCTGACTACCTTTTTCCCTTCAGGAGTTTATGTGGTCAGTCTGTTAATATATTATTACAAGAAGATGGTTGTTTGGGGAATATGTTTTCAATACATTTGTTGTCTGGAGACATTATATACAAATAAATGGTAAAATGGACAGATATGTTTTTTAACTCATACAAGGAGGGTTGGTTAATTGTAATGTTAATAGATCAGGCAAAGGGCATTGAGATTTAAAACGAATATTTCACATCAATCAGGAAATATGTTTTCGTTAATTTGAACCCAAAAGTTCAAATATTTTTATCAATTGTGGAACAACTTTAGGTTACAATACACTAAATGGAGGCAAAGGCGCCCTCTAAGATTTTACCTCAACATTTAATAGAGCATAAAATGAAGTAGATCAGCTGATTGGGGCAATATTTGTTGATTTTGAAACCTTCAATACAAATGCCACAGTGTCTGTTTTAGAAAAGACTGAAAATATTGGCACTGGCTGTACTTTCAAAACTGTTAGAGTTGAAATATAAGGTGAGGGGGAAACTAAAATATGCCCTTTCAATTAAGCAAGAAACTGGAAGGTAGCTGGGGAATCGTCAAATTTGAACACAGAAAACACACGGTGACATATATTTTTAACCTGTTCATTTTTTTTAATCAGATGATACACTAAGTGGATTGGGGACTGTTTTCCCCCAAATGACCTTGATGAGCTCAGGAGACAGGAAATTGTTAACACTGTCGCCAATGCAAATCTTCTAGTGTATTGCAACCTGAAGCAACATTTTTGATGATTTATGTCGATTGACGTTTTTTGATATTACAACTAAAGCTGAGTCGGTTTGTGTATCGGTTGAAATTTTGGAAAAAATGTCATTTTGGATGTGTAGGATGCCCACATTCACCAAACAGTGCCTAATTTAGAATGCCAGTATGCATAATATTATGATCAAATAAACAGATGCTCCCAGGTGGAAGGAAAGACTGTATCATTTCATTATTTATGATATTTCCAGTAAATCAGAGTTCCACCTGTATGAAATGGCAGGAGGAGCGGGGAGGGGGGGGGGGGGCGGTTTTCTCAGTTGTAGAGGTGCAGGCTGCAAGCCGAGAGGTCCTCGGTTCGAATCCCACCTCCGGCAACCGCGTTGTGCCCTTCACCCCCCATTTCCCATGTGGGGGCACGGTGACGCTGTGTACTCAGACGTACTGCACGTCGATGGTGCACCTGACTTCAACCAATGCTAACCCTGCTTGTGTGGAGTTAGTATGTTGGGGAGCTGGCAGTTGCTCGCCGTTGCTCGGTGTTTCTCTCCGGCTTCCTCCACGCGTAAAACTGTCAAGGTCATGATTAGCCATTGTGCAGAAATAAGTGACCTTAAACACCAATAAATAAATAAATAAATATGAAATGGCAGTATTAAGTATGTCAAATGCTGCTAATTGTACAAAATAAGTCTCTTTTATATGGCTAGCACTTGAATGAAGCCATTTGCTACTTTGAAGCGCAAGAAATCAAATTTGTCATTGATCTCTACTTGCCAGCTAACCCACACCTCACATTTTGTCAACTCAAGTCTTCTGTTGTCCAGTGTCAGACTTCAACTCCTCCTGTCCAAAGCAATTCGCTGAAAGTGTCGTTGTCAACATGCTTGGATACTAGAAACAGGAATAAAACGGGGACTTTTCTTTTTTTGCCGGTGTGATCGGGGAGGGGGGGGGGGGTGGGGTGTCAGGCAAACAATTACGGATACAAGGTGGAAATTTTTACATTTTCAATTTTTGGGACCCACCACCCCCGGAAAGCAAATTTTTGCCAGTCATGTCTTGGACACCCACCCCTCCCACACAGTTTTTCCTCAAAGACAACTGGGAAACCACCCCCAATTTATAAAATCTGTTTAACGAAGTATTCAAATTACCTAAATAAAAAAAAAAAATAAATAAATACTTTTCCCAAACATGAAAGGTGCCGCAAACCAACTTGTCCGATATCCCAGCCCTGCTCTTGGGCATCTAAGGCATCCCTAGCCACAGATGACCCCAAAACAATCTCTCTGCATATAAAGCCACAACGGAAATGCAACATCAGACCCCCAGGTAACCATTGGAACGTGCCTCCACCAACTGAATTGCAGATATACATCCATTCATGTTCCAAGCAATACAACCCTTACCCCGATGTACAAATTGTCAATGCTGTTCAGACACCAGTCGAACCCCACCACCAAGAAGCCCTGCCCAAAATATATTGTTCCCACTTGGATATCTTCAACTGTCCACAAGAAATAGTCGTTTTTCATTTCATTACTTTTCGGTTAAATGTTTAGTTTGTACAGCTGGTCTGAGAGAGACCTAATACTGAAGTTCTTTGACCCATGCCAGGGTGGCTTGTCTGAGATGAATTGCCTCTTATTTATTTTTTTATGTTAGTGTCACTAGAATCATATTTACCGTGAAATTATACACATTTTCCACAATCAAGATTTTTATTCTATCAATCTTTCCAATTATTCCATATATGGAAGCACACTAGACCAATGGCATGAGGCACCCTGAGGCTTACAGAAGAATCAAATAATAGGAGCTACAATGCATTAATAAGAGGCAAACTGCCTTACTAGAAATATATAGGAGTGAAAATCATGACCAAATAGCTGAGAAGCACTTTTTTGTTTTGCAAATTTTTGCCAGACCCAGAACAGGCTCCACCCCCTAATGAAGTGTAAAACATGGGGGAAAGATTCTAACATGGAGCCCCCAACACATTATCAATGCTCTATTCTGTTCTAAGTTATGAATCTAAGCACTTGAATTCACAATGGCTGTAATTACTTGTCTATAAAATGATATTTGGCAAAAAAGTGCATGGCACCGGCAAAAACTGCACTTTGGGGCTCGGAAACACCCACCCACCCGGACCTTGTATCCTGGCATTTTTTTGCGACCACCCCCCCCCCCCCCCCCCCCGGTGTGATGGTGAAAATAATGTGAAATATTCTTTTTAATCCTGTTATTTGAATAACATGTGGTTTGGTGAGATGTACAGGAGGTTTGTACTCCATGAGGACAATTTGTGTTATTGTGCAACTTGAATTCTTTATGTTGGAATAATTGTTTTTCCTTCATTTTTAACAGAACTGTTTTTGCATTATATACCCTTGTTTACTGGACACCTGTGGGTAGTTTTTTAATTTCATGTTGGAGGAAAACTGCCTGCTTTGAAGTTGATTTTGCACACAAGATTTCAGCTGCCACTGTTTCGGCATTTTCTAGATGTCAAACATCATAACTTTGTAAGTAACTTTCGGCTTTCCAGTGGCCTCATAAATCTGCATTCACCATCATTAACATTTTTTCTCCTTCACAACCACAGATTCAGCTCCATTGCTGTCCAATGGCCATTGCTTGTCGCACCATAGACAGTGTGGTCCTCATAATGAGTAGCCTTCGACAAAATATGGAAATATGCCTCAAGCTTGCATTTTGTTTGCTCTCTATGACTTTGATCATCCATTCATTGTTGTTCTTACGAAATACTCCCACAAGAATTAGCATCATGTTCATGTAATAGATGATATGCCATCTTTTGTGAAAAGGCAGCAACTAGGCACACATTACAGTTCCTAATACCAGTCAGTTGGGTATATTTCACTTAAAATAAGTTGATGGATCTCTTTGGAATCAAGGCATTGTATTGATTCCAGCAAGGGTTAACAAATGAATTTTTTTTGAAAAGGTGGCAAAAGTGGAAAGAAGGCAAATTGGGTACAGGGTTGACAGTACTATATAGGCTTGATACTTGTGAATGTTAATTAAAGGAAGAAATGTGACACTGCATATAAATGTGTGGCTCAACACTTAATCGTGGATTCATTTGTGAAAGTTCATCATTGTGACCACTGCCCCATCCCATCCCTCATCGCCTTATCATTTTAATTTCAAATTTTGGCAACAGTGGAAAGTATAGAAGTCATCATGTGGTTAGTGCTCATCCAACTCCTTATGACATTCAAGAACACTTCTTTGAGTGGAGTGCACAGCAGTCCATAATCGCCGTGTTCGGAACGAAACCAAGGGAATTTTCCACTTTATCTCACTTTGTCAGTGTCTGTATCACCTGATAGAATGATATATTGAATTCTCAAGTCGCTTGCTATCTCTATGTGCTGTTTATGGAGAAAACACTTTGAACTTCTGTCAATGATACTAAAATGGAGGGACCAAAATAGATTAAGTGTAAGCGTTTTCACAAAATTGGTGGAAGGGGAGGGGTTCATATAGCCATCATTGCTTGTTCAATTGTTTCTATTTTATTGAAGTCATTTGCTTATCTCATGGCAGGTTACTATTCTCCCATATGCTGCTCTTCTACTATACATAATACTTTATTCGAAAAGTTTTTGAAACAAAAGTAATCTTTTTTACACTTTTGTTTTGAGAAAAGTGAAAGGGTTAATGTTTCTGCTGCTCATTTTCATCTGACTACCTTTTTCCCTTCAGGAATTTATGTGGTCAGACTGTTAATATATTAATACAAGATGATGGCAGTTTGGCGAATATTTATCTCAATACATTTGTTGCTTGGAGACATTATATACAAAAAAATGGTAAAATGGACGGATATGTTTTTTTAACTCATACAAAGAGGGTGAGTTAATTGTAATGTTAATAGATCAGGCAAAGGGCATTGAGATTTAAAACGAATATTTCACATCAATCAGGAAATATTTTTTTTTAATTTGATCGCAAAAGTACAAATATTTTTATCAATTTTGGAACAACTTTAGGTTACAATACTCTAAATGGAGGCGAAAGCTCCCTCTAAGATTTTACCTCAACATTTAATAGAGCATAAAATGAAGAAGATCAGCTGATTGGGGCGATATTTATTTATTTTGAAACTCTCAATAATAATGCCACAGTGTCTATTTTAGAAAAAGACTGAAAATATTGGCACTGGCTGTTCTTTCAAAATTGTGAGAGTTGAAATATAAGGTGAGGGGGAAAGTAAAATATTCCCTTTCAATTGAGCATGAAACTGGACGGTAGCTGGGGAATCATCAGATTTGAACACAGAAAACACACGGTGGACATATACTTTTATCATGTTCATTTTTTTAATGTGATGATACACTAAGTGGATTCGGGACTGTTTTCCCCCAAATGACCTTGATGAACTCAGGAGACAGGAATTGTTAACTATGTCGCCAATGCAAATCTTTTAGAGTATTGCAACCTGAACATGCAAAACATCCGTAACAAAGTTTGACGCCTGGAGTTATTTATTTCGTTAAAACGAAATAATATTTAGTTAAATCGAAATAATATTTCATTTAAACCAAATATTATTTTTTTAAAACGAAATAAATAAATTGGTCCGTGGGGCTATGGAGGATGCAAACATGTCAGAAAATGCCGTGTTCGGTCTATTTCCCACGTGAATCAGCATGAATAATGGTTCACTTCCATTATTTGAGATAGAAACATGATTGTGAACAATCAGGCGCAGGAGAATGACGCCTTTAAGACAACTGTTTTGAATTTTATCCCCAAATTTATGGGGGAAAGTCATATTATGATAGAGGTACGTGCATGGCTGAAGATTTTGACCGAAATATGATGCTGCATTGGGGCACGTGGAACCGAGATGTGTGAGTGTGGGCTGGCGGTCTTCTCCCACAGGTCCGAAGCCAGCTGTATTTAATAATCTGACATAGGGGTGGGGAGGAAAGATGGACTTTTGTGTGTGCCGAAATCATCCTCGAGGTGTACATCACCGAGGTGCGAGAGTTTATGGCAGCGGGTGTTTCATTCCGGTTGGTGGGGATTAGAGGCCTCCCTAGAAAAATTGTTTTAAGGCTGAGGCCCTGAAAACAATTTTAGAGCCTCCAGGTACCTCAGTTGTGACTTGTCAAGTTGCTGTTTTCAGTCAATAACTTTAAAAATATATTATTTGACATTTCAAACTCGGAAGCTGTTTGTTTTCGATTCATACAAATTCAACAATTATTTTCCGACAGAATGTGAAAATTTCCGACAGAAATGTTTATAGGCGGTACTCCCAACAACATGGTGTATGTCCTCTCGGGAAATGTTTTAAAAAAAAACAAAACTGTCAGGCCTTTGTATCCATAGTCATCAGACGCATTATCACCCTGATACGAATGTAGTCCACACTAGCACCCAAAGTCCGTAATATAATTTTTTGGTGTGGCACGTCCTGTTAGATGTACCACGCCAAAAAAAAACTATATTACGGACTTTGGTTCCAAGTTTAGTATTATAGGGTGGTATCCCTTATTTAAAGGCAACAGATTGAATGTTTGGCACTACAGGTAGGTCTGAGAAGCTTTCCCTCCATAATTATGACAACTGCCAGAAAAAAATGATTTTCCCGACTTCTCGGGGTGGGGGGGGGGGGGGGGGGTACCTTGGACTTTCTGCCGCTTCATTTTCTTTCTGCAACGCAAAAAACGATGAGATCAGAAAGTTACTTGATTGGAGAATGTGTTTTTTTTTAGATTAGATTCTTTATTTTGCAGTATACATTTTTCAGTTTAGATTACAATCGTGTGAAAGTAGAAGTATACTACAGTATAATAAGTATACTACAGGGATATAACATAGCCAGATTGGCTGTCTTCCTGTCATCTCCCATATAATTATCATTATATATCCAATACAACATTGTCTTCAGACTGTGCCAGTTTATCGAACAGTTATAGGGAATGGTTTGATCGAGAAGTTCCCTGATTAGGATGTGGTATGTGGTATGCAATCGACGAGTTGGTGAATAGGTGGATTTGGACTTTTACTTCATCAGCCTCCATACTGTACATGATAAGGTAGATTATATTTCGGAAAACTGGGATATGCCGAAGTATAAATTATAAACCTTTGTTTCACCGTTAACCGTTTTACACCATTTAGTTTAACTATTTGAATGGACTCAAGTATTGGCACTTGATTCGAAATTTGGCAAATTTACAACCAAATTCGTACCAGAGATAGTTCTTGGCATCCTATTCTAAGCAGTGTTGAAAGGTAAAAATTACTTGGTTATCTGGACATAGTCCTTAGCTGGAGGCGATGGAGAGTCGAGAAATCCAGGCATATGGTTTGAGCAGAAGTATTCTATATTTGTGAATGAATCGTTGGAACTAAAGTATATCGTTACATCCCTGTAGGTACCAAAAATTAACATGCTTAATTGAGAATGCCAATTGGATCAAATGTCATCGAAAAACAGAGAGCATGGACAATTTTAATACTATAATATAGTATCTGGGCAATATGGATTGCTGCAGGTAGCATTTTCAGCATACGGCTTTAGTAGTTTTGTGGTTAACTGTTTCTTAAAGCTAGATCTGACAGTTATGGCATGTTTGATCGGAGCTAGTTCGTTCCACATTCTGACGTACCGATGTAACAATCCGTTTCAGGGCTCTATATTAGAAAAGACAGCAACTACAAAATACATCCAGTTCATTCGTTTATTTCATATTCACTGACCATATACACATCAACTTCCACAAGACAATGTTCAGCTCGTGCAGTCCATGAGCTATCCAACATAACTCACAATAGACAGGCTTCTTGTTATGTGATTAGCTTGAGACCACTTACAATAATAAAGGTTAAGGGGTCGTCCAACCTAACTTTGGTCAATTTTTTGACATTTTTCCCAATGCCTCAGAAACAGATAAGAGAAGTAAGGAAAGGCGAATTATATATCAAAATAATGAGTAAAGTGCATAGAAAAGGTACATATAATTTTTTTCAGGAAAAAAAGTGAATTTTAGGATTTGTTTGTTTGTTTGTTGGTGGTTAACGTCACATATTTATGCACCATGGCTAATCGTGACACAACATGGAGATGAAGTCAAGTTTAGTCAATCGTTGATCAACATGTTGCCCATTTTAGAGGACTTTCACCCCAAGCATTGGTGACTGGGTCCTATTTTACTAGTAAAGCGGAACTGGTTTACCACAGTAAACAAGTGCTGCTTACGTCCCGGGGTTCCCACGGGGAAATTTTAGGATTTTGAAGAAGATTAATTTGCAAATAGCGTAAGTAACGAACCGGTAAAACCACAAAATAATCGGTAATTCGAAAGCCTTGTCCTCAATATAATGATAACATACCACAGACTCGGAGAAAGCATTTTTTTTGACACACACTCTGGTGGGTTTTGACGTTTGAATGTAATAACACCAACACAAATTTTGGATGTTCCGGATGTGGCCATGTTTCAATGATGTTTATTCCGGTCATGTGATTACGATGTGGTTCTTGCAGAAATACTCAATTTGGGCAATCGTAAGAATGCAAGGACGTGATCACGCCCTTTATTTGTTTGAGACAATGTATGAACGGATTTGCAAACAGGTGACAGCAAATACTTGAGTTGTTAATGTCATAACTGCAAAATATGGTTCGAAATTCCCTCTCGTGTTTACAGGCCGTCTGAACTTTTTTGTTGACAAAAAATCTGAATTATTGCGCACTAGAAAGACAACATGAACCACTTGTAAAAAAAACAACCGAGTGTATAAAATCGGGACGATCCCCTGACCCATATCCCATATTTCTAAAGATCATTACAACTTGTGGCACGTGGGATGCGATACAACTCCAACTCAGTTACACTTCTGTGTTCAGTCAAGTGCTTCTTCCTAAACACAATCATTCGATCAATTATCTTCCTCTCCCCATCAGTGTCCAGTTTGTGTTAACAAACCGTCTACTGACACAATTTGGACCATTGATGTTGCACGAATCCCCGAGAATTTATCTGCATCCGTGCAACTTCAAACAAAAAGTACCAAATACCATCCAATTAATTCTTGGTTGATAACACAATGATAATTCTAAGAATTCAGTCATTTATAGTTACATTTATGAAAATGTTACACGAGTGACGTGTTTCACTCGCACTGCAATTACTTTACTCGCTTCTACAGCACAAGAGTACGTACAACGTCGATAAAATCTATAAGTATGTATGTACCTTCATGCACACGTGGTCCTTTTATGAATTGGCCTGCACGCTAATATGTTGGCTAGTTCGTGGAAGGATCATGTGTGTAGGAAGCCGCATGCATATGAATATGTGTATTCACCTGTATGTATGTGTTCGTACATTTTATATAGTCGAGTGTTTTCAAACATCTGGTTTCTCAATTTACGCCTCTTTGCCTATAAACAATTTTATAACTCCTAAAGGGTACACCCACCATTTCAATGATACCATGTTTCCGCTCACACATCTTTGGCATCAGTGTAATCCCGCAAATGCCTAAACATTTTTGTAAATGTCCCATTTTAAGCAAAAATATGTCATTTCTCAAAGGCAGGGCTTCAGTTCAAACTATTTTTGACTATGGCTAATACTATCCATTTTGATGAGATCCAGACGTCTGATGCTTACGACTTCATATCTAAGTTTAACACGTCACTGAGAATTGACGATAGTGACACAGACCCTCCCTACGCTATTGAAAACCCCAGCTGTAAAAACTATACACCAGAAAACTTTAGTAGGGAAATCCCAGCAAAAAATAAGTCGTTTTCTCTTTTCAACATGAACTGCCGAAGTCTGAATGCTAACTTTGAGAACATCCAAAACCTCTTACACGACATGCATCCTGGGAAAAATTTATTTGATGTCGTGGGACTTACTGAAATATTCGATGTCAAACAGAATATCTGTTTTGAACTCGACGGTTATCACCCTCTAATTCACCACACTCGACCCGCAAATGATGATGGCAGGGGAGGTGTAGGATTATTCATCAAGGACAACATCAGCTTCAAACATCGAAGTGATCTGTCAATCTTTATACCACACGTATTTGAATCTCATTTCATTGAAACTACCTCTAAAAAGAAATGCATAATCGGGATTATCTACAGGCCCAACACTGCACCAAAAGCTGATCTTGATCTTTTTTTGTCCACAATGTCCGATCTATTGAATAAAATCAACCTCGAAAACAAAAGAGTCTACCTTATGGGTGACTTCAACCTTGACCTGCTCAACTTCACTATTCATAATAAAACTGAAATTTTTATCGACTCTATGTTCAGCTCAGGCTTCATGCCCCTTGTCACTAAACCAACGAGTGTTACCGATACTTCAGCAACTCTCATAGACCATATCTTTAGTAACGATTCCTCTGAGCATGTTTCTGGAATTGTTATTTCTGACATCAGCAATCACTTTGCAACGTTTTGCATCGGTAACTTTGAAGAACAACTTGCACGCCCTACCAAAATTCATAAACGCTCGTTCAAGAAAGAGAACATAGATCGCTTTAAACGACTCTTATTAGGCAGTGATTTTTCTAGTGTTTATGACGCTTCCGATACCACCCTGGCATACGACAAGTTTTTGGACACATTCTATAAAGCATTCAATGAAGCTTTCCCACTAAAAGCAACACCAGTTCCCTCGAAATATATTAAACGCTCGCTCTGGATGTCAGCAGGACTATTACAGTCTTCTCTACATAAACAAAAATTATACTCTAAAAAGCTAAACTCTCCAACAGCTCAAAATACTACAGCCTACAAGCAGTACTGTCAAATCTTCAATCGGATTAAACGGGCAAGCAAATCAGATTATTACCTTAATATTTTGCTGGAAAATAAAAATAACCTTAAAACGTCGTGGGAAATCCTACGTAAAGCAATTAATAAATCAGACCGAAAAATAGAATCACCCGATACTTTTTTGGATGGTGATACCCTTGTAACGGATCCCAAAATCCATGCCGATAGATTCAATACATTCTTCGCAAACATTGGAAAATCAGTAGGGGAACAAGTGCCCGATACGAACATCCATTTTTCACACTACATGAAGCAAAGAAACGGAAACTCTTTATTTTTGACTCCAACAAACACCCAGGAAGTTATTCATAACATTTCTATGTTGTCTTCGAAACCAACAAGGGATCAGGGCGAACTGTCCACGAAACTCCCGAAAGCAGTCGCTTATGAAGTTGCCAGTCCATTAACACACATCATTAATACTTCATTTTCATCTGGTCACGTGCCATTCAAAATGAAAATAGCCAAAGTTATACCAATTTTCAAGTCTGGTGATCCTCAAATCTTTAACAATTATCGCCCTATCAGTATCTTACCCACGTTCTCAAAAGTACTTGAAAAATTAATGTACAAAAGACTAGTGGAGTTTATTGATAAAAGTAATATCTTATACAAGTACCAGTTTGGCTTTAGAACAAAGCATTCGACTGTCCATCCCATATTGCACTTGCTGAATAGCGTGGTAACTGAAAATGATAAACCAACAAAGAACTGCACCCTTTCTATATTCTTAGACTTTTCGAAAGCATTCGACAGCATTGACCACTCAATCTTACTCCAGAAACTTGAATACTATGGTATTAGAGGTATAACCCATCAGTGGTTTCAAAATTATTTAACCGACCGAAGCCAATTTATCTCGTTCTCGAATATTGTTTTAGAAACCTTAACCATAAACACCGGTGTACCTCAAGGGTCTGTTCTTGGTCCTATTCTATTCTTGTTATACATTAACGATATTAGCAACTCCACTGTGCTTAATCTACTTTCCTTTGCCGATGATACAACGGCATATAGATCAGGCAACAATCTAGACACACTTACAGATAGTGTAAATTCCGAATTAGACAAAATAAATCACTGGTGTTCTGCCAACAAATTAGCCCTTAACCCAAATAAAACTAAATATATGCTTCTTCGCCCACAAAATGATTTGTATAGGGTAAACAACGTTGAGTTATCTCTGAATAATACAAATATTGAGGCCGTTGGGAACAAACAAGATCAAGCCGCTCTAAAGTTCCTCGGTGTGTATATAGACGAAAATATGAAATTTAAACACCATGTTTCTGCAGTATGTTCAAGAATGGCTAGTGCAATTTTTGCCCTAAATAGGGCAAAGAAATTTCTCCCCGCAAAGGCAATGAAAACTTTGTACTTTTCATTGATCCACTGTCATCTCATATATGGTATTCAGGTTTGGGGTCATTCGAGCTACACCAACAGAATTTTCAAGCTGCAAAAAAGAGCCGTCCAAATCATTACTAGGAAAGCATATAATTCGCACACAGACCCACTTTTCAGAGATTGTGGTATTCTGAAATTTAAAGATCTCTACAGCCTTCACGTCTCCCTCTTTATGCATGACTGGATGAACAAAAAACTCCCTATGTCATTCGATAACACCTTTCAGGTCTACAGAAACCCTTGGGGGATGAATACAAGGCAGACTGGTAAAATAGAAACACACAAACCAAGAACACAATTTTCTGCAGAATTGCCGTTCCATTCCTCCCCAAGAATTTGGAATAGTATAGACCCTCTAACTCAGCAATATAGTAGACCCAAGTTCAAAAAATCATTAACGCATAAAATTTTAAGTACTTATTCTAGCCCAAACTTCAAGTGCGACAACCCAGCCTGTCCCGATTGTATCAGCCATCAAAACTCTCTGGTATCTCATCCTCCTCCCAGCATATGACCTATTGATCCCATCTAGCCACATGATTCATAAACAAACTATAAATATTCCTGTCTTTGAAAAGAATTTTTGTTACACTGATGCCAAACCGAGTTGATATATATATATATTTTTTATGGGAATGGCAGGAAGACAGCCTTTTAGGCTATGCCATTTCCATGCTGTATACTAGGTTATGTTCTTGTATTTTGTAATGTTATCTCGTTGATAATGTACTAGTATACTGCAGAATAAAGATATATATTATTAAATAAGGCAATATTCATAACAAAGTAAGCAGAATGCTTCAGAAATCACTTTTTCACGAAGTATATTCCAAGTGACCTGGAACTATTTTGAGCGTGTTGATTTCCCCCGATGTTGTGATGTTGTAAGTTACCACGGACTGTGTTGATGTCTGCAAAGGACCGATTGAAGATGGGTTGAAAATGATGCATTCGTGCTTTTAAATAAAGTGCGCTTGGACGATGCTGAGAATTTAGTTTTTTCTTGCAACCAACCATAGTAATACAAGCGTCGATCAGTGTCTTTTATGATCGTTTTACACTGACAAGTGTGACAAATCTCCTTCACCGGAAACCATCCCCCATTTTGCATATCACAATAAACATAACCGCTGTCACTGAGTGTCAGCGTGGCCGTGTGGTCAAAACCGAAACGAATTATCGAATGCACGGTCAATATTAGCTGCAATTGGCTTTTGAACAAATGAAATACACGAAATATTCGCAATTTCATCATTATTCATGCCGAGTTACTTTTTAACCAGACCACATGCGTTCAGTTTCGTTTGTCGGCATCAAACTGATATTGTTTGTGGTAATTAAATAGTACGAGAAGGCGAAGGAAGCCAAACATTTTCCATCATCTATTTATTAATTCAAATTGATAATTTCTTTTATTTTACTGAAATTATGAACTGATAAGGAGGGTGTGTTGCGATTATTATGCCCCGGATCTGGAAGTTGGAAAATCAAAGGTGCATCTAGGGCCGTGCAGTGGTGACCCCTGTCCTCTTAATCTTAGTCTTACCCATTCATCATTACATGTACCAACATTCTCCCTTGTATCTCAACCATTGCTGCTCCAATTTGAAGGATATTTGGTGTTGCGATCGAGCATCATGGGGAAACAATGCCTGTGTAGCTGTTGTAGCATGTGTTTCTTCCCACATTTTTTCAGAGTTGTGGTACTTTTTCGCTCTTTTAAAATTTTGTTTATAACAAGTTGATTTGTTACAATTTGTTGCAAAGTGGCTGCTAATACCCTCAATTGTATTGCTACATAATTTTCTAGTGAAGATTTTGTTCCTATTACTTATCAAGCAATAACCTAATAAATATTCTGTATAAAGCCACAGATCTGATGTTTGACACTTTTATCGGAGCTGGTTTGAAGGCTTATGGAACTCAAAATGTTGATTATGGCAGGACTTTTCTATTCACCCATTAATCGATAAATTAAGTGTTATAGTTGGAAGTAAGAAGCATAAAAGGTCCAGGACTAAAAGTCTAAAAAGAATGTTTTGCAATGTAACATGATTTTTGCAGATACACTTATTTGGAGGGTTACCTGTCGTATAGTGTTTGGAACATGTGTGGCCAGGATCTTTAAAAAGAAAAAAAGAGTTAAACTTTGAGAAAAATAGGCATATGCCTTGAGTGCCGGAGGTAGAGTCATACAAGGAAGCGAGCCCCCCCCCTTCTCCCCCCCCCCTCCCCCAGGAATTTTTTGTGTCAAATGGAGCTCACTTGTCACCTTTTTGGGATTGCTTTGTGAAAAAAATATGTGAGACCCTCTGGGTGTGCCCTTCTGATCTCAATATGTCAATAAGCCTCCTTGGGGAAAGTACATGCAATAATGGTTATGTAAGGTTGATTTGATGTGTTTTGAATAACAATGTACTTTTAAGTACATTAGATGGTTTATTGCAGTGACAGGTTACAGTTACCCTTATTTCTTCTCCAACAGATATCATGAGTGTATTGGTGTCCAAGAGTTAAACAAAGCTATTATACTTATTGATAAACCAGACAAATTTAACAATTTAATCATTATCAAATTGGTGCATGGGATAAAAGGGGTTACAGTGCAAGGGGTTTGTAAATATATTTACTGAACTACAATGTATGACTTTGCAGTGCATTCTACATAGGAGAATATCATATTTTCTTTCCAAACCATTACAGTAACACATACATCTTTATATTGGGAGACACTATTTTGGCCTTCCATACTTCTTCTGCTGGACTCCTTCAAGTTGACCTTTGTTGAACTCCCCAAATCAAAACATAAACAAAAGAAAATATCTGCCTTTAGTCAGTGAGCACTCCACTTATAACATTTGGTCTCAATCTTTATTACTTTAATGAATTAGGAAAAGATTTTTGAGTATGTACTTGAATATTTATAGAATACAGCTGTTATTTTATTTTGAGGTATTTTATTGTAAAAAAAAATTGTTCTCTTACTTATGCCACAGCAGAATTTCAGGTGGTGCTATTTACACATGGCAGCAGTTCCATGGCAAATTTCAGTGTCCACATGTTCTATGTTTCATTCCAAGCATTTTGGTATATAATTTATTGGGGTTATTCATTTTGGGACTTTTTTAGACTTGAAAGAAAATTACATGAAATTTGACCAAAGTTAGGTTGGACCTCCCCAGGATATTACATCTCCCCCGAGCTTTGTAAATATAAAATATATATTTTTTCTTTTTTCATTGACAAGACTTTAGTGTTTGTTGAAGTACTTAAACTTCTTCTATCAGTCTCTTGGGACGGACGATCGGGCGTCTGGGATAACGTCTTTGTATCTCAGGAGTTGACTGCGTTACAGTGAGGTGATTTGGAGTTGATTCAAATTCCAAATCATCATTATGGTAACACATTACAAAGTTTGTGAACTTATCAGGTGGGACACCTTTGAAATGTGATGCATTTCTAATGATGCTGTGCTCTGCATTTTTCGCAGTTATCATACTACCCTTCTTTGAAATTACACGGTATTTCGTGGGACAATAAACTGGAACGGTTT
The DNA here is from genome assembly GCA_031216915.1 of Pictodentalium vernedei. NCBI lineage: Eukaryota > Metazoa > Mollusca > Scaphopoda > Dentaliida > Dentaliidae > Pictodentalium > Pictodentalium vernedei. The sequence goes on from CM062295.1 coordinate 272,836,250, forward strand.
TACCTTTTTTCCTATTCAGGACAATAACGGTATCAGTCGAAATTGCACTTGATCAGTCGAAATTGCACTTGATTTTTCCTATCAGAAAACTTTTTTCATTTTCGATTTTGCTTTAGCATCAAATACTCGCACATCCCTGTCTATTAAGCCTTGAGACTTGTGAGGAATTTTGATATGGACTGTTCGCCGAAACATTAGCTCACTTAGAGCCTTTCCTGTTGAAGAGTGGGGTGTAGACCTATAATTTCGCAAAAATGAAAACAATTCCTGCTTGTACGACTTTCCTTCCGTATATGCAATCCGCACACGCTTATCATTTTTTTTCATAAACCGTTCTACTGTTCCATTTGCTTGAGGCCAGTATTGGGTAATTTTTCGATGTGTGAAACCTAAGTGACAAGCAAATTGTGCAAATTCTGAGCCGTTAAATCGTGATCCATTGTCACTTTTTAAAGTCTGGGGAATTCCGAAAGTGGAAAACAATTTTGGAGCTTTTGTAGAAGTGGATTTGACAAAATCTATTTCTGGAAAACGTGTATATTCATCCACAATAATGTATTCCCCGTTAGGGAGAGGGCCATAAAAATCTACAGAAACATTTGCCCTAACATCTTGCGGCAACTCAGGCATTTTCAAAGGAGCTGGCTTTGGTTTATCTGAATTAAACAGACAATGTACACAGTTTCGTATTAAGTCTTCAAACACCGAGTCAATGTTGGGAAACCAAACCTTCTCTCGGAGTAACTGTTTCGTTTTTACTAACCCTAAATGCCCTTTATGGCAAATTCTTAATGTTTTCTCTCTGAGTTTCTCAGGAACTATCAATTTTGTTCCACGCAAAATGATATTTTCTGAAACACTCAGTTCATTCCATAACTGCCAAAATGCCTTTAAATCCGATACTTTTACCTCATCTTCGAAATGTTCAAGATCTTTGCAAAATTTGTTTGATAAAATATCAATCAATTTCTGCAAAGTCGGATCATTTTTTGTAGCAGTTTGGATTTCATCCAACGTCATTGCCTTGGGAACTGAATGAGATGCAATGAATCCTACGTACAGTTCAAGAGCATCCACCGTTTTAAGGACACTGTTGGATTCATTTGGGTGACGTGACATGTAATCCGCAGGGTTGCGATCTTTCCCGGTCTGTTTATAATTTGAAAATTATACTGCTGTAATTTCAAACCCCATCGTTCAATTCGAGCACAGGGCTTGGACTTGACCTTTCCAAAAATTAACTGCAATGCTTTTTGATCTGTATATATCTTAAATACCCCCTCCCCACCTCCAAAGACATATAGATGAAAATGTTCACAGGCCACACTATTCCTAGCGCCTTCTTCTCTATCTGAGAATATTTTTGCCCTACAGCAGTTAAACTACGACTAGCATATGCAACTATACGCGGGTCGTCCGTTTCGTTCTGGCGTACGGATTGAAATATGTCAAAACCGTATCCGAACCAAGTGAGTTCTTTATTGATTCGAATGCAGCTTGATGTATGTCAGCCCACTTGAACTTTACATTTTGCTTTGTAATTTCACGTGAAGGCGCACTTAATGTAGAGAAATCCTGGATAAATCTTGAACAGTAACTGGCTATGACAAGAAATGATTTGACCTCTCCTGAGTTTTGGGGAGTACTGACGTTCTGAATGGCAGCCACTTTTTGGGGATCAGAACGTACACCAGCGGCAAAAAAAAATATGTCCAAAAAATGCCAGGCGTGATTTGTTAAATAAACATTTGAACTTATTCAGTGTAAGATTACAGTCCTGAAGACACTTAAAAATTGTCTCAAGGGCGTGATCATGTTCCTCCGGACTTTTACCAAATACCAGAATATCATCACTTAAATTAATGCTATTAAGTACATTTTGAATTTGTTGTCGAATTACATTAAAAATTTCAGCTTCTAATGACACCCCAAAATTCAAACGCTTGTATCTGTACAAACGCAAATGCGTTGAAAATGCTGTCAAGTATCTCGACTGAGAAGCTAATTCTATCTGATGGTAACCTTTGACCAAATCAAGCTTTGAAAAAACCGTGGCCCCATGGACCTTATTTATTATATCATCAAGTGTGGGTGAAATATGTCTCTCCCGTTGGATAGCAGTATTTGGGAGTCTCATATTCCCACAAATCCTGATATGATTAGAATTAGAATTGGGTATGGCAACAACAGGAGAAACCCGGGGTGTTGGACCCTCCGTTTTCTCAATAATTCCATTTTCAAGTAAATAACGTAATTCTGTTTCAACCTTCTTGCGTAAATGAAATGGAATACGTCGATATGGTTGTGCAACAGGTTTCACCGATTCGTCCACATGCAAAACAACAGGTGCCCCTTTAAATTTCCCTAGTCCTCCAAATAAACTCCCGTACTTCACAATAAGTTCATCGGATTTGGACGTCTGTAAAATGTGTACTGCTGAAACAGAGATTGGCCCTAAATCATGTGCCGTTTCATAACGTCTGATGAGTACGCAAAAGAGGGACGTCTGATGAGTACGCAAAAATGTTGGTATGAGCAGATGATAATTCAGGCTTTTGGGGTAGAGTATTTAAGGTTCTCTCATCAACTGAATTAACTGAAGCACCAGAATCTATCATAAAGTTAACACCTGACCGCAAATGTCTATCACCACACATGGACCTTTTTACTTCAACGGTCTTTTGGAATTTGTAAACACATAATCTGAATCATTGTCACTCGAATCATCATTAACCCATTTCACATGATACTTGGACTTCCTAGAAGTTGAATTGTTTACTTTTTGCTTTGATTTGCACACAGATTGAAAATGATTTTCCCACAATTTCGACACACTTTGCCTTTTGCTGGACAAACCCACTTATGGGGGTAACTTCCACCACAATTGAAACGGGATGTTTGATTGGCTTCGCCTTTCTGTTCATTCGGACGTTTTCGAAACGTGTGGACATCATTAACTGATGGCGATTCGGAAACCTGTAATTTCTTGTCGGATTCAATGTTAGATGCTTGCGACTCACTCATTTCAAATGCTCTGGCGATTTCAAGAATTCGCTGTAAAGTTAAATCTTCACGTAAGGCTTTACGTCGTAACACCGCAGACGTGCAACTCAATATTATCTGAGACTTGATTTCACCGTCTGTGTCGGTAAATTACGGTGGTTGATTTAGGCCACCCTCAATACTTTTTTTATCTCGAGATCTCGAGATAATATCTCAAGATCTTGAGAAACTATCTCAAGATCTCGAGATAATTATCTCAAGATCTCGAGATAATATCTCAAGATCTCGAGATAATATCTCGAGATAATATCTCAAGATCTCGAGAAACTATCTCAAGATCTCGAGATAATATCTCAAGATCTCGAGATAATATCTCGAGAAACTATGTCGAGATCTCGAGATAATATCTCGAGATCTCGAAATAATATCTCAAGATCTCGAGAAACTGTCTCAAGATCTCGAGATAATATCTCAAGATCTCTAGATAAGCATATATAATTGGTGTCACCCTTTGATCATTAGCATGAATTCATTCAAACTGTTTATTCACTTGTCGCATCTTTTCCGACTGCAACATATTCGTGCCCCCCCCCCCCTCCCCATGACAATTACACGAATCCACTCCTGTCACTCAGACAACTTATCAACCAATCACCTTGTTGCGAAGTTATGGGAGCCCACCAATTCTCAGTCCAGCACTACCAGCACTAATATAAACAGAGTACCGTCATCCGAACTTGCACTTGCTGGTGTCCTGTTCCCACTCCAAACCCAAAGTGTCAACCTAGCACCCGGTACCTCCTAGTGCATACTGTAATGGTTTTTTTACCCTAAAACTCAACGATTTCTCACTTCTTTTCCTCCCAGCCTATGCTGAATGTAGTGATGTTTACCCTAAAACACAAAGTTTAATCACTACTTTACAAGACACACACAACTATAAATACTAAATATTTTCTTCCAGCTCCACATTGAATGGAGTGATTTGTACCACAAATAGCTCTCCCAGCTCCACGCTGAAAGATTTCATCCCCACTCCCTTGGTGGATTTTTCACCTACTTTCCACTTTGCTGACTGAGACATACAACATAAGTTTAACCTCATTCCCGCGTCTATTTTGACCGAGCAAATCGACTGTGCTGCCCGATGTATAATAACCCTACACCAGCGACAGCTATAAACCTACCCTAGGGGTCCCTTTCCTCTCGTTGGTTTGAAAAGTCTGGTTTAGGCGTAATTAGTTATCTCCAGCGGATACTGCTCCCGGGCGAGTGATAAAGGACCTAGCGTATTACCAACGTCAGTGTTAGAAAAGGGCTGCCCGGTACAAGGCTGCAGATGCTAGCCAAAACCGTGAATTTATGGTCAATACCCAGCAATCTCCTGACACACAGGAGCCGTTTTCACAATTACACACCCAGACTGAAACCCATAATCCTGAGCCCAAGAGGCGAATAGAATCCCCCCTCCTGTGAATCCCAAAACGTGGCAGGATGGGCATGACTAACATTGTTTCCACACAAAACCCAATTACATGTAGTAATGAAAAGACTGACCTGTCGCCCGACAAGTCTCAACGGTCCATATACCTTTCACACTCCTCCAGAGACATATCCGAAAGTGACAACTCCAATGGTGATGTATACAGTCCCGCGCATATATAGAAGGACAACTTGAACCCGATTCCCATTATCTCCGAACAAGATGAAGCACCCTCAACGTCGTTTACTGCACCATTAACCAGCTGCAACATGGCACCCCAATTAACCATACGATCATCCGTGATCATATACTTTCACCCGTTCACAGGAGATCCCCAAGTACTTGTGACCCCATCCCCAACGTCAACTCACGAATCGACAGTAATACTGGACATCCCGTCCCATACGATTGATTGGTCCCCTATGTTCTCACCGGCTGAAACCCATTCCAACGTGGGAAACCTTAATTTCGCCATCCGTGAGAGCATAGTTCCACCAGGACCATGCGCCACTCCCTCTTAACTCACAAGATGAAACAGACACACACCCAATTTATGAGAGCAACATCTTGCCCACCCAAACCCCGATAGCGCATCACACCATTGATTTGTCCTCCAACAATACCCAACTATGAATACACTTTTCATACTTCTCCAGTGGGACTCCCAACAATACCCCTCAAAACGACACAACTGCGAACCACCCTGCAATGATAGTCGAAACTCAAACCCATGAACATACCGCCCGGTTTGATCTATCGCTGCTACAGCTCCCAAAAAATGTTTGACCCAATTGGCGGTCCTCCCAAATAAGCGAAAGTGTCCCGTTGACTGTTATCAACGAGGCTGCGAAGTCAACAAAGAACCTGAAGATAATCCCGGCAATTCCAGCAAGCCAGTTTAAATGTTGCCCAGGTGATCCCATCCACTGGTCGACGGAAACAGCGAATAAAATCTACCAAGGATGGCTGCCACGCATAGAACCATACATCAAAGAGCAGCCTTTAAACTAATTACAGAAGAAGGCATCAGCCATGGAGAGAAAGTAGGACTAGGAACCGAAATAGTAAACTTGGTTCCTGATCTAAAATTAACTGAAGGTGAGAAGGATCTACTCAGGTATGGTTTAACTTTCGTTCCCGCCCCAGCCCCATTAAAACCTAAGCCCCAAGATCGTAGATTTTGGGACAGGTGCAGTTGCCATGGATGATTACAGTTACATTAACGAAATGAACGGTGGTCCAGCAAGCCAACAATTTTTTAGGGCAACAGCATTGGCAGATAAATTTCGAAATTCAACAGGCTCAAAAGACCTCTTTGCCAATCCAACCGGGTGGTGCCCATCACCTCGGAAAGTTAAACCTGAAATTAATGAGATTTCTCAATAAGTTAAAGAACAAGTAAGCCAAATCCCGGCATCATTTTTGAAAGACAAACAAAATTTGAACCAAATCGAAAGAAACGCCCTGAAGACGCTGAAAAACAACAAACAAATTATCATCAAGCCTTGTGACAAAGGAGGTGCTACAGTTCTGATGTCAAAAGATAATTATATTAAAGAAGCTGAACGCCAATTAAATAACCCAAAATATTACAAACCTTTAGAAGCACCAATTTGGCAAGAAAATTGTTCAAAATTTAATGGAATTCTAAAAAGCTTGCTGGACCACGACTTCATTGAGAAAAAACATGTCGAGTATTTAATTGCAGAGAGGGATTCAAACAATCGTAAGTTTTACCTCTTGCCTAAAATACATAAACCACTCAGCAGTTGGTGTGACGAATTTACCCCTCCTGGTCGGCCTATTGTCAGCGACTGTGGCTCGGAATCTTACCACATTTCACAGTATATTGATTTTTATTTAAAACCAATTGCTTGCCGCCATCCGAGCTTCCTCAAAGACACTGAGGACTTTTAAATGAAAATTAACAAATTGCAGTTCCTCCCGACAGTCTCCTCATTACCCTAGACATTGAAAGTATGTATACTAACATTGGTATTGACGCTGGTCTAGAGGCAATAAAAAATCATTCAAAAGGTACGATGACCCAAACAGGCCATCGGAAGAAATCCTGAAATTGTTAGAATTATCATTGAAAGGTAACGACTTTGAATTTAACAATAAATTTTACCTCCAAATAAGTGGATGTAGTATGGGTAAAAAATTCAGTCCAAATTTTGCTAATATTTTTGTTGCAGAATGGGAGAGAGGTGCTCTTGCTAAAGCAAGAAAACAGCCATTATGTTATCACAGGTTCCAAGACGACATTTTCATCATATGGCCCCATGGCCATGATGACTTCAACGAATTCTGGGAAATCCTGAACAACCAAGATGAATCCATTAAATTACAGCCCTGCATTTCAGAAAATACCATTGATTTTCTGGATGTGACTGTATTCAAGGGCCCTCAGTTCCGGCATAGCAATGTACTAGACACAAAAGTCTTTTTTAAACCGACCGATTCTCACCAACTTCTTCATAGAGCTTCTTACCACCCACCCAAACTATTCAATGGGTTGGTAAAATCTCAAATTATTCGATTCCATAGAAATTGTACGAACAGAAGCGACCTCAATCACGCCTGTTCAATTCTTTTCAAAACACTTGTTAAACGCGATTACTCAAAACGCCTTTTGCGGAAAATTAAATCTGACACAATCTGTGAGATAGAGACACCCATTCGGGACTCTGAGCCAACGCACCCCACGAAAATTCGGCATAACCGCCCAGTTCTGGGAAATGGATCAGTAAATCTATGTCCACGCAAAATTTGTTACATACATCGCATGAACTACATGAATACCGGTAAAACATTTTTTAGCGAACAAACTCGTATGTTTTACCAAGTTAGAAACAGCTTCAACTGTGATTCTGAAAATATTATTTATTTAATCACATGTAAATTATGCCATATCCAATATGTCGGCCAGACGAAAAACCCTCTGCGCGTCAGAATGCAAAACCATTTATCAAATATCCGTTTAGATTCAGGAAAGGCAGTCTCAGACCACTTTAACCTCCCGGGTCATGACATTAAGTCACATTTCAGTTTTCAACCCATTGAGCAAATTCCGTTTTTGGACGATGATGAAACCACAACAGACAAACGACTTGAGCGTGAAAACTATTGGATTGGTAAGCTCAGGACCTATCTCCCATACGGACTCAACAGAGAATACTCTGGGTTGCCAAATAAAATTATTTGTTTTCCTTTGGTTTATAATCGACGCAATGTCGAAATTGCAAACATTTTCAAAAACAACTTCACAGAATTAAACACAAAACTGCCAGAAGCCATTAACAAACGATGCATCATAGCTTTTAAAAAAATCCCAGTCTTCGAAACATTCTTGTGAAAGCACTTTTGAGATGAGTTCATTTTGTCATAAAGTCATATAACTTCAAAAATATTAAAACAACATTGAATTCCATAGAAATAATTTACAACAGAAATCGATTTCCCGACCTGCGCCCGTGCTCCTTTGTTTTGAAAAATATCTATCCGCCAGTGCCAGACTATTTGAATTATTTCTATTATAAAAACATTAATTATCTTTCGATTTGTTTTGCGCATTGTCATGAGTTTGATTTCCAACGGTCTTCAGCCAGTGATCACAAGTCATTCAAATGCCATCAAACATTAACAGTAGAAATACCGCTAAAGTTTGATGACATTTGAAAGGTTGTTTTCCACTAATCACTGAGTGAATCCATCTCACACACAGTGATTGGCCAGTTTGGCCTCATCAACAGATGAAGTAAAGGTATTTAAACGCTTTGGGATAATTGGAAAATCGAATTCACCTGCTTCCTGAAGAAGGGCATTTAACCCGAAACGTCGAGGCAACGACAGTGCGCTCTATTTATTTCATCAACATTTTCATTAGGTATTCACATTTCATTTATTCCTTCATTTTCATTTTTGCATCATTTTTTCATCACTTTTTCATCATTTTGACTTGTACTAATAATTATTTATTTCAGCCTAAATTAAGTCCGGGAAAATGGCTAAAAATTCCACAAATGTTAAATCTGTTAACCGCCAAGAGCGGCAAAAAACCCGGCATATTCGGCTCATGCACAATTGGTAAAACCCCTTTACCAAATTCTTCAACTTTTTCATCATTTGGCATTTCTTGAGGACTGTTTGGCACAGAAAGTCCTCCCAAAATCATTCCAAAAAACAGTGGACGAGCGCAACAAAACTTTTCGGCCGGCTCTGCCAACCATTTATATTTCGGACGCGCTCAACAATTTAACCAAAAAATGGGCTTTTGAAGTTATACAAACTTTGGTGGACTATTACAAAAAAACTCTAAAAGAAAAACAAGACCTGGTTCTTTCGGCTCCTTTTCTAAAACCCAGGACTTTCCACGAGCACAGAATACGGCAGTTAAATGGGGACAGAAGAATTTTGGTAATCGACTACAAGAAAGTACTATTGACAAATTTTATTCTCTTTCGGATCAACTTCTGTCCCAGTTAAAAAAACCAGCGGTCATTAGCCAGACCTCTTTCAATCAACGTGCTCGTTCTAAATCGCCGGTGGCCCGCCAGCACATTTCATTTTCTACTTCCAGAGAAACTCCATCGAAAAGAAAAAGACGAGAAACCATCTCTCCTACAGCACCAGCGACCAAAAAAACATCATTTGCAGCACGCTGCTCCACAACACCGGAATCGCCATCGTACGCCAGCATAGTCAAAACACCACCTCAAAAGAAACCATCCACAAACGGCAAGTCGTCATTCTACCGATTCTGGAAATCTGGTGAAAACAAGAACAGCTGGACCCTGCCAGTCAAGCCAAACAAACCTGTTTGGATCATCGGATCATCGAACATCTCGAGGATTGATGCCAACCCTCCACCCAACACGTTCATCGCATCATACTCTGGTGGAACCTTAAATCACATTCGTCAGATGGCTAAGAACATGGAAAAAGAGAAAGGTCGACAACATCCCCAAGCAATTTTATTCAACGTTGGGGTCAACAATAGAGAAGACTGGCGCATAGACGTGCAGAACAGAAAAAAAGATTGGCCACACATCAACAGGTAGACTAGGTAATATGATAAGCAATTTCCTCAAATGTTACCCTAATACAAAACTTCTTTTTCAGGAACATAATTTTTCTTCTAGTTTATGTTCTAGGGACCAACAAAATTTGACTGTTATCAACGAGGCTGCGAAGTCAACAAAGAATTTGGAGATAATCCCGGCAATTCCAGCAAGCCAGTTTAAATGTTGCCCAGGTGATCCCATCCACTGGTCGACGGAAACAGCGAATAAAATCTACCAAGGATGGCTGCCACGCATAGAACCATACATCAAAGAGCAGCCTTTATACTAATTACCGAAGAAGGCATCAGCCATGGAGAGAAAGTAGGACTAGGAACCGAAATAGTAAACTTGGTTCCTGATCTAAAATTAACTGAAGGTGAGAAGGATCTACTCAGGTATGGTTTAACTTTCGTTCCCACCCCAGCCCCATTAAAACCTAAGCCCAAAATCGTAGATTTTGGGACAGGTGCAGTTGCCATGGATGATTACAGTTACATTAACGAAATGAACGGTGGTCCAGCAAGCCAACAATTTTTTAGGGCAACAGCATTGGCAGATAAATTTCGAAATTCAACAGGCTCAAAAGACCTCTTTGCCAATCCAACCGGGTGGTGCCCATCACCTCGGAAAGTTAAACCTGAAATTAATGAGATTTCTCAAAAAGTTAAAGAACAAGTAAGCCAAATCCCGGAATCATTTTTGAAAGACAAACAAAATTTGAACCAAATCGAAAGAAACGCCCTGAAGACGCTGAAAAACAACAAACAAATTATCATCAAGCCTTGTGACAAAGGAGGTGCTACAGTTCTGATGTCAAAAGATAATTATATTAAAGAAGCTGAACGGCAATTAAATAACCCAAAATATTACAAACCTTTAGAAGCATAAATTTGGCAAGGAAATTGTTCAAAATTTAATGGAATTCTAAAAAGCTTGCTGGACCACGACTTCATTGAGAAAAAACATGTCGAGTATTTAATTGCAGAGAGGGATTCAAACAATCGTAAGTTTTACCTCTTGCCTAAAATACATAAACCACTCAGCAGTTGGTGTGACGAATTTACCCCTCCTGGTCGGCCTATTGTCAGCGACTGTGGCTCGGAATCTTACCACATTTCACAGTATATTGATTTTTATTTAAAACCAATTGCTTGCCGCCATCCGAGCTTCCTCAAAGACACTGAGGACTTTTTAATGAAACTTAACAAATTGCAGGTTCCTTCCGACAGTCTCCTCATTACCCTAGACATTGAAAGTATGTATACTAACATTGGTATTGACGCTGGTCTAGAGGCAATAAAAAAATCATTCAAAAGGTACGATGACCCAAACAGGCCATCGGAAGAAATCCTGCAATTGTTAGAATTATCATTGAAAGGTAACGACTTTGAATTTAACAATAAATTTTACCTCCAAATAAGTGGATGTAGTATGGGTAAAAAATTCAGTCCAAATTTTGCTAATACTTTTGTTGCAGAATGGGAGAGAGGTGCTCTTGCTAAAGCAAGAAAATAGCCATTATGTTATCACAGGTTCCAAGACGACATTTTCATCATATGGCCCCATGGCCGTGATGACTTCAACGAATTCTTGGAAATCCTGAACAACCACGATGAATCCATTAAATTACAGCCCTGCATTTCAGAAAATACCATTGATTTTCTGGATGTGACTGTATTCAAGGGCCCTCAGTTCCGGCATAGCAACGTACTAGACACAAAAGTCTTTTTTAAACCGACCGATTCTCACCAACTTCTCCATAGAGCTTCTTACCACCCGCCCAAACTATTCAATGGGTTGGTAAAATCTCAAATCATTCGATTCCATAGAAATTGTACGAACAGAAGCGACCTCAATCACGCATGTTCAATTCTTTTCAAAACACTTGTTAAACGCGGTTACTCAAAACGACTTTTGCGAAAAATTAAATCTGATACAATCCGTGAGATAGAGACACCCATTCGGGACTCTGAGCCAACGCACCCCACGAAAATTCGGCATAACCGCCCAGTTCTGGGAAATGGATCAGTAAATCTATGTCAACGCAAAATTTGTTACATACATCGCATGAACTACATGAATACCGGTAAAACATTTTTTAGCGAAAAAACTCGTATGTTTTACCAAGTTAGAAACAGCTTCAACTGTGATTCTGAAAACATTATTTATTTAATCACATGTAAATTATGCCATATCCAATATGTCGGCCAGACGAAAAACCCTCTGCGCGTCAGAATGCAAAACCATTTATCAAATATCCGTTTAGATTCAGGAAAGGCAGTCTCAGACCACTTTAACCTCCCGGGTCATGACATTAAGTCACATTTCAGTTTTCAACCCATTGAGCAAATTCCGTTTTTGGACGATGATGAAACCACAACAGACAAACGACTTGAGCGTGAAAACTATTGGATTGGTAAGCTCAGGACCTATCTCCCATACGGACTCAACAGAGAATACTCTGGTTGCCAAATAAAATTATTTGTTTTCCTTTGGTTTATAATCGACGCAATGTCGAAATTGCAAACATTTTCAAAAACAACTTCACAGAATTAAACACAAAACTGCCAGAAGCCATTAACAAACGATGCATCATAGCTTTTAAAAAAAACCCCAGTCTTCGAAACATTCTTGTGAAAGCACTTTTGAGATGAGTTCATTTTGTCATAAAGTCATATAACTTCAAAAATATTAAAACAACATTGAATTCCATAGAAATAATTTACAACAGAAATCGATTTCCCGACCTGCGCCCGTGCTCCTTTGTTTTGAAAAATATCTATCCGCCAGTGCCAGACTATTTGAATTATTTCTATTATAAAAACATTAATTATCTTTCGATTTGTTTTGCGCATTGTCATGAGTTTGATTTCCAACGGTCTTCAGCCAGTGATCACAAGTCATTCAAATGCCATCAAACATTAACAGTAGAAATACCGCTAAAGTTTGATGACATTTGAAAGGTTGTTTTCCACTAATCACTGAGTGAATCCATCTCACACACAGTGATTGGCCAGTTTGGCCTCATCAACAGATGAAGTAAAGGTATTTAAACGCTTTGGGATAATTGGAAAATCGAATTCACCTGCTTCCTGAAGAAGGGCATTTAACCCGAAAAGTCGAGGCAACGACAGTGCGCTCTATTTATTTCATCAACATTTTCATTAGGTATTCACATTTCATTTATTCCTTCATTTTCATTTTTGCATCATTTTTTCATCACTTTTTCATCATTTTGACTTGTACTAATAATTATTTATTTCAGCCTAAATTAAGTCCGGGAAAATGGCTAAAAATTCCACAAATGTTAAATCTGTTAACCGCCAAGAGCGGCAAAAAACCCGGCATATTCGGCTCATGCACAATTGGTAAAATCCCTTTACCAAATTCTTCAACTTTTTCATCATTTGGCATTTCTTGAGGACTGTTTGGCACAGAAAGTCCTTCCAAAATCATTCCAAAAAACAGTGGACGAGCGCAACAAAACTTTTCGGCCGGCTCTGCCAACCATTTATATTTCGGACGCGCTCAACAATTTAACCAAAAAATGGGCTTTTGAAGTTATACAAACTTTGGTGGACTATTACAAAAAAACTCTAAAAGAAAAACAAGACCTGGTTCTTTCGGCTCCTTTTCTAAAACCCCAGGACTTTCCACGAGCACAGAATACGGCAGTTAAATGGGGACAGAAGAATTTTGGTAATCGACTACAAGAAAGTACTATTGACAAATTTTATTCTCTTTCGGATCAACTTCTGTCCCAGTTAAAAAAAACAGCGGTCATTAGCCAGACCTCTTTCAATCAACGTGCTCGTTCTAAATCGCCGGTGGCCCGCCAGCACATTTCATTTTCTACTTCCAGAGAAACTCCATCGAAAAGAAAAAGACGAGAAACCATCTCTCCTACAGCACCAGCGACCAAAAAAACATCATTTGCAGCACGCTGCTCCACAACACCGGAATCGCCATCGTACGCCAGCATAGTCAAAACACCACCTCAAAAGAAACCATCCACAAACGGCAAGTCGTCATTCTACCGATTCTGGAAATCTGGTGAAAACAAGAACAGCTGGACCCTGCCAGTCAAGCCAAACAAACCTGTTTGGATCATCGGATCATCGAACATCTCGAGGATTGATGCCAACCCTCCACCCAACACGTTCATCGCATCATACTCTGGTGGAACCTTAAATCACATTCGTCAGATGGCTAAGAACATGGAAAAAGAGAAAGGTCGACAACATCCCCAAGCAATTTTATTCAACGTTGGGGTCAACAATAGAGAAGACTGGCGCATAGACGTGCAGAACAGAAAAAAAGATTGGCCACACATCAACAGGTAGACTAGGTAATATGATAAGCAATTTCCGCAAATGTTACCCTAATACAAAACTTCTTTTTCAGGAACATAATTTTTCTTCTAGTTTATGTTCTAGGGACCAACAAAATTTGACTGTTATCAACGAGGCTGCGAAGTCAACAAAGAATTTGGAGATAATCCCGGCAATTCCAGCAAGCCAGTTTAAATGTTGCCCAGGTGATCCCATCCACTGGTCGACGGAAACAGCGAATAAAATCTACCAAGGATGGCTGCCACGCATAGAACCATACATCAAAGAGCAGCCTTTATACTAATTACCGAAGAAGGCATCAGCCATGGAGAGAAAGTAGGACTAGGAACCGAAATAGTAAACTTGGTTCCTGATCTAAAATTAACTGAAGGTGAGAAGGATCTACTCAGGTATGGTTTAACTTTCGTTCCCGCCCCAGCCCCATTAAAACCTAAGCCCAAAATCGTAGATTTTGGGACAGGTGCAGTTGCCATGGATGATTACAGTTACATTAACGAAATGAACGGTGGTCCAGCAAGCCAACAATTTTTTAGGGCAACAGCATTGGCAGATAAATTTCGAAATTCAACAGGCTCAAAAGACCTCTTTGCCAATCCAACCGGGTGGTGCCCATCACCTCGGAAAGTTAAACCTGAAATTAATGAGATTTCTCAAAAAGTTAAAGAACAAGTAAGCCAAATCCCGGAATCATTTTTGAAAGACAAACAAAATTTGAACCAAATCGAAAGAAACGCCCTGAAGACGCTGAAAAACAACAAACAAATTATCATCAAGCCTTGTGACAAAGGAGGTGCTACAGTTCTGATGTCAAAAGATAATTATATTAAAGAAGCTGAACGGCAATTAAATAACCCAAAATATTACAAACCTTTAGAAGCATAAATTTGGCAAGAAAATTGTTCAAAATTTAATGGAATTCTAAAAAGCTTGCTGGACCACGACTTCATTGAGAAAAAACATGTCGAGTATTTAATTGCAGAGAGGGATTCAAACAATCGTAAGTTTTACCTCTTGCCTAAAATACATAAACCACTCAGCAGTTGGTGTGACGAATTTACCCCTCCTGGTCGGCCTATTGTCAGCGACTGTGGCTCGGAATCTTACCACATTTCACAGTATATTGATTTTTATTTAAAACCAATTGCTTGCCGCCATCCGAGCTTCCTCAAAGACACTGAGGACTTTTTAATGAAACTTAACAAATTGCAGGTTCCTTCCGACAGTCTCCTCATTACCCTAGACATTGAAAGTATGTATACTAACATTGGTATTGACGCTGGTCTAGAGGCAATAAAAAAATCATTCAAAAGGTACGATGACCCAAACAGGCCATCGGAAGAAATCCTGCAATTGTTAGAATTATCATTGAAAGGTAACGACTTTGAATTTAACAATAAATTTTACCTCCAAATAAGTGGATGTAGTATGGGTAAAAAATTCAGTCCAAATTTTGCTAATACTTTTGTTGCAGAATGGGAGAGAGGTGCTCTTGCTAAAGCAAGAAAATAGCCATTATGTTATCACAGGTTCCAAAACGACATTTTCATCATATGGCCCCATGGCCGTGATGACTTCAACGAATTCTTGGAAATCCTGAACAACCACGATGAATCCATTAAATTACAGCCCTGCATTTCAGAAAATACCATTGATTTTCTGGATGTGACTGTATTCAAGGGCCCTCAGTTCCGGCATAGCAACGTACTAGACACAAAAGTCTTTTTTAAACCGACCGATTCTCACCAACTTCTCCATAGAGGTTCTTACCACCCGCCCAAACTATTCAATGGGTTGGTAAAATCTCAAATCATTCGATTCCATAGAAATTGTACGAACAGAAGCGACCTCAATCACGCATGTTCAATTCTTTTCAAAACACTTGTTAAACGCGGTTACTCAAAACGACTTTTGCGAAAAATTAAATCTGATACAATCCGTGAGATAGAGACACCCATTCGGGACTCTGAGCCAACGCACCCCACGAAAATTCGGCATAACCGCCCAGTTCTGGGAAATGGATCAGTAAATCTATGTCAACGCAAAATTTGTTACATACATCGCATGAACTACATGAATACCGGTAAAACATTTTTTAGCGAAAAAACTCGTATGTTTTACCAAGTTAGAAACAGCTTCAACTGTGATTCTGAAAACATTATTTATTTAATCACATGTAAATTATGCCATATCCAATATGTCGGCCAGACGAAAAACCCTCTGCGCGTCAGAATGCAAAACCATTTATCAAATATCCGTTTAGATTCAGGAAAGGCAGTCTCAGACCACTTTAACCTCCCGGGTCATGACATTAAGTCACATTTCAGTTTTCAACCCATTGAGCAAATTCCGTTTTTGGACGATGATGAAACCACAACAGACAAACGACTTGAGCGTGAAAACTATTGGATTGGTAAGCTCAGGACCTATCTCCCATACGGACTCAACAGAGAATACTCTGGTTGCCAAATAAAATTATTTGTTTTCCTTTGGTTTATAATCGACGCAATGTCGAAATTGCAAACATTTTCAAAAACAACTTCACAGAATTAAACACAAAACTGCCAGAAGCCATTAACAAACGATGCATCATAGCTTTTAAAAAAAAACCCAGTCTTCGAAACATTCTTGTGAAAGCACTTTTGAGATGAGTTCATTTTGTCATAAAGTCATATAACTTCAAAAATATTAAAACAACATTGAATTCCATAGAAATAATTTACAACAGAAATCGATTTCCCGACCTGCGCCCGTGCTCCTTTGTTTTGAAAAATATCTATCCGCCAGTGCCAGACTATTTGAATTATTTCTATTATAAAAACATTAATTATCTTTCGATTTGTTTTGCGCATTGTCATGAGTTTGATTTCCAACGGTCTTCAGCCAGTGATCACAAGTCATTCAAATGCCATCAAACATTAACAGTAGAAATACCGCTAAAGTTTGATGACATTTGAAAGGTTGTTTTCCACTAATCACTGAGTGAATCCATCTCACACACAGTGATTGGCCAGTTTGGCCTCATCAACAGATGAAGTAAAGGTATTTAAACGCTTTGGGATAATTGGAAAATCGAATTCACCTGCTTCCTGAAGAAGGGCATTTAACCCGAAAAGTCGAGGCAACGACAGTGCGCTCTATTTATTTCATCAACATTTTCATTAGGTATTCACATTTCATTTATTCCTTCATTTTCATTTTTGCATCATTTTTTCATCACTTTTTCATCATTTTGACTTGTACTAATAATTATTTATTTCAGCCTAAATTAAGTCCGGGAAAATGGCTAAAAATTCCACAAATGTTAAATCTGTTAACCGCCAAGAGCGGCAAAAAACCCGGCATATTCGGCTCATGCACAATTGGTAAAATCCCTTTACCAAATTCTTCAACTTTTTCATCATTTGGCATTTCTTGAGGACTGTTTGGCACAGAAAGTCCTCCCAAAATCATTCCAAAAACAGTGGACGAGCGCAACAAAACTTTTCGGCCGGCTCTGCCAACCATTTATATTTCGGACGCGCTCAACAATTTAACCAAAAAATGGGCTTTTGAAGTTATACAAACTTTGGTGGACTATTACAAAAAAACTCTAAAAGAAAAACAAGACCTGGTTCTTTCGGCTCCTTTTCTAAAACCCCAGGACTTTCCACGAGCACAGAATACGGCAGTTAAATGGGGACAGAAGAATTTTGGTAATCGACTACAAGAAAGTACTATTGACAAATTTTATTCTCTTTCGGATCAACTTCTGTCCCAGTTAAAAAAAACAGCGGTCATTAGCCAGACCTCTTTCAATCAACGTGCTCGTTCTAAATCGCCGGTGGCCCGCCAGCACATTTCATTTTCTACTTCCAGAGAAACTCCATCGAAAAGAAAAAGACGAGAAACCATCTCTCCTACAGCACCAGCGACCAAAAAAACATCATTTGCAGCACGCTGCTCCACAACACCGGAATCGCCATCGTACGCCAGCATAGTCAAAACACCACCTCAAAAGAAACCATCCACAAACGGCAAGTCGTCATTCTACCGATTCTGGAAATCTGGTGAAAACAAGAACAGCTGGACCCTGCCAGTCAAGCCAAACAAACCTGTTTGGATCATCGGATCATCGAACATCTCGAGGATTGATGCCAACCCTCCACCCAACACGTTCATCGCATCATACTCTGGTGGAACCTTAAATCACATTCGTCAGATGGCTAAGAACATGGAAAAAGAGAAAGGTCGACAACATCCCCAAGCAATTTTATTCAACGTTGGGGTCAACAATAGAGAAGACTGGCGCATAGACGTGCAGAACAGAAAAAAAGATTGGCCACACATCAACAGGTAGACTAGGTAATATGATAAGCAATTTCCGCAAATGTTACCCTAATACAAAACTTCTTTTTCAGGAACATAATTTTTCTTCTAGTTTATGTTCTAGGGACCAACAAAATTTGACTGTTATCAACGAGGCTGCGAAGTCAACAAAGAATTTGGAGATAATCCCGGCAATTCCAGCAAGCCAGTTTAAATGTTGCCCAGGTGATCCCATCCACTGGTCGACGGAAACAGCGAATAAAATCTACCAAGGATGGCTGCCACGCATAGAACCATACATCAAAGAGCAGCCTTTATACTAATTACCGAAGAAGGCATCAGCCATGGAGAGAAAGTAGGACTAGGAACCGAAATAGTAAACTTGGTTCCTGATCTAAAATTAACTGAAGGTGAGAAGGATCTACTCAGGTATGGTTTAACTTTCGTTCCCGCCCCAGCCCCATTAAAACCTAAGCCCAAAATCGTAGATTTTGGGACAGGTGCAGTTGCCATGGATGATTACAGTTACATTAACGAAATGAACGGTGGTCCAGCAAGCCAACAATTTTTTAGGGCAACAGCATTGGCAGATAAATTTCGAAATTCAACAGGCTCAAAAGACCTCTTTGCCAATCCAACCGGGTGGTGCCCATCACCTCGGAAAGTTAAACCTGAAATTAATGAGATTTCTCAAAAAGTTAAAGAACAAGTAAGCCAAATCCCGGAATCATTTTTGAAAGACAAACAAAATTTGAACCAAATCGAAAGAAACGCCCTGAAGACGCTGAAAAACAACAAACAAATTATCATCAAGCCTTGTGACAAAGGAGGTGCTACAGTTCTGATGTCAAAAGATAATTATATTAAAGAAGCTGAACGGCAATTAAATAACCCAAAATATTACAAACCTTTAGAAGCATAAATTTGGCAAGAAAATTGTTCAAAATTTAATGGAATTCTAAAAAGCTTGCTGGACCACGACTTCATTGAGAAAAAACATGTCGAGTATTTAATTGCAGAGAGGGATTCAAACAATCGTAAGTTTTACCTCTTGCCTAAAATACATAAACCACTCAGCAGTTGGTGTGACGAATTTACCCCTCCTGGTCGGCCTATTGTCAGCGACTGTGGCTCGGAATCTTACCACATTTCACAGTATATTGATTTTTATTTAAAACCAATTGCTTGCCGCCATCCGAGCTTCCTCAAAGACACTGAGGACTTTTTAATGAAACTTAACAAACTGCAGGTTCCTTCCGACAGTCTCCTCATTACCCTAGACATTGAAAGTATGTATACTAACATTGGTATTGACGCTGGTCTAGAGGCAATAAAAAAATCATTCAAAAGGTACGATGACCCAAACAGGCCATCGGAAGAAATCCTGCAATTGTTAGAATTATCATTGAAAGGTAACGACTTTGAATTTAACAATAAATTTTACCTCCAAATAAGTGGATGTAGTATGGGTAAAAAATTCAGTCCAAATTTTGCTAATATTTTTGTTGCAGAATGGGAGAGAGGTGCTCTTGCTAAAGCAAGAAAACAGCCATTATGTTATCACAGGTTCCAAGACGACATTTTCATCATATGGCCCCATGGCCGTGATGACTTCAACGAATTCTTGGAAATCCTGAACAACCACGATGAATCCATTAAATTACAGCCCTGCATTTCAGAAAATACCATTGATTTTCTGGATGTGACTGTATTCAAGGGCCCTCAGTTCCGGCATAGCAACGTACTAGACACAAAAGTCTTTTTTAAACCGACCGATTCTCACCAACTTCTCCATAGAGCTTCTTACCACCCGCCCAAACTATTCAATGGGTTGGTAAAATCTCAAATCATTCGATTCCATAGAAATTGTACGAACAGAAGCGACCTCAATCACGCATGTTCAATTCTTTTCAAAACACTTGTTAAACGCGGTTACTCAAAACGACTTTTGCGAAAAATTAAATCTGATACAATCCGTGAGATAGAGACACCCATTCGGGACTCTGAGCCAACGCACCCCACGAAAATTCGGCATAACCGCCCAGTTCTGGGAAATGGATCAGTAAATCTATGTCAACGCAAAATTTGTTACATACATCGCATGAACTACATGAATACCGGTAAAACATTTTTTAGCGAAAAAACTCGTATGTTTTACCAAGTTAGAAACAGCTTCAACTGTGATTCTGAAAACATTATTTATTTAATCACATGTAAATTATGCCATATCCAATATGTCGGCCAGACGAAAAACCCTCTGCGCGTCAGAATGCAAAACCATTTATCAAATATCCGTTTAGATTCAGGAAAGGCAGTCTCAGACCACTTTAACCTCCCGGGTCATGACATTAAGTCACATTTCAGTTTTCAACCCATTGAGCAAATTCCGTTTTTGGACGATGATGAAACCACAACAGACAAACGACTTGAGCGTGAAAACTATTGGATTGGTAAGCTCAGGACCTATCTCCCATACGGACTCAACAGAGAATACTCTGGTTGCCAAATAAAATTATTTGTTTTCCTTTGGTTTATAATCGACGCAATGTCGAAATTGCAAACATTTTCAAAAACAACTTCACAGAATTAAACACAAAACTGCCAGAAGCCATTAACAAACGATGCATCATAGCTTTTAAAAAAAACCCCAGTCTTCGAAACATTCTTGTGAAAGCACTTTTGAGATGAGTTCATTTTGTCATAAAGTCATATAACTTCAAAAATATTAAAACAACATTGAATTCCATAGAAATAATTTACAACAGAAATCGATTTCCCGACCTGCGCCCGTGCTCCTTTGTTTTGAAAAATATCCATCATGACCATGACAGTTTTATGGGTGGAGGAAGCCGGAGTACCCGAAAAGAATCATCGAAAAACGGCAAGCAACTGTCAGCTCCCCAACATACTAACTCCACGCAACCGTGCCCCCCCCCCCCCCCCACGTAGGCAATGGGGGTGAAGTGTCTTTCCTAAGGACACAGCGCGGTTGCCGAACCAAGGACCTCTTGGCTTGTAGCTTGCACGTATACCTACTGAGCCACGGCGCCCCCAGGGCCAATCAATCTTGTGATACGGGATGTCCTGTATTACTGTCGGTTCATGAGCTGACATTGAAGATGGGGGTCACCAGTACTGGGGGCTGGGGGGGGGGGGGGGGCTCTCCTGTGACCGGGTGAGAGTATGGGAACACGGAGGATCGTATTGTTAATTGGGGTGCCATGTTGTAGCTGGTTAAGGGTGGCAGAAACGACGTTGAAGGGGCTTCATCTCGTTCGGAGATACTGGGAATCGGGTTCAAGTTGTTCTTCTTTATATGCGCGGGACTGGATACTTCACTGTTGGAGTTGTCACTTTAGGATATCTCCCTGGATAAGTGTGAAAGGTGTATGGACCTTTGAGACTTGTCGGGTGACAGGTCAATCTTTTCGTTACTACATGTAATTGGGTTTTGTGTGGAAACAATGTTAGTCATGCCCATGCTGCCACGTTTGGGATTCACCGGGGATGGGGGGGGGGGGGGGGCGATTCCATTCGCCTCTTGGGCTCAAGGTTATTGGTTTCAATTTTTCAATTTGGTCCTGGGGTCAGGAGGTTGCTGAGTATTGACCATAAATTCACGGTTTTGTCTGTCTTCTGCAGCCCTGTACTGGGCATACCCTTTTCTAACACTGACGTTGGTAATACGTGAGGGCCTTAATCACTCGTCCGGAAGCATTATCCGCAGGGGGTAACTAGTTACGCTTAATCCAGACTTTTCAAACCAACGCGAGGAAAGGGAATCCGACGGTAGGTTTATAGCTATCGCTGGTGTAAGGTTATTATACACCGAGTAGCATCGCCGATTTGCTCGGTCAAAATGGACGCGGGATGGGGTTAAAGTTCTGCTGTATGACGGGTCCGTGGAATAACAGCGCGTCAAAAGACGATGTGTCTCAGTCACCAAAGTGGAAAGTAGGTGAAAACTCCACCAAGGGAGTGGGTGATTGGTTTTACTGTGAGGGTGAAACCTTTCAGCGTGGAGCTGGTGGAGCTGGTGGAGCTGGTGGAGCTATTTGGTATTTACGGGTCTGTATCTTGCAAAGTAGTGAGTACACTTTGTGAGTTGTGGTAAAAATCACTCCATTCAATGTGGAGCTGGAAGGAAATATTTGGTATTTATGGGTGTGTGTCTTGTAAAGTAGTGAATAAACTTTGTGTTTTAGGGCAAATCTCACTACAATCAGCGTGGAGCTGAGAGGAAAAGAAGTGAGAAAACGTTGAGTTTTAGGGTAAAAACACTACAGTATGCACTAGGAAGTACCGGGTACTGGATCAACACTTTGGATTTGGAGTGTTAGACAGACACAAACTTTTCATCTTGTAAAATAGTGAGAAAACGTTGTGTTTTAGTGTAAAGGCGCTACAGTAGGTACTGGGAGGTACCGGGTGCTGGGTTGACACTTTGGGATTGGAGTGGGAACAAGACACCAGCAAGTGCAAGCTCCGATGACGGGACTCGGTTCATATTAGTGCTGGACTGAGATTTGGTGGGCTCTCATAACTAATACGCAACAAAGTGGTTAGTTGATAAGTTATTCACTTTTCTGAGTGTCAGGAGTGGATTCGTGTAATTGTCATGGGAGGCATAAATATGTTGCAGTCGAAAAAGATGCGACAAGTAAATAAACGGTTTGTGTGACAGGAGTGGATTCATGCAAATGATCAAAGGGTGACACCGATTATATATGCTTATCTCGAGATCTCGAGATATTATCTCGAGATCTCGACATAGTTTCTCGAGATCTAGAGATATTATTTCGAGATCTTGAGATATTATCTCGTGATCTTGAGATATTTTCTCGAGATCTTGAGATAGTTTCTCGAGATCTTGAGTTATTATCTCGAGATCTCGAGATATTATCTCAAGATCTCGAGATATTATCTCGAGATCTTGAGATAATTATCTCGAGATCTCGAGATCTCGAGATCTTGAGATATTATCTCGAGATCTTGAGATATTATCTCGAGATCTTGAGATATTATCTCGAGATCTTGAGATATTATCTCGAGATCTCGAGATAAAAAAAGTATTGAGGGTGGCCTAAATCAGCCACCGTAGTAAATGAACATGTTCTGGCAAGTTTTCGTAACCTAGTGACATAATGGTCCATAGTTTCATCACGAAGCTGTTGAGAAGAACGAAATTTATATCTCTCAAACTCAATATTTTGCGTTGGGTTAAGGGCCTATATAAGTAATGGAATTTTGTTTATTTTGAAATTCTCACATCTCATATTCCTTAAATGCAGATTAAATATACACAAATTATACATCAAAATGAAGGTTGGGATGTATAGAACACGAAATACGTATGCAATTAACTCATAGAGTCGACTCTAAGCACCACTGGTTCCTGGAAGTATGCTACCGTATTCGCACCAGAACTGATAATAAAATAATATTTCATCAGAACAACTTGTGGCCAAATGTGCTTCATATATCCAAGAACAAAGCTAGGCATTCAAAACACATTCGAATACAGCGATAGGACTGCATTTTGGAAAAGGACAACACTGTCTGCATTTTTTATTGAAGATGGTTTCCATGCTCGACAGCCAGGCGCAAATCACTCGTTACCACGAATTTCCATCCAAAAACAAAATCGTAATTCTAAGAAATTTCAACAGGTATCATGATACCTTGCATTGAATACGGCAACTGTGCAATCTCAATCGAATAACAGTATACTGTATGAAGGCGATCTTTTTCATATTTGATTTTAGACGGCGTTGTTTTTACATGCTTTTTCTGTCCGATGAGGTCGACCGGAAATCGAAAGTATACTCATACGTAAACAAAAGCAAAGGCTTTGGAATTTTCCTCAATGTAGCTCTGTCGCCGTGTTTTGAAGAATTTTTATCCCCTAGCTTTGTTCTTGGATATATAAAGCACATTTGGCCACAAGTTGTTTTCGTGAAATATTATTAAATTATCAGTTCTGGTGCGAATACGGCAGCAGACTTCCAGGAACCAGTGGTGCCAGCAGTCGACTCGATGAGTTGATTACGTATGTGTTTCGTGTTCTATACATCCCAACCTTCATTTTGATGTACATTTTGTGAAAATGTAATTCGAATTGAAGGAATATCAGAGGTGAGAATTTTCAAAATAAACAAAATTTCATTACTTATATAGGCCCTTAAAGTAATTAGTCAAAGAGGTTTTACAACCTTTATAATCCTTTGTCTCTTCGGCGGGTAAAGTTTCAAAAAATTCAAACACTGCAGCGCCCGCATAATGCAACATATGCGCTCGCTGTCGAGGTTTATTCTTAACATTCATTGCAATCATAAACTTCTCAAACCTGTCGAGCCATTTCCGTCAGTTGCATGCAAGATTGTTGCTATCAGACGTATCAAAACCTGGAAAAGTAGGCAAGAACTCAGCCATGTCCGTAATTCCGTTTAGTTAAAAAACAAACCAACACCATCGTCGCCATTGTAACAATCCGTTTCAGGGCTCTATATTAGAAAAAGACAGAAACTTCAAAATACATCCAGTTCATTCGTTTATTTCATCTTCACTGACCATCACATCAACTACCACAAGACAATGTTCATCTCTTGCAGTCCATGAGCTGTCCAACAAAACTCACAATAGACTGGCTTCTTGTCATGTGATTAGCTTGAGAACACTTACAATAATAAAGGTTGAGAATAAATACAACCGATACACTGGAAGATTTTTCAGGTGTCTCGTTCGCGTTCAATATATTCGCAGAAGACGACTTTGTCTGGTCGTTACACCATAATTATTATCTTTCCAGTAAAAAAAAGTTATTGAAGGACATCGGAAGGTTATTGTTCTTCCAGTCAAACACAAAGAGACAGGCATATAGTTTAAATAGGTAGTTTATTTTCAAAATTTTGTCCCCTGGAAACAAAGGATCTGTGTGGGCTAGATAACGTTTGTAATTGATTATTCGCAATGAAGGGCGCGGTGGCGTAGCGGTAACCAGTTCTCGTCAGATCACCGAAGTTAGCAACGTCGTGCGCGGTTAGTAGTTGGATGGGTGACCATTTCAGCGACTGATTCGCGCTCCCGCGGTGTGTTCTTGGACAAGGCACTTAATCCCGATTGCCTACATGGGGGCACGATGACGCTGCATACTGCACGTCGATGGTGCGCATGTCGTCAACAATCTAACCCTGCCTGTGCCGCGATGCAGAGTTCAGAGTTACGATGTTGGAGAGCTGACAGCGGCTTGTCGTTGCTCGGTCGTTCTCTTCGCGTACTCCGGCTTCCTCCACCCGTAAAACTATCACCGACATGATATGACCCTGGCTGTTAAAGTGTCGTAAAACCGTAATAAAAAAATTCGCAATGAACTTTTTTGCATTGCTAGAATTTTATTAATGGCTTTTGAATTCCCGCAGATGTGGATTCCATATAGCATGTGGCTGTGTATCAGAGCATAATAGAGCGATTTCATAGCCTCGTGTGGTAATGTACTTTTAACCTTATTAAAGGCATAATTTGCACGCTCTATCTTGGTGCACGCACAAGAAATTTGGGATTTATATGATAGACATTGATATTGATATTGATATTGATATTTTATTTGCCAGTATACGAAAATGATACAAAGTTTACATATTATAATTGTAACATAAACATTTCCACCAAAACATTTTACACATTGCACATTTTCCAAAATAATTGTATACTGGCAGGGAAAGGCATAGCCATAATGGCTGTCTTCCTACCTTTCCCTGTGAAAGAGAGAAGAAAAGAAAAGAAAGAAAGATAACATAAGGTAGGGAAAAAAGGGATAAATAATTGCAACATTGTGGATTCCATACTCTTCCTTGGCGTGGTCACACTCCGACATGAGCTCATAGTGCCGCTGATGGTTAGCACCTGCAAAATGTCGCTCTCTTGATTCTGCCGACACAATCCTCCAGATACCTTGAATGTAACGGAACAATACATAGACCTACGCAGTGATTGGTGGAGGCTGAATTAGAGGCGACGTGGACGAGAGTACCAGACAGCTTTTAGAGTCAACACCTGATTTATTGTTTCCTTTATCCAACGCAAAGAACAAAACCCGCCACACACGGAAATAACCATTCACATTTTATTACAATTCCACTTCACGTCTCAAAGCCGCATGCCATGACCCCTCACCGGAGCGAGCTCGTTGAGCTCGTCCCAGCGAGGGCACACAGCTATGTTCCTGAGACGGAGAATGAAAGCTGTCGACTTAATCGGTTCATGTGCCACATAGATTACGTGAGACAATCTGGACAATAAGGGTTCGAACAGGAGACATCTTCAGAATAAGAGGCGAGAAGCGTTGCTGTTAACTTTTTCTTGAATTCATTCCTATTCTCTATTTTTCTAATGTCCCTTTCCAAGTCATTCCACAGTTTTGGAAGTGCAAAAACCGGTAATTTATCAAGGACTTTTGTTCTGGTTTTGTGTCTGAGTACGAGACCTGTCTGGCGAGTGTTTACATTCGTTTGATTATTTACGATCGAGAAAAAATTTGCAAATGAACCCGGAAGGTTCCCATGGTGCCAGTCAAACAGGAATAATGTGGCGTGTAATTTGTATAAGTCTTCTAACTTCAGTATACTATCTTTGATAAACAGAGGGTCAGTGTGGGCATTTTATTTCTTATTATTTATTATTCGTAAAGCTCGCTTCTGCAGTTTGTAAAGACGATCACAGGCTTTGGACGCATCCCATAAAGGAATTCCGTAGATTAAGTGACTCTGTATCAATGTGAAATACAATGTTTTCATAACTTTATGAGGGAAAAACTTTTTAACTTTATTAAGAGCGTAATTGGCAAGTCCAACTTTCTAACAAATTTGAGATATATGTGCGTTGTACGATAGATTTTCATCAATATTTAAACCAAGAAACTTTAAGGACTTCTCATTTTCTCCTTTACCAACTTTACTGATGACTCGATTTTTTATAAAAACATTCTGATGAGTAATATGCCTTTCTCTTTGGCCTGGATTAAATAACATGTATTTCGTTTTCGCTTCGTTCAATAAAAGTGGTTAGCGGCACACCAGTCAGATATATTTTGAAGTTCCTCATTGAAATCTGAGACTAAGGGGTTTATCTTTGCTCCAGACTTGTATGTAGAAGTATCATCTGCAAACGACAAGAGATTCAGCGAAGTTGAATTACTTATGTCATTTATGTATATAAGAAATAGGATAGGATACTTATGTCATTTATGCATATAAGAAATAGGATAGGACCTAATATTGAACCTTGTGGAACTCCACATGTTAGTTCGGTTAGATTGGATTTACTATCACCAAAAGTAACATACTGATTCCTGTTCATCAGGTAACTTTTGAACCAACTTAAAACATTCCCTCTTATTCCATAATGTTCTAGTTTTTTAAGAAGGGTATCGTGACTGATTGTATCAAAAGCTTTTGAAAGGTCTAGAAAGAGAGCTAAAGTGGTGTCCTTACTGACTTTGTTATTTTCCACGGCTATGTGTTTAAACAACTGCATAGCTGGATGTAATGTGCTGTGATGCTTCCTGAAACCATATTGGTGGTGATAGAGAATATCAAATTTATTCAGAAACTTCATCAATCTGACAAACATGAGCTTTTCTAAGATCTTTGAAAAGACAGGCAGAATACTTATTGGCCTATAATTTGTGAAATTATTTTCATCGCCTGACTTAAAGATTGGTATTATCTTTGCAATTTTCATTCTGTCGGGGACTATTCCTTGGCTGAATGAGATGTTCATAATATGAGCGAGTGGGCTGGCAATCGGGTCTATCGATTGTTTAAGTATACTGGATGTAATATTCTCACAGTCCTGACTTGTTTTAGACTTCATTTTGGCTACGATATCAATAATTTCAAAAGACGACGTTGGTAACACGAACATATTATCTAGCAATGGAGATTTCATGAATTCATAGAAAGATTTTCGGGGGGTAGTTATTCGTTTTGAAGTCTCATTTCCAATGCTTGCAAAAAAATTATTGAATTCGTGTGCAATTTCATTGGGTGAGTTTATCTTTTTGTCACCCAGATTAAAAAAAGAGGGCAATTTGCATTTACTTTTACTTCTATTTATAGCGTTATTCATAATTTGCCATGTTCTTCGCATATTACTTTTATTTTCTAGGAGAACCTTTTCATAGTACATTGATTTGCTTTGTTTTTTAATTCTGTTAAGGTGATTCTAAAGTCATGGCTGCCAAAATGGAAGCCAGAAACACAGAAAAATGTGAACATTTCATTGAACAATAACTTGGCAACGAAACAGCCTTGCCCTTGGATACCAGGGTTGGGGGGAATAGTCATGTCACAAAGAACGTGATGGGACCCGCAAAATATGCATTTAACAAATTTACGAGTCATTTGGAGACATTAGAAAATGTGTACTGTCAAAAAGTCGGAAATGGCGTGGGCAGGATTTCAAAAAATAGCGAGACGCCTCACCTTCCAATGAACAACCAACGTGAGCTATCAATAATGTACTGCAGCAGTTGAGTCTTAATTTTTAATAAAACACATCGAAGATAGGACTAAGCACGTTGTCAGCCTGGGTCGTTTCAGTCTCATAAGTGTCCGCCATGTTTACGGTTGGAAATTCAAAACTCTGAAGGTTGTGGGCAACATTGCGACAAAAGATCTCGCCACATGTCCCGTAAATTCTCATGACAATGCCACTGCTGAAATTCTGATTGTCGATATATCTCAAGGGAAGCAGACTAATAGAGGCAAATTGCATTGATTGTCTGTACTATGTAAATATTCTTCCCTCATCAACTGAAGCAATCAATTTGTTTACATGGATCGACCTTGCCATTAGTTTGTATTCATGCGCCAAAATTACCAATAGAGAACACAAATTTCAATTTTCTTTAATTAACAAAACGGTGACATATAGTGGAATTAGAAAACCATGTTGTATTCTTTCGTTGTTGAAATATTTGTAAACTGGTTGCTTTTTCACTTCTTTTAATCGCAAATCGGGGGAACTATTGTTCGTCACGTAATATTGATGGTTAACTTTATTGGTCTGTCATTCGGTCCCCTTTCGGTCTGGTTTCGGTGAGTTCCAGAAATAATACTCCTAATTTTGCGATCTGGTGTGATTTACATTGCGAATCATTGTTAACGATGTATTTCATTAAATTTGTTTGCAATCCACAAAGATCATCGATAATTTCGAATAATCTGTGGGCTATTAGACTCATGCCTGCAAGTATTTGTTTATCGAAGTTGTTGTCACCGGAAAGTCACATGCGTTGGTAAGTCGCTTGTTCAAAGTGCGAAAAATAATATTTTTTCTTTCTATCCACCCCACTAGACCTCCTAAACACAAATAAAATATGACAGAAGTGTGAACATGAAATTTTTCTCTAGAACATTATTTTATCAGTCGTTGCATAGAAATTCTTAACGAAAGTGAAGTATGGCAACACACACAATGCACAATCGAGCATCAAATTTTTGGGAACGGGTCAACTCGCCACTGGCCCAACTCGCCACCGGGTCAAGTCGCCACCAAAAAAAAAAAAAAAATAAAAAAAATAATACAAAGTAGGTTTCTGACACAACATGAGTTTATTCATGATCCAAAACAGTGCATTTAGCACATGAAAAATACTTTCATACATTAAGCACCTTATCGGATTTTTTCAATAATTGGACGAATATTTTATACTTTGAGCACTGTAAGTATTGGTCAATCGATACGACTTATTGGCGGAAATCAATTCCATAACTCCCCTTCGAGCCTGCATGTAGTCCTGGTAGGTGATTCCAGAGTCACACTTTTTCAACTTTGAAAACTCCTTTTTTGGGGTTTCCAACCAATAACTTGAGCTGTAATTGACAGAATCAAATAAAATTTGTTGTGAAGGTGTATCAACATAAAATGGAGGTCAAGTCAGATCAGGGTTTGATCCGACAATTTGTGCCAGAGTTATGTCCCTTTTTCAATTTTGAAAAATTCAATTTTTTATGGTGGGGGGGGGGGGGGGTGGCCACGCAGTCTTTTATTTTCTATTATTGGGATTTAACGATACATTTTCAACAGGGTCATTTCATGTCAAGACAGTTTTACTTGTGGAAGAGGGCAGAACAGACATATCACTTGTATGGCTAATATTTCCAGGGAGGTCAACTAGATTACAGATTAGTGTGGTGTGCCATACTTTTGAACTGTAAATAGTTCCCTGTGAAAAAATGGCTGGACAAGTGCATGCAGTGGTCCTTCAAAAATTTAAATAAACATTCAATTGCATTTATTTTTTAAAAAGTTATGACTCAACTGTTGTTCTCTAGTGCACATAGAAAACATATTTTTCAATGTGAGATTCATATTTTAAGTTTTGGTGGCAGGAAGTTGACCGTGAGTTAGGGTTGACCGTGAGTTAGGGATTTTTAAAAGCATTTTTTTTGGTGAGTAAATTCTTTTTTTGAAATTTTTATCACATTTTTGTAATCTATTAGGTATGAAGCAATCATTCATGTAATAAATAACCATTACTATTGAAAAGTTATGAAAAAACATCATGTTTTCGACCTGTCCACTCAAACTACAATCTTCAGTTTAGAATCACCTTAAAAAGCCGACAGTAATTTTTGTAGTTCCTGACATTAAATTCTGTGGGACTCTTTATTTTTTTAATGAAGAATTTAGTCTTGTTATTGGATGAGATTAGAAGACCTTTCGTCATCCAAGGCTGTCGCTTTATGTATTTCTTATTTTGTTTGTGGCTTTGCATTGGGAATGCGGATTCAAACGCATCCAGGTAAATGTTTACAAAGTGTTCATATGCAGCATTCGGACAGTTGGATTCCATAACCGTTGAAAAATCACATTGGGACAGCAATACTTTGAAGTGTTCGATACTCGTGGAATTTATTTTTCTGGACACAACTGGTTTTGTGCTATCTATTGGCGTATTAGATAATTCGACATAGAAAATCCAAAGTGATCAGATATATCGGTAAGAATTATGCCGGATTTGAATGAGTTTGTTATTTTGTTCGACAAAATGTGGTCTATAAGCGTCGCAGAATGATCGGTCACTCTAGTTGGTTTTGATCGGTCACTCTAGTTGGTTTGATCGGTCACTCTAGTTGGTTTTGATCGGTCACTCTAGTTGGTGTTTTGGTGATAGATTCTTCTCATCTATATTTATTCCTAAAAATTTACACATTTTTTTCCTTTTCTTCAGACCCAACTGTTTGAATTTCCTTTCGGTTGATTATTATTTTGTTATGAAGGGGCATTAATTTATTTCGACTGAAAAGACTAAATTTCGTTTTATTTGCATTCAAAAATAGTTTATTAGCTGAACACCATTCCAAAATTTTAGTTCATTCAATATTTAACTTGTTACTAAGGTATTTACATCGGGGCCCAAGGAATTGGCTGAAGTATCGTCAGCAAATGATAAAATCTTCAAAGAAGTAGCACGGTCCATATCATTAACATAAAGCAAAAATAAAAGAGGCCCGGGAATCGAGCCATGAGGAACGCCACATATGATATCGTTCGGGTCAGACTTATGTTCATTATAAGAGACATATACAGAACCACACTTATGTGGCGCTGGGATACGGCTCGAGTAGTATCCCAGCGCTACTCGCTCGAGTCTAGTAATCGTTAACCCACTCAAACGTTAGTGTGGCTCTGTATTTATTACACACCCAACCCTGAAAAAGAATTCACTGTAATTAATCGCTAATTGAATTGAATAGTTGACAATTTGAACGGTTGAAAGGATTTTACTGAGAAGCGGGAAATTTTGTCAGAGAACCAGTCTTGAGTCTTTGATCTTGCCACCTGTAGAATCGCTGTTGATTCATTTTATTCGCCAAAAAATGTCAGTCCGAACACTCGAAACATCAAAAGAATGCGTTCAACAATAGACATCAGAAATTATGAGCTCCGAAATGTGTTTTTAGGAGTATGTGTGCAGGCATCGTTATATCTATAGGATAGAAAATGTACAAGCATTTTAATTTGAAATTTAAATACCATGCGAACTGGTCGCTCTGTTTAAATTTCGTGCTTTTTAAACTGAAACTAAAGTAAAACTCGGCTTGACTCTGCATTAGGCTATCGTCATTTCTGTTCAGCATTGTAACAAAATTACACTCTGGACAAGAAAAAACATTTTTGTGCAACAATTAACATCCTGGTGCATCCTTTCGATCGTTAAGAGTAACTGGGGCAGTTTGTGATTGAAGATTCCATTCTGGGTGAATCAGCAGTCTTGGTAAGTTAGCACTTTATTTTTCAACATTGTATAAAATATAAAGTTTCTCTTTCTGACTTCAAATTTAGTCTTCTTTAGTTGACCTCAAGTCTTGATAACCTTTGTTTGAAATGGACTGCACTTACGATAAAGGCTTTAGGTAGTCCACATGTACTACAAGTAGTACAACAAAGCGAGAAACACATTGTACGATAACTACAAGAAAATGCCATGTCTCTTGTCTCCACAAGTTCATACACCTTTACAACCTTCCCATCCCCACCATCATCACTAACCAGACAGAATTGTCTCACAAGCCCTCGAAATGAAATCCAAAAGCCTTTGACTGAGGCTGAAAGAGAAGGGGGGGGGGGGGGCGGGGTGTCACCATTAGGCTCCAACTTATTTTTGTTGATAATACTTTTAAAGATTGATTAATATTTTCATTATTTTGTTCAAATATACTTCACCAATTCTTTATCTGAATGCCATAGATCTGGTTCAAAACAAAAATAATTCTTTATGTGTTTGGTTCTATATCTTGTCAATCTTAAATTTTGAATTATTTAGAATTTGCATTTAGTAAGTAGTTTTTAAAATGGACTGGTAGAATATGGCAAATGAAAGACTTTTGGAGGACATTTTTTTTTTTTTTGGGGGGGGGTGGGGGAAATCATCCCGGATGGGGGCTGACCATTTGAACTGATCTGACTTTTTGTTTCAAAATCAAAATGCAGGTCCTTACCTCGAATTTGCCCTGGTAGCCCATGGATATGCTCTGCCCATTTCCCTGATATTTGCCAAAAATAAAACAAATATCTTTCCCTCTAAACAATTTGTTCTGTAAATACCAATCCCTTGAAACCTGCAAAATTAGCAGGTTGTTGGTGGAGGGGGATGAGAATACAGAAACCCCCCATATAGGTGACATTTGATTTAAGTTAAATCAAACTAATATGCTTGTACAGAACAGAAATACTTGCAAAGATTCTTAATTAGTCACTTAAAAAAACCCCATATAAACCTATGTTTGGTAAATATTGTCATACTGTCTATGTTTTAACTATTCTAATTATTATTTCTCATGGAAGTCATCTCATAAAATTGCAACATGTTGGATCAGAACGCATGCATTTACCCCTCCTCTCCTCTTCAAGACTATCTAGTAGTGGGTAGGTGGTAACATGTTTTCCCCAGTGCAAACTACAGAAAGTCATATCGCAGCATTACTACAATGACCCCCCTCCAAAAAAAAAAAAAAAAAAAAAAAAAATCGTTGCCCACAAACGAAAAAAATTTATTGGTTCCACAAATGTAAACTACTGAGTTTTTCTTAATAGATTGATCTTGTCCTACTTCCTGAGAACTACTTCAACTTAACATGATTTTCAAAGTTTACTACTCAAAGTTTGCTTAGCACCAAATATTTGACACATCATTGTGAAATTTGCTTGCGACGCATTTGCGATATTTTTGGCGGATATGATTGAGGAACGCATTGAGACGGCCCCCAGAGTTTTCATTAGCTCTCTTGACAGGCAGACTATTCGTGACAGTCATGGAAAGCATGTACCCCTTGATTTTTATGATGTTTTCGTGTATTGCCTACATGTACAGGACATGCGTAGGGTATTCAATCTTCATTTCACCACAAACCCTTGTGATTTAATGATTGAATATGGCAAATGCAAATGTAAAAAGACATTTGTCTGAAGCAGAAATGTGGCGGGCTGTAGGGAAGGTGGAGCAAGGGGCTACCCATCATCAGGATGGTGAAGCCCTTGGTGTGCACCATACTGTGATCACCACAGCCTGGACAAGGTTTCAGCAGTAGGGCACACCAGTAAGACGGCATGGTGGTGGCAGAGACAGGGCAACATCTGCAGCTGAAGACCGGTTTTTGATCATTCAGGCCTGTAGGAACCGCATTGCCACAACAATCCAGCTTCGCAGTGACCTTCAGAATGCATCCGGGGTAAATATTTCGACGCAGACTATCCGGGCAAGGTTGCACGAATGTCGTCTCCAATCGAGAAGACGATGTATTCGCATTTCGCTGTCCCAGGACCATCGCCATGCACGATATGAATGGGCTATGTACCACGTTGGGTGGGCCAGCGAAGATTGGCGACCTGTACTTTTTACAGATGAATCAAGATACAGCCTAGACCTCACAGATAGGCGTGTGGAGAAGACCAGGAGAGCGATTCCATGCAGCCAACATTGCTGAGCATGACCGCTGTGGTGGAGGGTCAATCGTGGTCTGGGGCGGCATTAGCAGGGGTGGACGTACAAAGCTCTGTGTCATTGAACGTGGTACATTGACAGCACAACGGTATATTGATGAGATCCTGGATGTCCACGTCAGATTGTTTGCAGGTGCAGTGGGTGATAGATTCATTCTGATGGACGATAATGTTGCCCATGCTGTCAGTGAGTACTGACAAGGGGAGGGGATTGAGTGTTTGCAAAGCACCAAGTATATCCAACTACTACCTGTTTTACGTTTTAGTTGAAATATTGTTACGAAAAGTGTATATAGTTTATATTTAATTATATCTTTAATTATTTGAGCACAGAAATTAAGGTTTTGTTTGTGTTTGACATTATCTTTTAGCTTTTGAATACGATAACCATGAAAAATGGATATTATTGGTAAAAGAGGATATTTTCGAAATTTGCCAAAAAGTTGACTGAGCGAACTGATATGGGTTCAATATCGAGTATGAGACCCATTACTGTTAATTACAGCTTGGCAACGCCTTCTCATGTTCCCAGCCAGGTTCCAGATGGTCCTTTGTGGGATGTTGTTCCATTGTTGGACCAGCATGGTACCAAGCTCCTGGACACTTCTTGGTTGGACTGGATGGACTCAAATTGCAAGCTGCAACTCATTCCAGACATGTTCAACTGGACTGAGGTTAGGGGATCTTGCTGGTCATTCGATACACTCAGTCCCCTCTCTCTGTCGGTACTCCCGGACAGCATGGGCAACATGAAGATGGACATTATCGTCCATCAGAATGAATCTATCACCCACTGCGCCTGCATATAATCTGACGTGGGCATCCAGGATCTCCTCAATATACCGCTATGCAGTCAATGTAACACGGTCAAGGGCACAGAGCTCTGTACGTCCATTTCAGATGATGCCGCCACAGACCATCATTACCCTCTACCATTGCGACCATGCTCAGTAATGGTGGCTGCATAGAATCGCTCTCCTGGTCTTCTGCATACCCTAGAACGCCTATCTGTGTTGTCTAGGCAGTAAAAAGGACAGGTCGTAAATCTTCTCTGGTACATCCAACGTGATCCATGACCCATTCATATTGTGCCTGTCGGTGGTTCTGGGACAGCTGAATGCGAATTCTTGGTCGTCTCGATCGGAGACTATCTTCGTGCAACCTTGGCCGGGTAGTCTGCGTCGAAACCTTTACCCCGGATGCATTCTGAAGGTCACTGCGAAGCTGTGTTGATGTGTCAAAGCGGTTCCTACAGGCCTGAATGATCAAAAACCGGTCTTCAGCTGCAGATGCTGCCCTGTCTCTGCCACCACCATGTCGTCTGACTGGTGTGCCATACTGCAGAAATCTTGCCCAGGCTGTGATGATCACCGTGTGGTGCATACCAAGGGCTTCACCAACCTGACGATGGGTAGCCCCTTATTCCACCATCTCTACAGCCCACCACATTTCTGCTTCAGACAAATGTCTTCTCACATTTGCATTCGCCATATTCAATCATTAAATCGTAAGGGTTTGTGTTGAAATGAAGACTGAATACCCTACACATGTCAAGTACATGTAGACAGTACACGAAAACATCATGAAAATCAAGGGACACATGCTTTC
Source organism: Pictodentalium vernedei (assembly GCA_031216915.1). Classification (NCBI taxonomy): domain Eukaryota; kingdom Metazoa; phylum Mollusca; class Scaphopoda; order Dentaliida; family Dentaliidae; genus Pictodentalium; species Pictodentalium vernedei. Next base: position 272,872,573 of record CM062295.1, read on the forward strand.
CATAGCTGTCACGAAAAGTCTGCCTGTCAAGAGAGCTAATGTAAACACTGGGCACCATCTCAATACATTCTTCAATCATATCCACCAAAAATATCGCAAATGTGTCACAAGAAAATTTCACAAGGATATGTCAAATATGTGATGCTTAGCAAACTTTGAGTAGTATATATTCTTATAATAAATAATCTTGCTCTGTTTTTTAACTCTATTAAATATTTTGCAATAAGTGTTTACCTTTGAATTTTGAATATGTTTGAATTAAATACCACTATATTTATTTCACAATAAAGTGAAGTCGTCAATTTTAATGAGTCAAATTCATATTTTGTTAGAATACGTAACCGTGTTACTTAGCTAAGTTAGCAGAATTTGCCCCCGCAGGAACACCGAGACGTAAAGCAGTGCTAGCTTACTGTGGTAAACAAGCTCTGTTTCACTGGTAAAATAGGACCCAGTCACTAATGCTTGGGGTGCGAGTCCTCTAATGCAGGCTACATGGCGTGTAAACGATTGACTGACCTTGACTTTATCTCCATGTTGTTGACTTGATAACCATTGTGCAAAAGTATTTGACTTTAAACACTAATAAATAAATATATATAATAAATAAATTTATATTTCTATTGAATTTGCAATCAAGAAGTAGTGAGAGGTGTAATCTGGCTCTGATTACCGCTACAGATACCTATTTGGCTAAAACAAAATATTATTTCGTTAAAACGAAATAATATTTCGTTATTTCGAAATATTATTTCGTTAACAGGAAATATTATTTCGTTAACACGAAATATTTTGTTATTTGAAAATAATTTTCGTTAAAACGAAATAATTATTTCGTTAAAACCGGTTAACACGAAATATTTTGTTATTTGAAAATAATATTTCGATAAAACGAAATAATTATTTCGTTAAAACTGGTTAACACGAAATATTTTATTATTTGAAAATAATGTTTCGTTAAAACGAAATATTATTTTGTTAAAACGAAATATTATTTCGTTAAAACGAAATAAAATATGAGTAAAACCTGTCACCTACTGGGCGCCATACATAAGAGTCAAATATTTACGTATTTTTCCATTTGCGGCCGACCATCGCCGACATGTCATATAAACTGCCCGTGAGTCCCCGTTAATCTGGTCATTGGGTTTGAATGGTCCACGGGAGCGACTGACAACTGTATGTCGCTATAAATATCAAGGGTAACATTAATCATTGCTGGTCTAGAAGACGTATAGGCTACCTAGACGTAGGCATGTGCTGTATTTAAGGCTTACGAAAGATTTGGGGCCCACGAAAAGATGGGTGTGAATATGTTGGAATAAAAATGGATATATCACCCAGTACTTTTTTGGCTTTTCTCCAATTATGAGGCCTACAATTCTCAAAGTGCCTACGGCCCACGAAAAGGTTAATCTTGACCTGTACAAAAGTGGTAAACCATGTAATATTCGCCGTGTTAGCCAGTGTTTTCTGCGTTCTCGTGTGACGCCTCACGTTTTTCCCATGTCACCTGGGTGGAGTTAAAGAACAAATGCCTTGACGCCCCTCATTTGATCTGCCCCTGAACAGTTCTTACCGCAATTTGTAATAATTTCATTACTTTTAACACGATTTGTAATGATTTAAGCTTTTTATTACAAACTGTGCTGGAACACTACACGATTACAGCCTTATTGTTTCAGGCTACATTTGGAAGCGTTTATCGTAGTTATTGAACCACACATTATTTCTTTGGAAGGAGGCGGGACAAAATAGTTATTTCGGGCAACACACACATGGGAATTATCAGAAGCGGTTCTATACCACTTACCCCCGCACATGAATCCCGGTGCCAGCGGAGATTTAATATCTGGATGTCTCTTTTTAAACCCTTTGGTTTTCAGCTTCACCCCAGGGTTTAAAACTGATATCCAGGTATTAAAATCTCGGGGTGTGCACCGTATGTTGGCTGAGATAACTATTTATTATTTATTTATTGGTGATTAAGGTCATATACTTATGCACAATGGCTAATCATGACCGAGACAGTTTTACGGGTGGAGGAAGCTGGAGTACCCAGAGATAACCACCGAGCAACGACGAGCAGCTGCCAGCTCCCCAACATCGTAACGCCACACTGCAGCACGGGCAGGGTTAGATTGGTTGAAGACATGCTCACCATCGACGTACAGTATGCTTTAGTACACGGCGTCATCGTGCCCTCATGTGGACAATCGGGGAGGAAACAATGCGGGAGTCCGATTTGATCGCTCAGACGGTCACCCATCCATTGATTAATCGGGCTCGACGTTGCTTCACTTCGGTGATCTGACGAGAACCGGTTACCGCAACGCCACAACAACGCTACCCCCCCCCCCCCCCTCCCGCCCGAGATAACTAATAATAACAATGACTTTATAAATATAATTGAGTTTAACCTTTTCATACCCGAAAAACAGACGTTCCAATGAAGTGTCATAACCTATGCTTTTGAGACAAAAACTGAAAAGAATAATGAAAATTAATTGGCGATTTTTTAGAAATGCGCTGGCCGAATTTGACCTTTACGTTGGTTAAAGGGTTACGCATTTTACCAGCATTTCCATGCACAAAATGAAAAGGAGGTGCGTGGGCTTCGCGGTAATCGGTTCTCGTCAGATCACCGAAGTTAAGCAACGTCGAGCGCGGTTAGTAGTTGGATGGGTGACCACTTCAGCGACTGATTCGTGCTCCCTGTTGTGTTCTTGGGCAAGGCACTTAGCCCCGATTGCCTGTATGGGGGCACGATGATGGTGCGTACTCAGGTATACTGCACGTCGATGGTGCGCATGTCTTCAACCAATCTAACCCTGTCTGTGCCGCACTGCAGAGTTCAGAGTTACGATGCTGGAGAGCTGACAGCTGCTCGCCGTTGCTCGGTAGTTCTCTCCGGGTACTCCGGCTTCCTCCATCTGTAAAACTGTCACCAACATGATGTGACACTGGCTGTTAATGTGTCGTTAACACTAATAAATAAATAACTGAAATGAAAGTATCTGCACTTACCTCATATACTGATCAAGTACCACTATAGAGCTTAATTTTCATCAGCTAGGTTTTCAATTTAGGTCATTGATTCGAATATGGCCCACGTCATCTGCGTTGTGCCCTTGGGCAGAACATTTAATCACATTGCCCAATTGGGAACACGGCGAATTGTGTACAAGGACGTAGGGCTACTGCACTCCGATGAAACGCATACCCTCAACCAAAACTATCCTTGCTTGTGTGGGTTTTGTAAGTCACTCGTCGCTGTTTGGTGGTTCTTTTCGAGTACTCCGGATTTTTCAATTTATAGATATATCTCTGGCTGTTGAAATCGTTCTAAATCCAGTAAATAAACTAAATACCGCGAGATTACTTGGTTTTTGATCGGTAAGAAGTTAAGCTTTTGAAAACGTAACTTTTGTGTGGGAGAAACAAAATTTATCACACGCCTGTTCTATGAGATCCCCATCTATAGCAACGCTAAACCATGCCAAAAATGAAAATCCGTTCACGTATGTGCGGAACGGAAATCATTTGCGTATTCTGTTTCAATAGAAGTGATATTTCACTGGAATTTTCAACAAATCGTGCACCGCAATTACTGTTTGAATCGCTAGCGATAGCTGAACATCGTAACACGGGTTCCCTTCACAAATTTGGATGGCGATGAAATGCGTTCTTTTTGTTGTTAGGACCTGTTACAGGACCTCCCACTGGCACATAGAACACTTTGGAACTCAGGGAACGAGTTGTGAAATGAATTGCCAAGTGTCCTTCTAATAAGTGTTTTCATAGAAATGAAGGCATGTTATAAAGACAGAACGACACACGCGACATGGAACTTATGCCTCCGCAGAAGCAGGAAACTCGAGGCGTATATCGATTAACCCATTCACGCGCATATGTCGTTCTGTGTATATCCTAACTGTTGAAATATCCTCAAAGCATAAAAAATGAGCCGTTTCTACACTATACGGGCAATATCAAGCGACTCTGAAGCGAGTGAGGTGGATCAGTGGTTATAGCATTGCAATAATTCACACCGGAAGATCTACGGTTTGATCCTCGCCAGGGTTAACTGCGTAGTGTCCTTGGGTAAGGCACTTCATTCCGATTGTCCATGTGTGGTCACATCGGCGCTGTGTTCTAGGGGTACTACACGTCGATGGCACACTTGACTTTAACTGATGCTAAACCTGGAAACTAATGCTAACCCAGCTTGTGGGGAGTAAGGACGTCGGGGGGGGGGGGGGTTGACAATTGCTCGCCGCTGCTTGGTTGTTCTCTCCGGAAACACCGGCTTCCTCCACCCGTAAAACTGTCCGACACGAGGTGACCCTGGCTGTCAAGAGTGTCTTTAAACCACAATAAAATAAATAAATAATCAAGAGACTGAAACTAGACTAGCATTGCAACGTCATCAGCGATATCTTTCCATTAGTAATAGAACATTTATATTTCAAAAACAGTCTTTTCGTAGCTGCAAAGCAGCAGTCTCTCTTTTTACCCTCAAATTATGCTGATCACTTCCAGAATATTCGGAATCAAATACAAAGACAGGGTGGATGGGCCAAGGGTGGGAGTTAACAGAGAATTATTGAATGGAGATGTCGGACTTAGAAGTAGTTACAAGCCAGGGTAAAAGGGTCGTCAGAGAAAAAAGTCCTGCAGGATTGCAACCGCGACTGGCAGGGGCGGGGGTGGAGGTTGTCAAAGCAAAAAGGTCTTTGTGTTGCCTGCATGATAAGACAAGCCAGGTTTTGGCGATTACCTTGATGGCAGCTTTAGTGGTCACTGCTGTTCAAGGTGGGATCGCGGTCGCTGGCACTTAGAACAGGCAACATTGGGAAGGACGGTGGAAGGGAGTGTCAAATGTATAATTTAAAAGTAGTGAAGACCCTGGGACACTTTCCATTTGAAAGTCCAAACTACCAAGCTAACATAAAAAAAATTCACCGAGAGTACACTGGGGAAGTGGTGGGGAATGAAGAATATGTGGTTGATACAGGGGCAGTGGAAACAGGACACAAGGGACACAAGAAAATGAACAGGACTGCGACCACACCGCGGCATGCTCATCTGATCAAGACGATATAGTGTGTCATGGTAAATTTACCGAAATACGATTATAACTTTTTCTCTCATTTGGCTGAAGCATGACAGTTTGTGTCCCTCTACTTTTATCGAGCTTTTATGGAGCCCGGGAAGTGACAGGCTTCTCTCTTTTTTTATTTCGTCTTAACGAAATATTATTTCGTTTTAACGAAATAATATTTCGAAATAACGAAATAATTATTTCGTTTTAACGAAATATTATTTCGAAATAACGAAATAATATTTCGAAATAACGAAATATTATTTCGTTTAAACGAAATAATATTTCGAAATAACGAAATAATATTTCGAAATAACGAAATAATTATTTCGTTTTAACGAAATAATTATTTCGATTTAACAAAATAATATTTCGATATAACGAAATAATATTTCGAAATAATGAAATAATTATTTCGTTTTAACGAAATAATTACTTGTAGTCTGTGAGCTAGGGTGGTCCACTGTGCACCCCCAGTCCCTAAAAGTTTAATTTCTTTGGTGCCAAACTATGCGATAATGTGTTTGAAGAAACAAGTTAACAAAACGATTGAAGTGAAACATGCTAATCAAGTGGATGTTAGACCCTACACGCCCGGTGGGAAGTGGGATCCCTGGGAAGTTAAACGGTGCTAGTTTACCATTGTAACAAACCCTGAAACCCTGTTCCAGCAATTATTGCCGAGGAAGAAGTCCTTCAAATTGGCATTGGGAATAATATTACTTGCCACCCGTAGTCTAACGTTTTCCTACTTATAGTTAGTTGACAGGGCATCCTACAACTGGGGGTGGGGGGGGGGGGGTGGGTATTGTCTGAAATTCTCTCTGGAATGTGCCCAGGCAGTCTTTTTTCAGTAGTTTTTTTTATTTAGACTGCAAACCCAGGTTGGGACTTTGTGTTGTGCATTTGTAGCTAAGTTAAATTGTCCATGTGGCCACGCAATGAGGCAGAGGACACGGTGCCTGTGTTTGGGTGGCTCAAGTTAGAACAACTGACATACCAGTGAGTGTGATTGGGAACCGCGGATGGCGTCCCATACCTTTCGGTATTGTGATTCGGGGAGGAGGGGAGAGGGGGGTACTGGAAGGGAATTTGTGAGTTTTGTTTCGTGAGTCGTATGAGTTGAGCACAGGGAGTTCTGTTGATAGAAAAGTACAGGGGGATTGGTGTGGGTTTACTGTGGTGGTAGGATAACGACTACAAGAAAGTGATAAAGCTGATTTTAATGTGTTTGTAAATTTGTAGTTTTCGTAGACTTTGTATATATGTTAGATGTTTGACAAAACGGAGGGGGGGGGGGGGGGGGTGTAGCGTAACGAATAACGTCAAGATATCAAATTTGTGGACCCGAAGGGCATCTGAACTTTTCCTTATAGGTAGTGTATGAGAGAATGATTGGGTTGGTGTGGGCTTCAGGCTTGTTTACCATGCCCAACAGTAATTGTGTGACTCAATAAAATAATATTCTGGAAGACTCCCAGTGAAATATACAGGGAGACGGGGTTTGGAGTTTTCCCAAACTGTCCTCCCCAAAGGAGCGCGGGTCCATGCGACAAGTGACACCGTTACCTTTGTTTTTGTCTGGCAGGCGCAGATATAGGTACAACGTTGGAAGTAAAATTTGGGATAGGCCAACACAGGGTCGTCGTAATGGAATAGAGAGTCCGAGCCAACCAGTTTTGTGAAATATAATTTTGAAGGCCTACACTGAGTAGATTCTTATACGTTGAAGGAGGGGCGGCGCTATTTTCGCGAGCTTGTTTCAAAGCTCTGAAGGTGAAATTGAAAAGGTTAAAGAGTTTACATGGGTTTACTTCAGTAGATGACGAGGTGTTGACACAGCCCGTTGGGCCAGATCTCGAGTACCAAAATCTTACCTCTACACCTAACGGCGCGGGCCAAAATTTAAAGTGGGGAAGGGTTGAACTATTTATTTATTTTATTTTATTGATTTTCTTTATTTTCTTTATTTATTTATTTATCTAGTTATTCATTTATTTATTTATTTATTCAACCATGCCCATATTTTTAGCATTTGGCATTCTTGGAGGACTTCTACCTCAGGCAATTATTACTGGAAGAGAATTTCTTTACCGCAGTAAACAAGTATTGCTTTACTTCCCCGGGGCTTCCGGGGTTGAACATCCGCTTAATAATTTTATTGAATTCCATTTTTTAACTTGTTTTAATAGAATACATTGTAGCACTCTTGGGTACCCAAGACGTTAAACATTTGGGGTGGGGGTGCTCAGTGGATCCCCCTAGACCACCGACTAAAGCAATTATTTCGTTAAAACGAATTAATTATTTCGTTATTTCGAAATATTATTTCGTTATTTCGAAATATTATTTCGTTATTTCGAAATATTATTTCGTTTAAACGAAATAATATTTCGTTATTTCGAAATAATATTTCGTTAAAACGAAATAATTATTTCGTTATTTCGAAATATTATTTCGTTATTTCGAAATAATATTTCGTTAAAACGAAATAATATTTCGTTAAAACGAAATAAAAAAAGAGAGAAGCTTGTCACTTCCCGGGCTCCATAAGCTTCCGTCACCTCTGGGTTGATGGGTGACACAAAGGAGAGGGTTATTATGCTTTTATGCTTTGCGAAGAGACCAGGAAGAATGGAATACGGAATGTCATCAAGCAGTGTGTTTCTGGGTGATGGGAGGAGAGAAGAGGCGTGGAGATAGGGAGGCATTTGGGGAGAACAGGGTGAATCAGCGGTCGGCCAAAGTGTGATTGTTAAAATCACCGATCAACTCACATGACAGTCCATACCAGCTACGCATCAACGATACTGAAAAGAAAATGTTCACAAACTAATCACTGACGTCACATTCTGTCATTCATTTACACAAACAACCCCATGAAAGTGACCAGTTGGTGGAAGTTGGTGTGTTTTTTCTCCTCTTTAAAACGAAAACAAGAATATTGTGTGAGAACATGCATTTTGTGATTCTAAGTATTTCCACTACAAAACCTTATGAAAATTCAGCTCTACAGTTGTACTCGAGCAATGAACGAGGTAATTGTTGATTCTTTTATTTGAACGATTCTGTGCATGGAAATGTTGGTTGGTCTGAAATGTATGAAATTCACTTTTTTATGTCTGTAAAGCTATTGTTACTGGAATATAATTATTAGAAACAGGTGCGTAGCCAGGAGTAACAAGGGGTGCCCAAGCCATTTTTAGGAGGGATGGGGTGGCGCGGGCGGGGCGGGGCGGGGCGGGGCGGGGCGGGCGGGCGTTTGGGCGGGCGGGCGGGCGGAGCGGAGCAACGATGATATTTGAAAGGCCGTTTTGTGGGGTTTCGATGCCTCGCTTTTTGCTAATTTTGCAAACATAAGTGTTCTTAGAGTGAATCTGAGGCATTGGTGGCGTGTGTTCCCTCTATATTGGAGACTATTTTTAGACTTCATGTTGCGTCGAAGTTCCATTGGGCCAGCGTTTTTGTTTGGGGGGGGGGGGGGGGGAGAAAAACTGTAGAGAATATAGAGAAAAACTAACCTATTTGCCATTTGAGAGTTATTTATTAATTGGTGTTTAAGGTCACATACTTATGCACAATGACGTATCGTGTCCTTGACAGTTTTACGGGTGGGGAAAGCCGGAGTACCCGGAGAGAACCACCGAACATCGACGAGCAACTGCCAGCTCCTCAACATTCTTACTCTGTTCAAGCTCCGCCAAAGCAGGGTTACAGCGATTGAAGAAATGTGCACCATCGACGTGCAGTACACCATAGTACAGGGCGTCATCGTGTCTCCATGTAGGCAACCGGGATAAATTACCTTGCCCAAGAACACAATGTGGGTCGTCCCGGACGGGGATCGAACTCGGGACCTCTAGCATAGAAGTCCAACAGTGTACCACTGAGCCACCGGGCTCCCCCTCCCACTGACAGTGGTGCAAACATTGAAACCACTCAGTTCGTCCAGGTTAAAAGAATCTACCTTTTTCCTTTATTAATGATACTGGCTAGTATCTAGTAGAGACACAGCTTGGAATTCCTAATGAGTGTGGGGGGCTTAATTTTTTGTGTGGCTGCTAGGTCGCCAGGCCGCAGGCATATCCAAGAGCCGTAAGTCTAAAGTTGTGTGGGTTCGGGGGGGGGGGGGGGGGTTTGCTCCCCAGAGAAAAGTTTGAAATTTCAATGCCCTGAGAGTGAATCTGGGGCTGTAATTGTGTGTTTTAATGTGAAATTTTTCAGGTCAGGTTGGAAACTGATTTTTTACCACCATTAACACAATTTTAATTTTGTAAGCCACAGAGATTAGGTGTTCATATTACCGTCGTTATTTTATCTGGCCGGGGGGGGGGGGGGGGGTTGTAACTTTCAGGAGTACCCGGAGAGAACCACCGAGCAGTGGCTTGGAAATGTCAGACTCTCCAACGCACTGACTCCACACAAGCAGGGTTAGTATTGGCTGAAGACATGTGAACTGCGCCTCAGTACACAGCGCCACCACGCCACCACGTGGGCAATCGAGAATAAATGCCTTGCCCATGGTCACAACGCAGTTACTCCTGTGGGAGATTCACCTGTGTGTGTGGGGAGGATGGGTGGGGTGGTGGGGGGGGTGGCTCAGTTGGAAGAGGTTGGTAGAGGTGCAGGCTGCAAGCCGAGAGGTCCTCGATTCGAATCCCACCTGTTGCAACCGCATTCTGTCCTTGGGCAAGACACATCACTCCCATTTCCCACGTTGGGGCGCTTCGATGGTGCACTTGTCTTCAACCAATGCTAACCCTGCTTGTGTGGCGTTAACATGCTGGAGAGCCTACCAGTTACTCGCCGTTGCTCGGTGGTTCTCTCCAAGTATTCCGGCGTCCTCCATCTGTAAAACTGTCCGACACCAGGTTGCCCTGGCTATCGAAAATGTCGTTCAACCTCAGTAAATAAATAAATAGTAAATAAATAGATTGAACCTTAGGCCTTTGGGATTGAAGTCCAATGCCGTAAAAACCGAGCCACCCTGTCCCAAACAAAAGAAATAATTTTAGGTTTGTGTGCTACTTAAGTTAGAGTTCCCACAGCTCGGCGATTGCCAAGAACTACTTTCCAAGAACCTAGAACGTCCTTAAGTATCGGAATCTTCCGGAAAGTACAGTAAAATGGAGTTCATGTTGATCGTAGAAAATTGTTTTACAGTGTTCAAGCTGCCGGGTACCAGTGAGGACTAAGGTATGACACTATGGTGGCCTAATTTAACACTGAAATTCCCATAGACATTTGTTCGCTAGAGAAAACTAACGATTTTGTCTTGTATGGGGACTTGATTTAACACTGAACATTCCCATAGACATTTTTTTCGCCAGAATGCCACCGGCCGATTGCACTCAGGAAAATGTCCCCATAGCACACACGACGCAAATTTTTTCTCTGGCGAACAAATGTCTACTACTCCAGTGGGACCAACCAATTGTACTAAATGGTTACGTTTGCGCCAAAAATAACAGCATTTGGCACCAAAAATATACTTTTGGCAGGTCTCAAAGGCTTTGTGGTTTATTATTTCAGTTTCTCGTTGAGATCAATTTTTATTGTTCTATTTTTATCATATGTAGATTTTTTGCAACTAAAATATTTAAAAGAGCGTTTCAGTCAGAGTGAATATTCTCATAAATTACTGTTATTGTGTTGAAAGTTTACAAAAAAACTCCGGTGACTTTTCTGTGATTCACTCGTAGTTGTTTTTAAAATCAGCGACCGGGAGCGCTGTGGCTCAGGTGGAGATGCAGGCTGCAAGTCGAGAGGTCCTCGGTCGAATCCCACCTGCGGCAACCGCGTTGTGTCCTTGGGCAAGACACTTCACCCCCATTGCCTACGCGGGGGCACGGTGACGTTGTGTACTAAGACGTACTGCACGTCGATTGTGCACCTGTCTTCAACCAATGCTAACCCTGCTTGTGTGGAGTTCGAATGTAGGTGAGCTGACAGTTGCTCGCCGCTGCTCGGTGGTTCTCTCCGGGTACACCGGCTTCCTCCACCCGTAAAAGTGTCGCGGTCATGATTAGCCATTGTGCAGAAATAGGTGACCTTAAAACACAAATAAATAAATAAATAAAATCAGTGACCAATTTGCAATGAATCGAGTCAACGATCTGTGTTGTTTTCCTCTTATTATCTCTGGTCAGCTGCGTCCCTTTAAACGCTTCAAGTAAACTCAGCTTATTATATGAAAAAAAAAAAACTGACCGATGATGTAAGTGAATGTCCCTGAGTATTTGGAATTAAAACATAAAGACAGGATCGATAGCCCAAAGTGAGAGAGTTAATAGACAATTATTCAATGTAGATCTCAGACTTAACCCTGTACCCAACGTAACGCTCAAAACCGGCCAGCGCTATTCTCAAAAATCGCCAATTAATTAGGCTTTCCCAAACCCAATTTGGGAAAGACTATTGTTATTCTTTTTCAAAATTTTTCTTCTCTATTTTTTTTTTTCCTCCCTGAATTTTGTCTGCTGAACTGCTCGAAAACAAGTTGTACGATTTTGACCAAATTTGGAACACTTATGTAATGTCATAAAATCTAGTGAAATGCGGTATCGTCATATCTATGAAAACGCGTATTGTCAAAATATTCTGCCAAAACCTTCAAAATTTCACCATTTTTCGAATGTCTAAAAATTGTTTACAGTTATTTCGCTCAAATTTTCCACACATTTCCAGCATAATATGATACACCACAATCACCACTCAAATCTTTCAACATTAACCCCCACTGGCCAAAAATGACTTGAATATAGATTTTTTCTTCAAAATTGACCAACTTCAAGGGCAAATTTCTCTAATAACAAGGTTGTTGTAACAATTATTTTGGTTTGGATAGATGCAACAATGATTGCGGAATAAAGTTACTGTTTACTTTTTAATCTCAGATTTAACCCTCAAGCACAATGAGGGCGAGGATAAGAGTACCGTTTGAAAGTGCCAAAATTAGCCAACTTTGGTTGCTTTTTCTATCATTTTGGAAAGGGTTAATTTCAAACACTTTTAATGTACGTATTCACAAATGACTACCGAGCATATTTGCTGTTGTAAGTTTGGTTGTAAAGTTTAACCCTATCCCATTCTGGTTGCATAAAAGTAGGTACCGTCCAAAAAAACTCCAATTTTTTAAGAATTTGATAAGTTTAGGTGGCGATTTACTCCATTTTTAATTGCTTGAGCTCTGAATGTTTTCTGTAGCTGCTTGCATCAGCCAAAGTATGACAAATTTTGTTCTATATGTTATTATTAAAAGTTTAACCCTTGGCAGATTTGAGACTTCCCATAAGGGTACTGTCGGAATAATTGTTATTTTCGCCAACTTCAAGGGCAAATTTCTCTAATTACAAATAAGTTGTAACAATTATTTTGATATGGCGAGATGCAACAATGATTGTGGAAGAAAGTTACTGTTTACTTCTTAATCTCAGATTTAACCCTCAAGCACAATGAGGGCGAGAATAAGAGTACCGTTTGAAAATGCCAAAATTAGCCATCTTTGGTTGCTTTTTTCTATCAATTTGGAAAGAGTTAATTTCAAAAACTTTTCATGTACGTATTCACAATTGACTACCGAGCATATTTGCTCTTGTAAGTTTGGTTGTAAAGTTTAAACCTATCCCATTCTGGTTGCATAAAAAAGTAGGCACCTTCCAAAAAAACTCCAATTTTTCAGAATTTGGTAACTTTAGGTGGCGATTTACTTCATTCCTAATAGCTTGAGCTCTGATTTTTTTCTATAGCTGCTTGCAGCAGTCAAAGTATGACAAATTTTGTTCTATATATTATTATTAAAAGTTTAACCCTTGGCAGATTTGAGACTTCCCATAAGGGTACTGTCGGAATAATTGTTATTTTCGCCAACGTTTACATGCACTTTCTCAGCACTGGAGCCATATTGTCTCAAAACCTTTTCCATGAGAGGATTGGGCCTTCATCCAAGAACAATTTTGCTGTTATATATTTTATTCAAAGATTTAACCTTCACCCAGTTTTCTGGCCTTGAATTTGAGTGCCCTAAAATTATTCATAAAATTGGCTAATTTGGAGCTCACTTTTCTTCCATTTTCGAAAGGAATATCAAAAAATGATTTACATGTTCGTATTTACATTTGACTACCGAGCATATTTGCTGTTGTAATCTAGTTGTAAAGTTTAACCCTATGCTTTTTCTGTTTGCATAAAGATAGGCGCAGTCCAAAAAAAATATCGTTTTTCAGAATTTGGTAAGTTTAAGTGACGATTTACTCCATTCCTAATTGATTGAGCGCTGAACGTTTTCTATGGCTGTATGCAGCAGTCATAGTATGACAACTTTTGTTTTATATGTCATTATTAAAAGTTTAACCGTTGGCAGATTCGAGACTGCCCATATGGGTACGGTCGGAATAATTGATATTTTCATAAAATCACTGAATATTGATAAGCGTGCAGTGGTAGTTTGGAATAGAATATCCGAAAATGCTTTCGAAATTCGGATTCACAGTTCCATTCCAAGAATATTTTCTGTTATAAGGTTGCTGTAAAGTTTAACTCCATCCCTGTCTCAAATGCATAAATATTGGTGCTGTCGAAAAAAAACTCTCATTTTTTCAGAATTCCGTAGGTTTAAGTGACAATTTACTCCATTCCTATTTCATTGAGCGCTGAATGTTTTCTATTCCTGCATGCAGCAAGCATAGCATGACAACTTCTGTTTTATACGTTATTATCAATAGTTTAACCCTTGGCATATTTAGGAGTTCCCATGTGGATACAGTCGGAATAATTGTTATTTTCGTAAAATCAATCCCTGAATATATTGGTAACCGTGCAGTGGCCTTTCGGTGGTGCTACATGAAGCCGCAAATAGTTAAGGTTGAAAAGTTCATCAAATAGACAGATATAATGCCTAACTCAGACGGTGACAGATAAATAATGAATGGAAAAGTCGTGAATTGAGAATAAAGTAGGGACGAATCGTGCCCTCGGTTTCCACCTGATCCACGATATTTCCACGCGCGGCACTTGACAAAGATACTAAACTGTCGAGCAGGGACAGTAGAAAACATTCTGAGAATTTCAAGTTGCTGCCTTGCATGGTCGGGACATAATTGGAGTATATCCGACATTGTAACTGTTCAATTTGAATGTTAAATTAGCCAGATGACGTTTTTTTCTCCACCGAATAATCCCACCTGCGGCAACCGCGTTGCGTTCTTGGGCAAGACACTTCATCTCCACTGCCTGTGTGGAGGCACAGTGGCTTTGTGTACTAAGGCGTAATGCACGTCGATGGTGCACTTGTCTTAACCAATGCTAACCCTGCTTCTGTGGAGTTCGTATGTTGGGGAGCTGACAGTTGCTTGCCGTTGCTCGGTGGTTCTCTCCGGGTACCCCGGCTTCCTCCACCCGTAAAACTGTCGCGGTCATGATTAGCCAGTGTGCATAAATATGTGACCTTAACCACCAATAAATAAATAAATAAATTCTCCACCGGATCGAGTTGTTAGTTTCTGCCGGGACGGTCTAAAATAAGCAGTTTAACTCAAAACTTTCTGTCCCATATGAATGTGCGAATATTTAAAGTTGGACAGTTCATCAAATAGACAGAAATAATGCCAAACTCGATCGGTGATAGGTAAATAGTGAATGGAAACGGCATTGCATTGGGAATAGAGTAGGGACGAATCGTCCCCGCAGTTTCCACGCGATCCACGTTCCCACGCGTTCACGCCACCTGACAAAGATACTGTTCTGTCGAGCAGGGATAGTAGAACAACTTCTGAAGATTTCGTGCATCTGCCTTCACTGGTCTAGACGCCGTGTACTAAGGCATACTGCAAGTCGATGGTGCGCATGTCTTCAACCAATCTAACCCTGCATGTGCTACAGTGCGGAGGCACTATGTTGGGGAGCTGGCAGCTGCTCGTCATTGCTCGGTGGTTCTCTCTGAGTACTCCGGCTTGCGCCACCCATACATCTGTCACCGACATAATATGACCTTGGCTGTTAATGTGTCGTTAAACCCTAATAAATAAATAAATAAATAAATAAATAAATAAATAAATAAATAAATAAATAAATAAATAAATAAATAAATAAATAAATAAATAAATAAATCCAGTACCAGTTTTGCTCGTACAAATATTAGTACCGTCAGACAAAATTCATTTTCTGATTAATTTCGTACTTTTCTGTACTCACCTTCCCTGAGTAAGATTGGTATACCTTTTCAATCTCAGATTTAACCCCCAAGCACAATGAGAGCGAGAATAAGAGTACCATTTGGAAATACCTAAATTATCCAACTTTGGTTACTCCCTACTATCATTTTGGAATGGGTTAATTTGAGACACTTTGCTTTGCTATATGCAGAGATGTTTAATCAATAAATTCGGCTTTAGTTATGTTCTGGGACTTAATGAAACATGTGCTTTGGTCACTTAAAATAGCACTGTCTGCAAAAAATGACTGAGTGAATACTCACTTGTCCAAAAACAAAAAGCAAAGAGCTCTTTGAGCTTTCCATAACTGCTTTCAAAAATCAATGGGGAACAAATTTTGTGTTATATGTTTTGGTGTTCCGTGTTATCCAACACCAGTTTGGCCGTACAAATATGAATACCGCCAGGAAAGAAAGCACATTTTCTCAGTGATAGACTGTTTGACTTCTATGATAGTGGTCCCGAGTTTGATCCCTGTCTGGGACAACCCACGTAATGTCCTTGGGCAAGGCACTTTATCCCGGTTGCCAACATGGGGGCACAATGATGCCATGTACTAAGGCGTTCTGCATGTCAATGGTGCACATGTCTTCAACCGCTGGTACCCTGCTTCAGCGGAGCTTGAACATAATTAGAATGTTGGGCTGACAGTTGCTCGTCGATGCTCGGTAGTTCTCTCTGGGTCCCCCGACTTCTCCCACCCATAAAACTGTCACGGTCACGATTAGCCATTGTGGATAAGTATGTGACCGTAAACACCAATAAATAAATACCGTCAGGGAAACCCTCTGTGAAATCATGTCAATAAATAGCAAAGTAGTAATGTAATGCAATAAATATTAACAAGCTGTTCAACATCCCTTTAATCAACTCATTTTGACTTGAACTGTACCCATCACTGTGTATACTAGCTCTCTAGATGGTTTAAACCATATCAAATAAACAACTAATTTGTGTGTGACAGTAACTCATATTACATGTATTTCATTGTATCTGAAACAGATATGTTGGAAAAATTGTGAAATCATGGAGTAGGAAGCTTACCCTCGTTTGTTGACAAATCCCACACATTCACAAACAGATAGAATGATACAGAATAAATTAATTATTGATATTTAAGGTCACTTTCAGCATCTTCAGCTATATCATGACCATAATATAGGTATTTATTCAAGTCCAGGTATTCATTGCATAGGCGTACAGGGCTATTTTTCAGGAGGTGGGGTGAACCCTTTTAGCCCGAAAAAGTTGAATCTCAGGAGGAAATGCCAAATGCGGGTATGGGAGGGGGGCTCTCTCACCCCCCCCCCCCCCATTGAGTACCTGGAGAGAACCACCGAGCAATGGCAAGCGACTCAGACTCCCCGACATACTAACTCCACAAAAGGAGGGTTAGCATTGGTTAAAGACAAGTGCGCCCTCAAAGTACCCTTAGTACACATCGCCATCATACCCCCACCCCCACCCCCCCCCCCCCCCCCCCATGTGGGAAATTAAATTGGGATGAAGTGTCTTGCTCAAGGACACAATGTGGTTGCCACAGGCGGGATTCAAACAGAGGACTTCTTGGATTGCAACAATCATCTCTACCTTCCGTAATATGTAGTAATAGAACTCATTATATGTATTTGTTTGATTATAAATGAATAATATTAACGTGGATATGGTTCCACTGAATCAACTTGTACAGTATAATGGTCAGTTTACTTGCAACTTCTAAGTGATGAGATATAGGAAAACAACATTTTGTGTGGAAAACCAAAATGTTTTGTGGTCATTTCTGGCAACTAAATTGTCAGAAATTTTCTGGCATAGTGTCTGAAAAATCGGCTCCATACTGACTCAGGGGCGGGTTGGGGCACAGTCCTCCATGAAACCCCGGCCCGTACGCCCATAATTCATATGTACTTATTTTTTTCAAAGCAGAGAGGACATCGCTTGTTTTGCTTTCTATGAAAATATTCTGTAATTATTGAAGAGCAAATTTTGTGTTAAATGTTTTGGTTTCCTGCTGTATCTCAAATATCTGTTTTGGCTGCATAAAAACTAGCAGCATCACAAAAACTTTGATTTCCACTTAATTTTCTGTTTTCAAAACTGATCGATAGTTTTGTGTACAATACAGTTTGCCTTTTCACATTAAAAAGTCGGGAAAGCCCGTAATTTGTCCAACAAATTACAATTCTCTAGTTTTCATTATTGTTTCCATTTTTTGTCGAATTTAATGAAAATAAACACAGCAACTTTTTTAAAGCGATTTTCTGCTGTTTCATGGGCAAACACATAATAAATACGTGTGTGTGTTTTTGGCTATAAATTCACAACTAAACATGCGAGTTGTAACCTTAAAAAAGAAATTAGTTAAACTAAACACTTGAGCTGACCAATACATCCTTGACCACGGGCTGAGGAACCAGGAAGGGGGGGGGGGGGTGGTGGCACGGGGGGGGGGGGGGGGGGGTGCACTTTTTCCGTGTATATGTTAACATATTAGGCTTCGCAGATGAATTTTCCTGCACAGTAGGCAGTTAAATTAAAATAAAATCAGCTGTCAAATTGTAAAAATATCATGTCATGTATGTGGTATCTGTTGAAGAATGTTAGCTTCCAGCCTTCCACACTCACAGCATGCAGAGAGACAGGAATTTGCTTCAATAAATTTTATCCACCAGATTTACTAAAAAATAACCCAGGCACCCATTTTGTTTGATAGGAGATTCGTGTATCATGTCACTTGTCGAAAACAATGCATAACATGCATCTGAAAATCAACTTTTTTCTATTAAAGAAAACAAATGGATTTCAGCTAAAAAGCCACCATTTGATGTCTCTGTTTTAAAATGTTTTGGGGGAAAACCCCCTCCCAGACCCCTCTCAATTAGCCTTTGCTGCTGGTTTGCGCCCCAGTCATTTTGCCCCCCTCCCCAGATTGAAATGCTTCCTACGCCACTGTCCCCGACTTGCACACATGCATGGAGTGCATGTAGAAAAAACACACACACTCTTTTCAGCAATTATGACACATCCATGTTTTAAATGGGGAAATTTAGAGCTGAAATGGTCACAATTCTCTTGAAAACAGAGCACAATTATCGTCGTTAATATTTTAATCGCACAGAAGCAATCATTATGTCAGGCATTGAGAGTTGTGTTGTAGAATTGCTTTTTCATCCCACTCGCGCGACGTCATCAGAGACTGTCTGCGAACCAGGAAAGACTTCCAGAACTCTCCGGAACCTGTTCCAGCTGTGAAGATGAATACCACCACTCTGAGGCCTCATGTGACCGGGATTAACCAATTGGGATCAAAGAACCAAGAAGAAGACCAGCCTCTGTTGCTCTTTTCAATCGGACCGCGAACGCGAAAGGTCGAAAGTTATGTACAGGTTTTGCATTTGGAGCATTTAACCGAAATAATTGGTAAGAACCCTAGGTATTTTACCTGCAACTTTATTCTAAAGTAGAGATTTACACAAACCCTATTCTACTTTATTGACATCGCCCACATTAGAACCAGTTTGCGGGGTTGACTTTGTAAACTTTTACAAAGGTTCCACAGGTCAGGAGGTCGGGGTTTTACCAATTCCATTGTTGACGATGACAGCGGAAGTTAATCCACTGACATCTTCAACTTTCTCTACTTGATACAAAACTAATAACATTGAAAATCAATTGTGGGATAATGTACCTAACATTGATTTCCAATATTGGGATTTTTGTTCGCAGATTATGAATTCAAAACTGTTTGTTTTTTTTCGATCGGGCTGTGGTGACATACTGCAGTGATCGAAATTATCTGCGAGTTCAGAAATTTGACAATTCAGAATTATTTGTGTACAAAGTGAATTTTTATGTTGGAAAATTAACGTTGCCGCAATTTTCAGTTTTTGCGGAGGTGGGTTTTGTGATATGTGAAAATTAAAATTAATTGTGTATATATGTTCTGTGACCGTGGATTAATTTCTTCGGGTACAGATTTGAGTGACATTGAATTTTTGCTGTGGCTGTAGATTAATTTCTACAGATACAGGTTTGAATGAATTAAATTTTCTGTGGCTGCAGTCTGATTTCTGTAGATACAGATTGATTTTTGAAATTTCTGTGGCTGTGAATTAAATTTCATAGATACAGGAAAATTTTGTTGTTGCTGTGGCATAGACTACAGAGACAGTTATGGTATTGTAGATTGCTGCAGAAATTGTACAAAATTTAATTTGCTGTTGTGGTGGCAACAAATGCTACCAAGACAGTTTGTTTGTGAAATTTTGCTGTGGCAGCAGCACAGGCTACTGAGACAGATAATGGATTGAATTTGAATATTTCTTTGTTGCTGAGGATCTTACAGAGATGCTACAGGAACAACCTTATTTTGCATTATTTTGTAAAAATTGCCGTGACCATAGCATTCTGCTAAGGATACGGTTTGTCTGGCAGTGAATTGATAGTTTTGTTGTAATATTGTGAATTGTATTTTGTCTGTAGGCCATATAGTGCTCCCGTACCACCGACCTAGGAAAGCTGAGGTTAGGAGGTTGACTTGAGTATTAGTCGGGACTAGTGAATTTGTGGATTTTGTTGTGGATATACTGGCTGCGTGCAGTATATAGGTAGGATCCAGAAGTACCAAAGGCCTAGGAAAGCTGAGGTACTGAGCAGACTAGTTCTTGGTAACTGTCAGTTTGTCTTGAATTGTATATAAATTGAATTTCATTGAGTGAGAAATAGAAATATGGCAGAGGAGAAGGTTAAAGTAAATTATGCTTCATTTGGGGAATTGCAAAGAATACCGAACATAGGGCCGAAGATTGCCCTAGCAATAACAGAAAAAAAGGCTGAATATGGGACCCTTTCTAGAGAGGATCTTTTAACAATTCCACTCTTCAGGGGGTCTAACGACCAGTGGAATGTGATTGATTTTTCGGGTACCCACCAAAGATTATAGTCAGTAAGGAGAGGGAGGAAGACCCAGTCAAACAGTTAAATAGACAAGTGCCATCGAATTTGTCACCAGGGAGGGGGAAAGCCCAGGATTATCCTAGGACTATCCTACCCCTGACGGAGCATATTGAAAAACTTGTAATCAAAGATGGTGGTAATCCATATAATCCAGAATGGCCGGTCTCAACTAAAAGTTCGTCACCAACTGAAAATAGCCACACACCTCGGGCGAGTCGAGAATTGTCTCCCTCTTTCAGTTCAGATAGTGGTGATGGGAAGTTGAGGGCAGATAAAAAATCAAATGGAGATCAGACTGTGTTACAGAGGGCGCAGTCTAGCTGTGGTGGTCCCAACCGGTTTGCTCATGATAGCACCGCGTGGGATGAGAAACAAGGACCTGTTGATTTAGTGAATTCGGATTTCCAAGGCACATTTCAAAATGTGAAGGAACGACAGGCACTCAGGAAATCCATTGAGGTAAATACATGTTGGGGTGAGCACCAGAGTGATTGGAGAAGTGGTCCCCATTCCAATTATCATGACCGTGGGATCAGGCCAGAAAATATAACGACGACATATACTGGTAGAGGAGACTATCGGGACCTTGGAGGTGATGGTAATCCCTTGGGCTTCTCAGGGCAGTCCACTGAGGGGGTGAAAGCTGGGTATGTGAATCCAGGCATGATAGACCCCAACAGAGCTAGGGCAGGGGTAGCCCCTCAACTCTGGGAAAGGCCTCATCAGTCAAACACAGTGGGCTGGGAAATTCCTAGTTAAGTGGAAATTTACCAGCAGGGTGTCCCCGATCCCTATATAATGTCAGACCTTGAATCCAGTGGAAATGCTTTCCCCAGTAGGGAACATTCCTAATGCCCGAGAACAGGGTCAACCAGGTACCCAGACATCATAGGGCCCCAAGCTTCGCCAAAGTTGAACTATCCGGTCCAGGCTGTAGGCGAAAGTAATGGTGCTTTTTGTGAGAGGGTACGGAGGGGGACGGAAGCATGTGTCCCAGACGTAAACACAAGACCAGAGGACTAGATGTGAATGAAGCCCGAGGGCCACGAGTAGCGTCAAATGTGCCAAGACTCGCAGGAGTGTCGAACATTCAAAATCAGGAGTTGGGTCCTGTGGGAGATCAGCCGACTAGGGGGAGGCAGGGCATGTGGACAATGTCCGCTCAAGTCGGTCACGACCCATAATGGCAAGCGATGCCCCCCCCCCCCACCGACTCTGCCGGTAGGTTACCAGCAGAGCCGGGTTGGGTACCAATTTTCCCCAGTGCAGTTTTCCCTGGATAACAGACAAGGGCCATATAGGAGGAAAACGAAGGTACCCAAGTCCATGCAGTGTGATGGGTCAGAACCGTGGCATTTATTTAAAAGGAGGTTTCAGGATCGGCTCCAGTATGAGGAGATACTGGAGGAAAATGACCGGAAATGTCTGTTTGAGTTGTGTTTGAAGGGCAGGGCAGCGGAGCACGCTAACCTGTTGGCAGAGAGTAGCCAAAATATAACATGGGCCGAGTTGCTGCAGGGTATGGAGTATGCCCAAGTTCAGTTTCAACAGGCTACGCTGGGGCAAACGGAGGGCCTGGAGGAATGGGCAGACACCATTTTAGCATTGGCTAATCGTGCTTTCCGTGACTGCCCTGCACACTTTACACTAGAGCAGGCCATTATCAAATTTTGTCATGGTTGTAACGACAGTCGAGCGGGGGAGGCAGTGGTAAACCTGCGCCCCGTCACCATTGAGGATGCCATAAACAAAATCAGGTGGCACCAGCACAACCAAACCGCCATATACGGACAAAAGAACAACCAAACTCAACGTGAGGTACGCGAGCTGATTCCTTTTCTTAACAACTCGGTTGAGGAGGAAGACCCTCCCCAAATCAGAGTGTTGAAACAAACGGGACGGGGTAGGTCACCCCAAAAGAGATAGATATGGTCATGGAAATAGAACTGATTTAAACAACGGGGAGGAGGACAGTAATCAATCTCATTTACCCAACATCATGAACTGAGATAAAGAGTTTGAAAGCAGAGTCTTTTGCTTTGAAAACACAAGCTGAGAAGGTCCAAAAACAAGTGATTGGGAACCAAGAAGGGTTAACCAAACTCACCACCATGGTGGGAAATGTTTTAAATAAACTGGATAATCCAAAAGAGTCTTTGTCCTGGGGGAGGGATGAACAGACCCAGGAACAACCTAGGTCTGGGTCACCCTCACCTAGTAGGGTCCAGTGCTACTCATGCTCGGGTATTGGGCACCTCCAGGGCAACAGTCCGTCCAGAATTTTCCCAAATCTGGAAACTGGGAATCTCGCATACCACAATGGCATCAATGATTCTGATAATGTGATCACTATTCGACAATGTAAACCGTCATTCTCTGTCCGGATCTCTCTCCAGATAGAGTCAGTTGAAACAATCGCAACTGTGGATTCGGGTGCCATGGTCACAGTTATGTCCGATAAATTGTTTGGAAAACTGAAACCAACTCCACTCATAATGAAGAAAGTAGTGCTCCAAACTGCAGAGAGGGACAGTAAACTGCATGGTTACTATGTAGGCCCACTGAAAATCAAAATAGGTGACAGAATTTTTAATGAATTTCTATACGTGGCGCCAATCAGCGATGCTGTCTTACTAGGGTGTGATTTCCTGATTAAACACGATGGAATAGCCTACTTCAGGGAGGAAGTTCACTCCTTGGGGGATTGGGTTGTTCCTAAAGTAACTAATGAATGTCAGAAATTGATTGAAACCAAGCTCCGAAAAGTATACGAAAAAGAGTGTCTGACAACATTGGACATAGGGAACCCACAGGGCCTTGAAACTAATTCCGAGACCAAACAAACTGAAGTGCAGGGAATATCCCTGTCGCCTCAGGTGGTTGCCCAGGTGACTGTGTGTAAAGATGCTGTGAGTCTAGCAAGCTCTGTCATATCGCTAAAATGTGAAAAGGGGTCACTGATAACCGACTTTATAATTAAACCAGCAAAAACAGAACCAATGTTAGAGTGCCAATCGATGCACGACAAACAGACGCAACCTGTTGGACGTTTTCTCAACGTGAACCATCGCAGTCGATCATTGCACAACTCCCAAATCATTACAGAAGCCAATGGAACTGATGCTGCTCTGGGTACAAAGTCAGACCAAAATATCGATAAGGCAGACTGGGAGGAAACATTTGCTCAGGTGGCTAAAGAGTTTTCGCAAATCCTGATAGATGACGCAGAATCCCATGGCATTAAACAAATGAATAAATGCCCCACAAAAGAGCAGCGTAATGTTAAAACTAGACCAGGAAGCCTAGGAATACCCTGGGATCCAGGGGGCCATACCCCACCAATCACAAACAGACAGGAATAGCACCGAAAAACAGAGATATACGAATTCATACATTGAACCAGCGTTGTCTGGGTAACCATGGAACGCCGTTGGGGTCATAGTTGAAGCTGATAAAATAAGATCGGGTTACGAGATACGTCAACTTGGACCTGGAGACTTAGGAATACCCTGGGACCCTGGGGAAGGTTGGACAGAATATTCACAGGATGTGGGGTGCATTTGCCCTGCTGCAGGGCTGGTTCATTCCCAACTTACAGCAGACAGAAAGAGATTCAAAACTTGGCAGATATGGACAGACCAGTCAGGGCGTGAATGGGTTAGGAAGAGCCTTGGTCCAATTCTGCTGCACCAGACATGGAAAAGTTAGGAATCGCCAAAAAGGGAATAAGAGTCCCTCAGGGAAGTCCCCTGAGCAGGTTCGGAATGGTGATATATTCCTTGAGGACCCTGAATTCAAACATTGGAAGTCTCACCTGCCGGAAAGCCCCAAGCAGAAATGTAGCCTCCTATAAATTAGGAAGCTGAAAGAAATAGTGCCACAAATGAAGCCCAACCAAAAGAGTTAACTTGGGGAACAAATTCGGTCTAGACCAACGGCTGGGGCTTGAGAGATTCCAGCCCCAAATTAACAGTGTCTGACATCTGCAGAGAATTAATGCAGGACGTATCAGCCCAAAACAACTAGGAATGTCCGCTAGTTGTTTGGAATGTTGCCCCCAGCGCCCTAGACAGGAGATGGTGACTCACTGTTTCCAGGGGGTGCAAGGGGTGGAGGATAATCAAAAATTGTTAGGCTGGCTACCTGAGGATCAGCCCTCAGGTCAATATTTATGAATTCCTTATCCATCCACTATCAAAGGGCATAGTCAAACATTGGTTAGGACAGTATTCATTGAGGGCTCTTCTCGTCCACCGGAATATTCCCCAGTGGTAGAGTGGATGTCATGATCTCTTTTAGAAATTTATCGGGATCTTTTATTGCTACATGTTTAGGTCACCCCATTTGGTATAGGGGATAAAAAGATCAAACTCTTAAAGTTTGAGCGCACTCTTCTTTCCTGACTTCCCAGAAGTACTCCAGGTCAGTTGGGTTCCCGACAGTTTTTTCTTTGGCATGATAATCTTTGGCTTTTTAAATTAAACGGAGAAGAGTGTTGTAGAATTGCTATATAATCCCACTCGCGTGACGTCATCAGAGACAGTCTACGAACCAGGAAAGACTTCCAGAACTCTCCGGAACCTGTTCCAGCTGTAAAGATGAATACCACCACTCTGAGGTCTCATGTGACCGGGATTAACCAATTGGGATCAAAGAACCAAGAAGAAGACCAGCCTCTGTTGCTCTTTTCAATCGGACCGCTAACGCGAAAGGTCGAAAGTTATGTACAGGTTTTGCATTTGGAGCATTTAACCGAAATAATTGGTAAGAACCCTAGGTATTTTACCCGCAACTTTATTCTAAAGTAGAGATTTACTCAAACCCTATTCTACTTTAGTTGTGGTGTTAAGGTAGCATAAGTATTATATTGTATATGAAGGTACCGGATTATCAACACCCGAAATTGAGAATGTTGTTTTCAATGATATTTCAAGCGTACGAATGAATTTTGCCAACTGCAGCGTCAGTCGTCTCCATTTGTTAAAGGGTTAAAACGATTTAGGAAGGAGAGAAAGGAGAGAAAGTCTTTTCCCAACCTGGGGGAAGACACAAAAATGATTATTTCTCGCCAATGAATGACTATCGTTATCGTTTAGAATAATGCGTCATCATCCCCCCCCCCCCCCCCAACACACACACATTTCTAGTGCTCACGATACCTCTGGAGCGGCGATAGAGCTACATGTATAATGTAGACCTTTGTTATCCAGTTTGACTTGGATGCTCAATTTCAGTATTTCAAGTGATTGAAGCGACTGACAAATCAACTGTGCACATGCACATCTACTCCCCCAGAAAAGAAATGAAAAAGAGGGTGTGGTCAATGCAGTTGTCCTGTTATAAAAGATTTAAAAGTAGAAATGGTTGCAGTTACCAAATGACCAACTGTAAAGCTGTCAAATCCCCCCCCCCCCCCCCCCCTGCAGTCCAAAACGACAACGATCTATAGGAGAATAATGTTTTCTAGACAAAAATTGACTTTTAAGAGAAAAAATGAGCTTTTTGAGCTTAGCTTGCAAAGTCTGAAGGTAAATCACTCATCTGCATATGCACGTGGACCAGTTATTTGAAGGTTTGGTAACATATGTCGTCGCCTGAGTGCTAGAATGCCCTATGTCCCCTATGGGACAGGACATTCTAGCACTCAGTCGACAATATGTGTCGAAAATGACCAATAATATATACATCCCCCGCTCCCGATCTTGTCATTGTCTCTCAACCGGATGAGTCTAAACAAAAACGCCTATAGTGGTTTCCATACAGTGCCAACGTGATAACTCCTCATAAGCAGGTTAGCATTGGTTGATGACAAGTACACCATCGACGTGCAGTACACCTTAGTACACAACGCCACCGTGCCCCCACGTGAGCAATTGGGATTAGGTGAATTGCCCAAGGACAACGCGGTTGCCGCAGGAGGTATTCAAACCGAGGACCCCTCAGTTTGCAGCCTGCATCTCCACCTACTGAGCGATCCCATATTATTTCATGAAATTCTTTCGATGTTTAATTCACTGTTGGAAAGATCTCGGGTGCTTATTCCAATATATAAACGTGTTGCATCACACACAGCTTCCATAAATCTATTTTTTATCCTTTTATTGCCAGATCCCAGTTTCGGAAGAATTATCAAATTTTAACTAAGCAGAAGTCATGAATCTGCAGTCTGTTGGGCGAATGGAAAAGGGTAATAATAAAAATAACACTCTGGCCGGCCGCTGATTTGTCGCGGTTTTCGGGTGAGAAAGCCTTGGTTACTTCTGTACTCCCAACTACCTTTCTATCCCCACGCTTCTTCTTTCCTCCCAGCACTAGGAGACGAACTGCCTGATGACATCCCTTGCCCCATTCTTTCCAATCTCCCTGATTAACATATTAATCCTCTCCTTTGAGTCTCTCACTATCCACATGTCTTTCATTCTCCCATCCCACTTCCCCATTATCCTCCCATTGAATCTTATTCTTTTAGACTGGAATTTTGGGCATTCTAGAAGAAAATGTTCCGGGATCTCCACCACGCCCAAATTACACATCTGGCACTCCTTTACACTGTTTTCCCAATCGTTCCCCTCAGCTCCAGGGACTGTGATCTCAGCTTGAACAATGGTGACTCCCAAAGGTGCCATCAATGTACTCTTCAAAACCAGGCTTCTCTTTATCGTGCAGGCCACCCAAAAACCTCTTTGATTTGACCCTCTCTCGCCAATTGAGGTTACCATCCTCCATGACCCTTTCGCTGACGATTTTTTTACCCTGGTTTGCCCTATCATCCAGGAACGAGATCTCCAACAAGTATTTCTCTATTAGTTCCCTTACTTGGACCATTAATCCTGTCTTGATATTTGAGCTGAAAATTTTCTGGAACATTACTTTACACCATCCGCTGTCGGGGAGATTTACTAAATAATTAAGATAACCAAGTTTCAGTTAGTCTATCCTGTCCTTGATCCTCATCTATCCAAGCTCACCCCTGATTGATTGTTTCTAGTACTGAGGCATTACTCGACCCCGTTATCCATCGGCCTGCATCGTTCATATTTATTATTATTTATTTATTGTTGTTTAAGGTCACATACTAAATAATTAAGATAACCGAGTTTCAGTAAGTCTATCCTGTCCATGTTCCTCATCTTTCCAAGCTCACCACTGATTGATTGTTTCTAGTGCTGAGGCATTACTCGACCCCGTTATCCGTCGGCCTGCATCGTTCATATTTATTAATATTTATTTATTGTTGTTTAAGGTCACATACTTTTGCACAATGGCCAATCATGACCACAACATGGAGATAAAGTCAAGTAGTCCAGGCACATTAGACATAAAAACGAGAAAGTAAGGAAAAAAATCGGAGAAAGCTGATTTTTTTATATGTTTCCGGGACACACATTGCGGATAAAGTGTGAAAAGTCCCCGCGAATCCGAGTTGAGCTTTTTTAGTTATAGCGTTTTTTTGATGAAAAAAACAATTTAAAAAAAAATTCGACCCAGCTCCATATTTCTCATTCTTATTCGCCTTAGTAGGGTGAGAATCATAAATATCGTGCTGAATTATATTGAGAATACATATCCCCAACAGAAAATGCCAACTTTGTACCAATCCTCACACTCAGTGGTGAAATATTCACGAAAATGTACAAAATTACGAAAAAAAAATATTGTTTTCATACACACAACGGTACACAACGTCCATTAAATCAAATCTACGACTACTTTGGGAGTTGAATTATATATCAAAAATTGCAGAAAAGCAGTGGCTTTATAATGATATATAACAATAGTCATTTATTCCATAATGAACTGGTGAAACGTGTGAAATATTAACCATACCCCCTAAACTCAAATTCAAACGGCATCGACTTTTCTCATTCAAATACCATATTATAGCATCATTGTTTCAATTTCCATGTTCGATTAAATCACATAATGTTGTGTTCGCCTACACTCAAGATGCATTGGCATGTAATGTGTGACTGAACGTTTGTCCAGTGACGTTTGACCAACCACTTTATATCAAAGCAGTGGAGATTGTGTCTTCGTCAGATAAGTTGACAAAAGTTTTCGTTAGACTCGGCGGCTTCCATATGATTATGTCACATTTAGGGGCAGTTGGTTCGATCATGGCTGGTAGCGGCTTGGATGAACTTTGGTGGACTGTTTATGCTGGTGTGGTCAATCCATCATTTGATCAGTGGTCATGCATATTCAAGAGCAGTTCGTGCCCATTTGCTAACACAAATTGCCATTACAAAACTTGTGTTTGAAGAAAGCCGAACACTAGATAACATAGACTGCACAGAAGTCAATGAAATATTCTGTGGACTTGCCAGAGGTGACTGTACAACAGCTGACGCTGTCAATCAAGAAAGTGTCAACCATCTACTGTCAAAATTACACGAACTGCTCCTGAATGCGTCCGTAGGACGCACAGAAAAGCTTTGGGTACAATACTACGAGCAAATAGGTCTTCTCCAGTTGTTCCTGAGAGCAGAGCGCACAGGCGACTGGGAACTCCACACATATTGTGTTCGCAATATGATTCCAGTATTTCACGCAGGTGGTCATTTTGCATACGCAAAAAGTTCTCATCTCTATTTGCAGCAGATGAATGAGCTAACAGAAATAATGCAACAGGATGATTTGAAGTTGTTCACTGAGAAAGGTTACTTTACCATAAGGCGCTCAGATAAATTCTGGGACGGGATATATTCTGATCAGACCATAGAGCAGTGTTTAATGAGAATGTTCAAGCTCCCTGGTGGTCTCACACATGGCAGGGGAATAACCGATAGCACTGTTGCGAAATGGGTACATGGACTACCTCTTTGCCTTCCGATATGTAATGCTCTCGAAAATTTTGTTCATGTTCACACTGGTCATGGCGAACAACATCGGGATCTCCGTCAAAGTTCACAATTGACTGATGCCAATGATATCACCAAATTATTGAACTGTCTCAGAGTGCATTCCCCCTTTCAGAATAGAGATCCACTACAATTAGTCTCTATAGCGACCGGGCTTGTGTCCGACGAAACTGTGAACTGTGACCAAGTTCGCAAAATTGGTGAATGTTGCGTATCGAATGTTGTAAGCAAAACGTTCAACAGCATCAAACTACGACGTGTTGGCGCTGAAGTCTTTCGCATCGATGGCAAATAGCATCAAAGTCCTTGGAAGTAAGGTAGTGATTGACCCCACAATTCTGTTCAACCGCATCACATGTGTTATTCAGTCACAAGCAGAGATGGAAGAGTATCTCAAATATGAACTCGCCCCGAAACCACCAGCATTGTTTGATTCTGCTGGAATGAGGAAGACACAGAAAAGCACGCTCGGTAAGATCCTCAAAACATACGGTTCCGAGCAAACTAAAATCCCAGAACATTCTCTGTTTGTTGTAGATGGTGGATTTTTATTGAGGGCAGTTGTATGGCCTAAACAGTCGTAATATAAGGACATATGTACATCATATTCCAATTATCTAGTGAGACATTTTGGGGCGAACGTCGTGGTTGTTTTTGATGGTTATGCTTGTACAATGTCGACAAAGGGCATGGGACAAGCCCGTAGATCTAAAGACAGGTATTCCATTGATATCAATATCTCACCCGAGTTACCAGCCACCACACCCCAATCCGATTTCCTTGCAAATGCCAAGAACAAAACCCAACTGATCGATCTTCTAATGCAGGAGCTATCTGCTATCAATATTCAGTCCAAGCAGCCCGAGGCTGATGCTGATGTACTGATAGCCGAAACTGCACTTGACATCGCTCAAGATGACAACAATGTTGTCGTTGTGGGAACAGACACAGACTTGTTAGTCATTCTTACCTCTCGAGTTCAACCGGGATGTAATATTCACATGATGTATTCCATTACCCCAAACTTACTAGTTTCAGTTAGTGAAATAGCAACCAAAATGGGTGACCATAGAAGCAACCTCCTTGTAGCACATTCTATAAGTGGTTGTGACACTACTTCTGCATTCTTTCGAGTTGGTAAGAAGAAAGTATTCAGTACAATTGTCTCCGATGTTACTAGCGACTCACAACAGTATGTCAACACAATTTTGGCGGATGACAGTACACCAAGTGCAGTAGCCGCTGCCGGGGAACAACTTCTCCTGATCTTATACGGGAGTAAAACTGTTTCCTCTCTCGACCAATATAGATATGTCACTTACAAGCGTTATGTAGCAAAATCTAAACCGAATAAACCCATCGACCTAGCCTCACTCCCACCAAGCAGCGATGCTGCACAACAACATGTCTACAGATGTTATCTCCAGGTCCAACAATGGCTGGGCACTTCGCTTCCTCCGACGGATTGGGGGTGGTCGCTAGACACTGGACTTCTTGTACCGACTGCAGCCACAAAGCCATGTGCCCCCGATAACCTACTGAATCTGCTCAGTTGTGGTTGCAAGAGTGCTTGTACAAAAAGGTGTGGGTGTAAGAAGGCAGGACTCTCTTGCTCAGGTTTGTGTAATTGCAGTTCGGATTCTTGTAACAACCACAGATACACTGTCCTGTCGGCAATTTCTGAGTTCGATGAACAATATGTATATAGGTCATGTCATTTCTGTATATAGCGTTGATAATAGTCAATGTAACTTAATCCATATTGATTGATTTGTACATTCTGTAAATATTATTTATTGATTTTTGTACATTCTGTAAATATTATTTATTGATCTAATGCTGCCAGACACAGACGTGTCTGTTCGGTCCCAAGCCCGAAAATAGTTGAGTTCTCATGCTGACGAATTTTATGCCAAAAGGGGAACTCGGCCAGAAGCAGAGGGGGTCTTCCATAATGTCTATTTTGTAAGCAATGATAAAAGTCTTCAAATGGTGGTGGATTTTTTATCGTCTGTCCAACTAACATCCCGTTCTGTACTACGACCCTTTGGGCAAATCCGTTAGGAAAATCGTCATTTTTTGCGTAAATCCGATACTTTTTTTGTGAATTTTCAATAATTTTTCGCAGAAATTGTCACAGAATGCACATTTTCCTCTAGGTAAATGTATATTAGACATTATGTAGCTCGAAATACGCGTAAACAAAAAATACAGTTGGATCAATTCGAGGTTACAAAGTTCGTGCGATTTTTTTTTATTTTTTTCAAACGCGTTTTCGAAAAAAGGCTGTAGAAAAAAATGCTCAACTGGGATTTTAGGGGACTTTTGTCTAATCGTCCAGTGACATGTACTCGACATTCCCTGAAAAAAATCAGCTTTCTCCGATTTTTTTCCCTAGTGAAACCTAATGTTCTTGGGCTAAAGGTCAGTCGATCGTTTATACCCCATGTTGCCTGTTTAGAGGACTCGCACCCCAAGCATTCGTGACTGGGTCCTATTTTACCAGTGAAACAGAGCTTGTTTACCACAGTAAACAAGCACTGCTTCACTTCCCGGGGTTCCCACGGGGACATGTATCGTTCTGCAAGATTTCCAAGATCTTTGCAGCCGTCTGGTTTTGGGGAACCATTTCCGTACCATATGTTATACTTGGCAGACCTTCAATTTCTTTTGAGAACAATAGGCGAAAGAGATGTTCGTCCACCCAATTTGTGGAATCATGGTACGCACGGGGATTCACTCACTCAGAAAACTGAAGTATAAGGGCAGGAGAACCTTTTGGGACCACCCTAGTCTAACATACATTGAGACCCCCCCCCCCCCCCCCCCCCCTTCTCTTCCCTATAATTTTTTGCAACTAAATTTTTATTCTTTTCGGAACATCGAGACCTGTAGGGGCACGGTTTTATCTCTCATAACACATGGCCATCAATTGCAACAGGCAGTAGATTCCCATGGGTCATCGTGGATGATAATATTGTACAATATGCGTGCAGCTTTAGACCTTGCGCAGTCTTCTGTGAGCTGTTTTAAATTGGATTTCCTTTCTTTTTTATTTGATGATTCCATTCCAGTCGGGATATTTTTGCTGAAAAGCATAGTGGTCATGTGCCAAAAAAAAAAAAAAAAAACGCAAATGGGTGAAACTGACCTTCTATTTTACACTTGGTGCTTCCCCTTTCCTAACCCGAACCCTGTCAACCAGGTCACCAAATCGCTTGGATGAACGAGATGATTCTTAGCTTCATGACCAAAAACGAATTTGGCGCCCCTCCCTCCCCTGAATTCTGGATCCTCCACTCAGAAGACTCTTTGTCCATCCTGCGCTGGTCTCCCACATCGCCGAACTGAACACTCTGATCAGTGAACAAATAACCCTTTGTTACCGTACCATTCCACCCTTCCTCTTTCCGAAACTCTGGGACAAATGTTTATATTTCACTCTCCACAAGCTATCCTCCCAACACCCACCTCTCTCTATCCCCCCCAACACCCACCTCTCTCGAGTCGTCATAAAAGTATGTCAGTTGCATCTTGGATTCGATAGTGAGAGTAACTTACTGGTCGATTATGTTACAACAAAATGGTCCAGGCATAGACTTTCAGGATCCACAATTTCTCGCTGGTGGGTGAGTGCGTGTGTGTGTGTGTGTTTTTTTGTTTTTGTTTTTTTTTTTGGGGGGGGGGGGGGGTGGTGTGTTGCCATTTGCCATAGTGGTTAGATATATGGATAAGCTTATTGGAATTATATTTGAAAAAATGAACAAAGAACTTTTCATAATTTGTGGAAACAGCCGTGATCATAAAAAACACCTGTGATACAGGCTAGGTCGCACTCGCTTGGTGTTTTGTTTGTGAAGTTTACAAATGTCTCATTGAAAAATTCATGCATCTTCAGTCATTAAATTTTCGATTAAACAATCCTCGCTTAGTAGGCCTATATGGATTTGGATATTAGCTAGGGGAACACTCATGTTTTTTTTAGAACTGTGTACCAAATCACAAAGAAAGAATGGGATAAAACGTCCGCCCAACAACTTCCTTCCCCGCCCTGTGCCTATATCCCAAAAGAGCCTAGGGTTGTAGCGGTAAGTGTGGTGTACCCTGTTTTGTTTGTTTTTTTTTAATTCTGATAGAATGTTTCTTAAGTTTCTATTGCTGCCATTTTGAGTTTTTTAATCCATAATTTTGTGAAACGTCACTATGTCAAGACATGAAACAAGGTAGCCCTCAGTTGGTTTGTTTTATTTGGAAATCTCTCAAAAACACTAGATCAGTGAGTTTTTTTTAAATTTATTAGTTACCTTATTTCCTTTTCAATTCATTTTATGCTAGTGTATATAATATTAGGGATAGTAAAATATTTCTCCACTGATGAAATTCTTATAAAAAAATTCTTTTCCAATTCCATTGAAGATTACTCTTCTCACACCATGGAAATATTTCCGCAGTGAAAGTCCATATGATGATCTGTGTTGTCTGTGCTCACAAATACTTTACTTGTCTAAAAGAAACAACTTGCTTCTGTCTGTAAACGTCAGTAGTCTGTACTGGCTATTGGTTTCTGTTTTCATTATCATGATCAATAACATCGCACATACACATTGCATAGGCAGAAACGTCAAACGGTCAATTTAATTTGTTGGGCTCTTTGACACCTTACTTTACACCTCATTTTGCCCCATTTCTAATTGTCAGATGATCCTGAAATAAACTTTGTTGAAAAGATTTTCCGGAGATTTGAGATGTGAAATTAACTTCAATTTGAGTTTTTTTTACCCCTCAGGTTCCTTTTCTCAGATCACGCCCAAATGAATTCAGGAGATTTTGTAAGTCGGTATGGGATAGTGGACCTTACAATTTTGTGGTCGTGGATCTGACAAAAAACAAATGCCACAGAAAATATATGTACGGATTTGATGAATTATATATATAATATATGATAATAAATAAAAAAAATATAATATTAACACTTTACCCAACATAACTACCAAAACCGGCCAGAGCTATTCTCAAAAATCGCCGATTAATTTTCATTGTTTTTATTTTTGGCCCGACTGTTTACAGTGAGGGCTATAGTCATGACTTTTGTCCCTCCGTCCGTCTGTCCGTCTGTCCGTCTGTTAACATTTAGAGTTTTGGTTAAAGTTTGTTGTTAAAGTTTTTTATTCAACCTTTAAGTACAGGCTACGCACCGCAGTTCTTGCCTGATCGTCACGAAATTTCATATGCAGGTTTTGAGTCATGTCTAGATGAGAACGCCCCCTTTTGGTCGTGATCGGTCAACCGGTATGGCTGCCCGAGCTCAAAATCCGAAAACCATTAGCACAGTCTACAGGTCGTATTTATGAAGGGATTTCATTGTAACTTGGTAGGATGCCACTGTATAATGCCTAGATAAGGACGTCTCCTTTTGGTCATGATCTCCCAACCGTGATGGCTGCCCAAGCCCGAAACCCAAAAACTTTTAGCACAGTCTGCAGGTCATGTTTAATATGGAGGGACTTCATTGTTACTTGGTACGATGACTCCGTATGATGTCTAGATGAGAATTTCCCCAATTGTCGTGATCTGTCAACCGTGACGACTGCCCGAGCCCGAAACCCGAAAACCTTTAGCACAGTCTGTAGGTCATATTTATGAAGGGATTTTATTGTAACTTGATAGGTTGGCTTCATATAATGTCTAGATGAGAAAGTCCCCTTTTGGATGTGATTGGGCAACTTTGACGGCTACAGGGGCCCGAAGCCCACAAACCTTTAGCGCACAGTCTACAGGCCATATTTATGAAGGGATTTCATTGTAACTTTGTAGGATGACTCCAAATAATGTCTAGATGAGAATGTTCCATTCTGATCACGATCAACCAGCCTTGATGGCTGCCCGAGCCCAAAAACCTTTAGCATAGTCAAAAGGTCATATTTATGGAAGGATTTCATTGTAACTTCTTTGGTTGACTCCATATAATGCCTAGATGATGACATCCTCTTTTGGTCGTGATTGGTCAGCTGTGACTGCTACAGGTGCCCGAAGCCCGAAAACCTTGAGCACAGTCTACAGGTCATATTTATGAAGGGATTTCATTGTATTTTTGTAGGATCACTGCAAATGATGCCCAGGTGAAAACGTGCCATTTTGGTTGCGATCATTCAACCATGATGGCTGCCCGAGCCTGAAGACCGAAAACCTTTAGCACAATCGACAGGTCATATTTATGAAGGGATTTCATTGTAACTTAGTTGGTTGACTTCATATAATATCTAGATGGGAACGTCCCCTTTTGGACACGATTGGGAAATTGTGACGGCAACAGGGTCCCGAAGCCCGAGAACTTTTAGAACAGTCTACAGGTCATAATGTTGAAGAGATTCCATTGTAACTTGGTAGGATGACTCCAAATAATGTCTAGATGAGAACGTCTCATTTTGATCACGATTATTCAGCCTTGATGGCTGCCCGAGCCCAAAAACCTTTAGCATAGTCAAAAGGTCTTATTTATGGTAGGATGTCATTGTAACTTGTTTGGTTGACTCCATATGATGCCTACATAATGACATCCTATTTTGGTCGTGAATGGGCAACAGTGATTGCTATAGGTGCCCAAAGCCCGAAAACATTGAGCACAGTCTACAGGTTATATTTATGAAGGGATTTTATTTTAACTTCTTCTTAGGGTCACTCCAGATGATGTCCAGATGATAATGTGCCCTTTTGGTCGCGATTATTCAACCATGATGGCTGCCCGATCCCAAAAACATTTAGCATAGTCGTATTTATGGAAGGATTTCATTGTAACTTGTTAGGTTGACTCCATATAATGCCTAGATGATGACATCACCTTTTTGTCGTGATACGTCAACTGTGATGGCTACAGGTGCCCGAAGCTCGAAAATCTCGAGCACAGTCAACGGGTCATATTTATGAAGGGATTTCATTGTAACTTCATAGGATCACTCCAGATGAGAATGTCCCCTTTTGGTTGCGATTATTCAACCATGATGGCTGCTCAAGCCTGAAGCCCAAAGCCCGAAAACCTTTAGCACAGTCTTCAGGCCATATTTATGAAAGGATTTCATTGTAACTTCCAATGCAAACAAACAAAAATTGACTACTATAACACACCACCACAAATCCCCCCCCCCCCACACACACATACATACACACACATGTGTCACATACACACTCATGTGTCACATACACACACATGTGAAAAATTGCCTCCTATAGCCTAACATTGCAATATGTACTGCATCTTTCATCCTTTTCCTTACACATGTTGAAGCCAACAGTACAAATTATTTTCTGAAACATCTGATTTTTTCATTTTTATTACTTCAAACCATGGCTTATTAGTCCTTATTGGAACAAGCTCATCAAGCTTGTTCCATTAATAGGTCATGAGGTCTGTTTTGGAGTTGAGAAATGAAAAACATGAAATTTGTATAGAAAATTTTGTATATCACGAGTGCAGATATGGCAGATTCGTAAGGTAAACGGTTAACGGTTAACCAAAATTGTCTCCAACTATTTTGTGTCTAAGCATTGCCATTGCTGGGACAGTCGTGCTACATGCGTGACATCACTCTAGTTTGTTTCGAAAACATAGGTTATGACCCCTCGTTGGAACCTTTCTTATCAACCTACCTCAATTGTTTACTACAGGCTTGCACTTCAGTGGAAGAACCTAACTCGGATAACTAATTCGGATAAAATACTCTCTATTTTAATCTTTCCCAAGAGATTTGGGAAAGAAAAGTGCTGTAAAAACACCACAAAAAAATAAGCCAAAACTGGGTCGAGCACAGTCGGCGCACACCCAGTATGGGACGCTCTTCCATAGTACAAATCCACGACTACCGTAAAACAGTGTGCAGTGCGTCAATTCGTCATTCTTTTGATTATCCGCGCACGTGGTGAATGTGTGCCATCTTGCTCCATAACAGTGATATTTTAACTCGTCGATAATGGTTTTCCTGTGACTGGAATTATGGATCTGAAGATCGTATAATAACAGGACTATGTTTTATATATTCTCGTTTATATTTTCAACCATATTCCTTTTTTCTGCCACCTTCTCTCGTAGTTGAGGGTGTTCTACTTTCTGTTTCTGTTGAGGTCACCTTTTTCTTCTACTGCTCTCACCTCTGTTATTTCCAGTTCGGTCCCTTTAGGGCAATTCCTTTTGCCCTCGCCTTGGTGCGTTCTAGTGGCCGTTTCTTCCGCACCCGCGGGTGGTGTGGAACGCTGTCGTTTCGGGAGCCTCCCGACTCGACCACGTCTGGTGTGAGTTTACCCCTCCGTGGGGGATATGCAGCTCCTTCCGCCCCCCACGTCTGGTGAGAATTGCTCCCCCTCCGTGGGGGATGTGCAGCTCCTCCCGCAACAGCGGGGGGTGGTGAACGCTGTCGTTTCGGGGCTTTCCGACTCGACCATGTCTGGTGAGAGTTATTCCCCTTCCGTGGGGAATGTGCAGTTTTTTACCGTGGTGGATACTGCGGGAACTGTTGGATTTCTGTGAAGAGATGCCTGGTTTCGAGACTATGCGCCCTCTCCAGTCGACATATGAGGCTGTCACTAGAGTTGTGACTCCTCCTTTGGAGGCCGAGCTAGGTGGCTCTCTCCGCTTTTCCGCCAATTCCAACAGCTCCCGTCGGATCTGCTGCCACTGCTGTTCCGTCTACAACGTCATTGGGCACCGTTTTTAGCCGGCCTCGGCTTATCCCTGCAATGGTCTGCAGAGATGTCTGTAGTGTGGTTGTGGGGTATCGGCCTCAGCCTTCCCCGACTTCAACTCGGCGAACTCGGAAGTGGCTGCCGACTGAATCCCCTACTGTGTCCTCTCAGCCGTTGAGCACAGTAGTTCTATACCTGCAGTGGTCTGCTGCGGTGTCTGGGAGTGTAGACATGGGGGTATCGGCCTCAGCCTTCCCTGACTTCAACTCGGCGAAGTTGGAAGCCTGACCCTCTACTGTGGTCTTTGCGCCGTCGAGCACCACAGTTGTGTTATTGGATTCGGATGTTCTTAGTGGGGACACTATGAACTCTGTGGCGTTTCCGTCCACTCATTCTGGCCACACGACCAGTTTTGGGGGACCAACGTCTTTTGTGCAGCCTGGACCTTCTGCCCCGCAGAGGTCCGCGGTGACTCTCATGAGTTCCCGCTATGTTGATCCTCGGGGTGTGTCGTACCCCTATACACGTCTGCCTTCAGACTTTTCGGCTGCCGCTCGTCGTCCCACGTCGGGTGTTTTGGAGGATCGTGACCCTTCGCTGGTTAAGAGGATCAGAGGTGAAGCCACTTTGCCGGTTCGTTCCCCTGTTGAACCGGCCAGTACGGGCAGTGAGCTTAGGGAGGCCCTCTCCTTAC
Organism: Pictodentalium vernedei; assembly: GCA_031216915.1. Lineage (NCBI taxonomy): Eukaryota > Metazoa > Mollusca > Scaphopoda > Dentaliida > Dentaliidae > Pictodentalium > Pictodentalium vernedei. The sequence continues at coordinate 272,911,072 of CM062295.1, forward strand.
TCACTTAGGTTCTGTCAAAGATCCTTCCCGTTGCTTCCAGCAAGGCAGCGAGTGGTTTCCAGGCGCCCCCTATGGCGCCGCATCCCGGGATTGGAAACAGACCGCTTTCTGATCCCCCTGGTGTTCCGACACCATGGGAGGCGTCGGCTGGTTTGTCCACGATGGGCTTTATGTCTTCCGACCCAGGGGAAGAGTCAGACATGCTTGATGTCGTGATCCAGCAGTCTTCGGACTTGGGGGCAGCTCTTGATTTTGTTTTGGGGTTCCTTCCGGATCTCAAACTATTAAACCAGCCGACAGTGTCAGCCAGGCCGCGATCATCGGTCGCGCGCCAACAGCCTATGGGGAACCTGCTTCTGGGCGTCTTCGACTGTGCCAGTCGGTACAGTTGGTTGAAGCATTTTCAGCCTTGGACTCTAAGCTGAGTTCCAAGGCTATGAAGGCTCCGTTCTTCACCAGGGTTGACACCTTTCAGACTCTGACGGTTTTAGATCAGGACTCCAATTCCCTCGGGCTTTCCAAGCCCAAGTCTGCCGTCATTCAGATGACGACTCTGGAGTCCACGTTGGGCTTATCGAGAGAGATGCTTGGTATGCTTTCTCTCTCAGATCACGTCGTCTCAGCTTTAGATTTTTATCTGCCTCCAGATAAGTTTGACGAGGTACTGGCCCCTTTGTGTGTGCTGTCCAAGGCGCTCATGCATCTTACTCACACGCAAGCCTGTAACACGGTTAATCTGGAATTAGTTCGAAGGGACTCTGTGCTGGACACAGGCCTATCCCTTACTGAGGAGCAGCGCGCTACTCTGCGATCTGCTTCTTTGGCAGGTCCGCAACTTTTCCATGGTTCCGAGTCGACGGCCCGGGATGACGTCCTACGTCATTCCAAAGATCAGCTGCTGTTTCTTCAGCTTGATCATCCTTGTAGGGGAGGCAGGGGCCGTTCAAAACCTAACAAGTACCCTTTTGCTTCCTCTGCGAAGCAAAAGGCTGATCCTTCTGCCACCGCTTCTACTTCTTACTAAAGGGGTAATGGTAAGCGTCGGCAGACTAGAGGGAAGTATCAGGATTCTTCATTCAGTTGAGGAGGTGGTTTCTCGTCGGGGCTCGAAATGAAGGTCCTCACCTCGACTCGTCCCAGGTTCAGGAAGGATAGCAGAGTTCGCAGACCGTTGGGTCACCATCACATCCGATCCTTGGGTGTTAGATGTTGTTCGGTCCGGGCTGCGAATATCCTTCCGAAGACACCCCACTCTGTCCAGGGTGCCTCTTCCAACCACAGTCCCTTCAGACGTTTTACGTCTGGAACTTTTGTCCACGGAGATAGACAATCTCCTGACAAAGGGGGCGATCGAGGTCATCAAGAACATTCAGTCACTGGGGTTCTATTCCCGTCTGTTCTTGGTGCCGAAGACGGACGGCCGACTCCGACCGGTTATCGATCTGAGTATCCTGAACCAGTCTATCATTGCTCCCAAGTTCAGCATGGAGACCTTCAGGTCAGTCAGCCGTTCAATTCACCAGGGAGATTTCGCTTCCAGCTTCGACCTGCGAGACGCTTACTTTCACGTTCCGATTCATCGATCGTCACGGAAGTATCTCAGGTTCGCTTTTCTGGGGCGAGTTTATCAGTTCAAGGCCATGCCTTTCGGCCTCAACCTGGCTCCTTGGGCCTTCACCTGACTGATGTCGCATGTGATAGCTTTCCATCGCACACAGTCCAGGGTGACTACTTCGGCACATCTGGACGATGTCCTCCAGAGGCATTCCAATGCTGCCCAACTGGAGTCGGATGTCGCCACTCTGTTGAGCTTTCACGTCGCTTGGATTCCGAGTCAACGAGGAGAGGTCGGACCTGGTCCCTTCTCAGTCGTTTTGTCATCTGGGGATGGCTTTTGCACACAATTCCATTTGGTGGCGGTTCCCCAGGCCAAGACTGTGATTCTCTCAGCTTTTGCTCTGACTCTGTCCCAGTCCACATCCGCGACGGCACGGAGAATTCTCCGACTGATCGGTCTCTGCGGTTCGGTGACGGATCTCATTCCTCTAGGTCGGCTACGTGTCAGACCTCTCCAACACTTTCTGCTCAGTCGTTGGAGGCCCAATGTCGATTCCCTGGATCTGGTGCTTCAGTTACCAGATTCTCTTATCCTCACCTTCTCAACTGGATGAATGTTCAGTGGATCACGCAGGGTGTCCTGTTGGACTTACCCGCGTCCGATCGCGTTCTGACGGCAGATGTCAGCGATCTCGGATGGGGTGAGACGTTGGATCCTCTAGGTCTTTCCCTTCACGGGATGTGGGACCAGGTTCGGGCATCTCTACACATCAGGCAGCAGAGCTTCTTGCTCTTCTTCTGAGATTCAGGCAGTGGATCCCTCACCTGTCGAATCGTCAGGTCCTTCTGTTGTTCGACAATTCGTCAGTGGTTGCTTACATTCGGGACCAGGGCGGCACGCACTCGGTTCCAATGTACGAATTGGCTCGGGATCTTCTACTGCTCGCTCAGGATGTCAACGCCGGGGTGGTTGTTCGTCACATTTCCGGTCGTCTGAACGTCCTAGCCGACTTCCTGTCCCGAAGGGTCAGGTTCTTTTCCACCGAGTGGAAGCTCCACATGGCGGGTTCCATCGATCTCTTTGCGGCTCGTTGGAACCATCAGGTGGACACTTAAGTGTTCCCGTGTCCAGATGCTCTGGCTTTCGCCGTGGACGCTCTGGCCCTCCTTTGGGACGGTCTTGTCGGCTACGCCTTTCTGCCGGTTCCGATTCCGCCGCAGGTTCATATCTAGGAGAGAACCTGCGGCGGAATCGGAACCGGCAGGAAAGCGTAGCCGACAGTCGTCGAATCCTTTCGATCACACCCGTCGCCTCGGGTGTGGATCAATCTGCTCCGCTCTCTGTTAGCGGCGGTTCCGGCATGTCGCCCTCTACTTCGCGACTTTCTTTGCCAAAGCCGCCCGATGAGGTTTCAAGTAAACCTGACTTCACTGTTCCTTCGCACATGTCTTTTATCGGGTCCTGTCTCCTCCGTAGTGGTTTTTCGAGACACGCAGTGGAGTTGCTTTTCTTCTTCAAGGAGGCACTCACTCCATTGGTTTAGCCTCTGTGGCTAAGTGGAAGATGGTTCTGTCGATGGTGTGCGATCACTCTGTTGCTTCTGTCACTTCTTCGATCACACCGCTTGTGGAGTTTCCGGTTTATGTTTGTTTCTGGGGGTCTCCAGCAATGGGTACAAGCCCATGCTTCGGAGACCTTTTTTCATATGTGGTACCGCATTGTTTCGACACTCATCCTTGCCTCTCCAAGCTTGTTCAGCTCTTTTCCTTGAAAAGGCCTAGGACTTTGCAGTTTACTTCAAGATGGTGGCTTTCTTGGGCGCTGCTCTGCTTGGGGGTGGGGGGCGTTCGCGCCTTTATCCTGGATGAATATGCGTTTTCTCGCATGCCAGATCTCTCCTGCATCTATTTCTCGATGGATTTGTCTTGCTTGCTATTCGTGCAGCTTCTGCTCGTCTAGCTACTGGTGATTGTATTACCAATTGTTTTTTCTGCCACGAGGTGCGTGCATTGTCTTCCTCTTTTAATAACTCTGTCATGTTGTCGGATGACGGATGTTACACTGGCAGCCTACTGGAGAAATGCTACATTCTCCTTTTATCTGCGACAGTTGCAGGCGCCGATAGAGGACCTTGGTCCTTGGGGCCCTCTTTCTTCGGCTCAGGCTGTTGTCTATCCCAGCCTTTCAGCTTTTTGCTGAGTCAGTTCCAGCTCTGTGCTGTTACTGCCCTTTTCGCACTTCACCATACTCCTCATCTTTCATTGTCTTTTCTAATGTTTGTGATGCTATGGTTTGATAGGCCTAGGGATCTCTTCCTTTGTCCACGGTTCCAGTGCTATTGAGTTATGTGTGGGTTGGTCATGTGATTCCCTCCATCCTTTTGTCTATTCAGCCTGTAGTAAACAATTGAGGTAGGTTGATAAGAAATATAAATTTTATAGTAAATTTCCTTTCTTATTATTCCTACCGCAATTGTTTACATGGAGGCCCTTCCGTCTTCTTATAAGAATCCTTCCTCCCCGCTGATCACATAACTCCTGTGTTGTCGGAATCAAAGGAATGACGAATTGACGAACTGTGCACTGTGCACTGTTTTACGGTAGTAGTGGATTTGTACTATGGAAGAGCGTCCCATACTGGGTGTGCGCCGATGGTGCTCGACCCAGTTTTGGCTTATTTTTTCGTGGTGTTTTTACAGCACTTTTCTTTCCCAAATCTCTTGGGAAAGATTAAAATAGAGAGTATTTTATCCGTGTGAGGTTCTTCCACTGTTGTGCAAGCCTGTAGTAAACAATTGCAGTAGTAATAATAAGAAAGGAAATTTACTATAAAATTTATATATCTTTTTGAGACAAATAATGAAAAAATTAGTTATTCAAGATTTTTTTTTAAGTGTCGTCTGCTTTCCGTGTTAGGTAAAGGGTTAAATAGAAGTAAAAATAAAAATAAAGAAAGAATAATTATTAAAATTTTAGAAAAAATGGTGCAACTCAATTATAAGCCAAGAACATGGGAAGAGCAATCAAACATACAACCGTGAAAGATTTCAGTCATGGTGATCGATGACAAGATTTGATTCATGATGAAATTCAATTCTCCAATCGATAAGAGATGCGAGATTACACTGGTGAATCAATTATTAGAAAGGATTACCGAGAAACGGAAAGAACAACTGATAATCCGACTGCAAAAGATTCTTTTTCAGTCATGGTGAGTGGTGACAAGACTCGATTCATGACAAAATCCAATCCGCCAAAGGAATTAACCCCTCACCCAACGTAACTTTAGATCCACCACTCAGAATGTTTTCATATTTGGTATACAACATCTCTAGGGAATGTAGATTGACGTTTGTTCGACTCTAGTCCCTGGATTAATATGTGCGAAATGAGGGCATTTCTTTAACAACCTTCTGCAGATCCAGCTGTCAGGATGCATTCATATTTGGTACACAAGATCTCTGGGGGGAGGGGGGGGGGGGACAATGTTTTTTTTTCAAATCGAGTACCTAGGTTGAAATCTTGGCTTCCTGTATGAGCCCGAGATTTAACTTTGTGCAATATGAGGAAATTTTTTTAAAATTCTTCATCAGATCAGATCCACCAGTCAGAATGCTTTCATATTTGATATACAATATTTCGGGGGGGGGGGGGGGGGCGAGGTGGGGGCGGTGCGAGGGAGGGGAAGGGGGTTCAGATTCAAGTGTGTTCAAATCGGGTCACTGGGTTAATATTTGGGATCTGGATCTCTATTGGAGCCTGAATTTCAACTTAGAGCAATATGAGGAGATTTATGTAAATATTTTCTTCTCCAGTTCCACCAGTCAGAATCCTCTCCTATTTGGTCTACAACATCTCTTGGAGGGGGGGGGGGGGTTATTCAAGTTGAGTCCATGGGTTAATACATGGGCTCTATGCTGGAGCCCGAAGTTGAACTTAGTGTAATATGAGGGAAGTTCTTTAAAAACATCTTTTTCTTCAGACCCATCTGTCATCGCAGGGGTGGGGGAGGGGGGGGGGGGCAGATTCAATTTTGTTCAAGCTGGGCTAATGTTTGGGCTCTCCATTGGAGCCCAAAGTGTGACATAGTGCAATATGAGGACATTTCTTTAAAAATCTTTTTCAGATCCACCAGTCAGAATGCTTTTACATTTCGTATACAACATCTCCAATCTCCAAGTGGGTGGGATTCTTGTTTGTTCAACTTCAGTCCCTGGCTAATTATTTGGGCTCTCTAGGGTGGCGCAGGGTGGGCGCGTTTAGGTTCAGGGTTGTTCAAATCCATTCCTTAGTGTTTTATCATAAAATTTGCCTTTCAAGTTTCAGTGATATATTAACCCTTGGAAGTTTGACAATGCTTGTCTACAGCTGATAGAATTGGAAGCAGCCAGGAAGACCTTTGATTATAATCATCTGACAGCCTTGGGAAAATATATTGTTTCAATAAACGTTTGAAACATTCTATTGACATCTTGCATTATTGTTGAATATTTCTGATAGGATAATTTGATGAATTTTGGACCTCAAAAATACAATTTACATTTTGTGCGTTTTTGTTGGGAATTCCCTCAAAAATATGTGCACGTGACCAGTACTTCCCTTCGTGTCGTTTTTCCCTCTTATTTGATGCACCCCCCCCCCCCCCCTGTTTTCAAGGCAGAAACAGTTGTCTGAATGGCTATGCTTGACAAAGATATTTGAATGCCAAAATTAAAGTGATGCGATATTTTTCCCCCTGAACGTTATAATGATGGCCTTTGGGACAATGTTTAGTTCTGTGATGCCTAAAATGTACTCTTGAAACATATCTATGACTGGTATTTGTTTAGGGTTAATATACGTGCCTATTTTCCTGTCACTGTCAGTCTTCTTCTTCCAATTTATTTGACAGCTCTGTATCACATTACAGATAGTGATGCCACCTTCTCTGATTGGAAAAAGTAGTGATGTTACATGCTTTCATTCAATGCGAAATTTTTATCTCCAAAGCTATTGAATCAGAGTCAAAATGTGGAACAGGCCTTCACTTCCTGAACGTTACTGTGAGTAGGGTGTATATATACCAGTCCTGCATAACGAAAAATCTGCAGGATTTCTGCATACCCCAACGGATTCAGAATGAGACATGTTTATGCATACCCCATCAGATTCAGAATGAGACATGTGTCTGCAAACGCCATCGAATGAGACAGTGTGTCTGCATATCCCATTCATTTCTATAGCATATTGCATAGGATTTATGCTGAACTGTCCCGCGACTTATGCAGAATACTAGAGAACCCAATGGAAATGGACTCTAGATGTTTCACTAAAATCCCACATATACTCGACTGTATGAACGCACACATATAAGTTTCATAATACTATTGAATTCAGTGGAGACGACCCTACATACTTTTGCAAAAATTATTTGCAGCTGATTGTATGTCGGCAAACATTCCCAATTCATTTCTATAATATTCTGCATTTAATCTCATGCAGAATTACCCCTTCTGACCGAGCCAAGTCTTTTTGTTTTTTTTTTCCTCTCAGATTTCATCGATTGATTTGTGGATGTTTATTCAAATAATATAGCTTTTACTTGGATGAAAGAAGCGATCTTGCATCCCAATGTTGATTCTTATTTCTCCAGCATGATTGAGATTGATTCCTGTGATGGGTTCATATTCGTGTAAAATAGTGCTTTTCATCTTTAACTATTCCTTCTCTTATTTTTAATATATCCGTTATCGATGATGTTATTTATTTCTTACTTTGTTTATAAAAATTATTTTATTAACTTTAAATTAGTTTTTTATTATTGTTTATATTATATACACTGCAAAAATACTCTCATGATTACACAGAGGTCTTTTGTAACTCGTTTTCGTAGAATTTGCCTGTGATTGCTTCGGTTAAATATTTTAGCTTGTATGTGACTGGATCCAGGTGAAAGACTTGACTCACGATGGAGATTTCGTTGGTCCATCTGGCGGTGTAGCCTTTCGAGAAGTTATTCTTCAACTTGTCTATTCTAACTCGACCACCGACTACGATCGAATTAGAATATGTAGAAGTAAATATTAAATTCGGATGCTTTTTGCCTGGCGGCACTCATTCTGAGAAGTTAGAGGTTCATGTAAACTTTATTTTCGCTTTTAGCAATGCTCGCTTCCATTGGTGTTATCTTGATAGAGCGGTGGTAAGTGTTGTTATATTCTGCTCTGAGAGTGTCCGAAAAGTCGAGGTATTTCTTGAAGGATTTTGGTGTGAAATACTTGAATATCTTTTACTTCATGGTTCCATTCAATCGGTCGACGACGGTGGCTTTCAGTTCACTTTCTGTTGAATAGATGTTGATTATTTTGTGATTGGAAGGATTGTAGAATTCTGTGCCTTTGTCGACCCACAGTTTCTTGGGTGTTTGACTGGATGCGCCGAAGATGTTCTTGAGAGCTCGAGCCATGCTCTCGCTTGATCTTAAATTAGTATAATTAATTACCAATTTCTCTTATTTATATTTATTCTTACTTCCTATTTATATTATATTTCTCTGATATGGAACCGAATAGTGACCGTTTCCCCTCTATTGTCCAATAGACTGCCATCTTGATCCGTGAATTTGACTTCCAAAATGCACATAGTATCCAATCTAAGTAGTAAAAACAAACAGTGGATATTTCGGTTGTTCCACTATTTTGAAGCCAGGAGGTACGTTTGGAAAGAACAAATTGATCATGGCAGCACTACCATTGACGTTAATGTCCGATATTACGTCCACATTGACTAGAGTCCTATAGATGGGGAGAATGTTGACTAATCATTCTGCTTCCACAAGTTTGTCATTGTAAGTTTTCTGATCGAATCCGAACAGACTGGCGAGCCTGTTTTCCTGTCTGAAATCTATGGAATAGCCGGATTTTATATTCATGTTCATTCTCAGAGTGTTCAGACTGCTGAGAATGTGAACCGCTTTGTCTCCTCCATCCTGGATCTTCATCTCATGATGTATTTAGTCGTTTAGATCCACAATGTCATAACTTCCTTCGGGAATATTGATAGTGAACCAATCTGTTCCATTGCTGTACCTGAACACCTTCTTTTCCCTGATGTTTGGAAAGAATAACACATTTCGAGATTGACAAATGTAATTCCGTATTTTCTGTTCGTCTTCAATTCGAATGGAGGATCGATTTTTTCGTGATTAGCATTATTGTTTCCAATAGTTCATGTGACATTTTTATATATTATTTTTTTTTATTCCACTATTATTATTTTTTGTTTTGTATTTAATATTTTTTTCTTTAGTATTTTGTTTTCCTTCTTGAATATATTATTTATTCAAAAAATAATGATTCAATTTCAATTTGGATTATGAGATGAATCTTCTGGAAGCTAAATCACGTTGAAACCCTATGTCTATATTTCCGTTATTTTTTCCACTGGCCAGATCGATGATGAAATGAGTGTCATCCCACACTTTTTTTTACAGAATCTTCTGAATTCTTCTTTGTTCATGTCCTTGGCCACGTGATCGCACAAGATGTGATTCAGATTTTTGAGATCTTCTTGAAACAGACAGAAAAAGTTGGCATTTTCTCTGACGGTTTCTCTTGGAAGTCTGAAGTAATTCTGTGTCAGAAACAATCGACGTTGCTCTGACGACCTCTCGAGTATTAATCATCACATCGTTTGTGTTTCTCAAGTAACAGGTCGTTGAAGATCATGATATTTTTGTTATTGGAATCCAGTTTTATGGGATCGGGCACATCTTTAGCATTCTCGTAAACCGTGCTTCAGTGTCCGAATTGTGTTTTTGCCATGTTTTGCCGAGACCTGTTCCAAGAACAATGACATTGGCACCTCGTCATCTATCGCTTTGTCTCGATCTGCAATAATTTTCATAATGGCACCTATTGGTATCTTCTCATTCAGCGCCATGGGCAATAATTTGTATTTGTGTTGGTAGAGACTCTTGCCAAACATGTACAACTTGTCATAATCCAACCAATCTGGTTGCTGTAGTACAGTACGTGGAGAGTGGATTGTGACAAAATCACCCATGGAGTAGATTTATCACCCAACATATCACTTTCAAGAGTGAAGAAAGTTTGAAGTAACATTTATTTGGTACGAAATATTAACTAAAATATAGAATGAGTCTTCATACTTTACGATTATAACTGCATAAACCAAATTGAAACATGAGTTATTTTTAGTTCACCGAAGGGAGCTTAATTTATCACTTGCCATCCGTCGTCCGTCGTCGTCCGTCGTGGTCCGTCGTCGTCGTCCGTCGTGAACTTTACATTATCGACTACTCCTCCCAAACTACTGGATCAAATTGAACCAAATTTGGTGTGCATGTTCCCCATCGTATGTCAATTCAAACTTATACAAATAAACTCGCAGCCCCCACAGGGGGCACCACAAGGGGCATAACTCTGATAGCACCCATGAATTTCTTTCCAAAATTCAAAAAAATCTTCTTCTTCAGATCCACCAGGCAGAATTTTTTCCTGTTTGGTATACATCATCTCTAGGGGGGAAGATTTAAGTTTGTTCAAATCGGCTCCAGGGATTCATTTTTGGGCTTACTATAGAAGCCCGAATTTGAACTTAGTGCATTTCAGGCAAATGTCTTAAAAAATCTTCTTCTCCAGATCCAGCAGGCAGAATCTTTTGATATTTGGTATGCAACATTATGGAGTGGATCTAATTCAAGTTTGTACAAATCAGCCCCCTGGGTTCATATTTGGGCTCAGTATAGAAGCCTGAATCTGAACTTAGTGCATTTCAGGTAAATTTCTTAAAAAATCATCTTCTCCAGATTCAGCAAGCAGAATCTTTTGATATTTGGTATGCAACATTGTGGGGTGGATCTGATTCAAGTTTGTACAAATCGGCCCCCTGGGTTCATATTTGGGCTCAGTATAGGAGCCTGAATTCAAACTTAGTGCATTTCAGGCAAGTTTGTTCAAATTGGCCCCCTGGATTTAAATTTGGGCTCACTATAGAAGCTCGAATTCGAACTTAGTGCATTTCAGGCAAATTTCTTAAAAAATCTTCTTCTCTAGATCCAGCAGGTAGAATCTTTTGATATTTGGTATGCAACATTGTGCGGTATATTGGATCAAGTTTGTTTAAATCGGCCCCCTGGGTTTATATTTGGGCTCAGTATAGGAGCCCAAATTTGAACTTAGTGCATTTCAGGCAATTTTTTTTTTGAAATCTTCTTCTCAAAATCCAGCAGGCAGAATCTGTTGATATTGGGTATGCAGCATGCTTAGGGGGGGGGGGGGGGGAGATTCAAATTTGTTCAAGCCAAGTCCCTGGGTTCATATTTGGGCTCACTATGAGAGCCCGAATGATAACTTAGTTCAAATTGAGGAGTTTTCTTTAAAAATCTTCTTCTCCAGATCCAGCAGTTGGAATGTTTTGATATTTGGTATGCAGCATCCTTAGGGGGGTGAGATTCAAGTTTGTTCAAGCCATGTTCCTAGTCCATATTTGGGCTCACTATGGGAGCCCGAATGATAACTTAGTTCAAAAATGAGGGATTTTCTTTAAAAATCTTCTTCAGATCAAGCAGTCAGAATGTTTTAATATTTGGTATGCAGCATCCTTAGGGGGGTGAGGTTCAAGTTTTTTCAAGCCATGTTCCTAGGTCCATATTTGGGCTCACTGTTGGAGCTTGAATTGTAACTTGGTTCGAAATGAGGAATTTTCTTAAAAAAAATCTTCTTCAGATCCAGCAGTCGGAATGTTTTGATATGTGATGTGTAGCATCCTTAGGGGGTGAGATTCAAGTTTGTTAAAGCCAAGTCCCTGGGTCCATATTTGGGCTCCATGTGGGAGCTCGAATTATAACGTGGTCAATACGAGGAATTTTTCTTTAAAAATCTTCTTCTTCAGATTTATCAGTCGAAATGTTTTGATATTTGGCATGCAGCATCCTTAGGGGGTGAGATTCAAGTTTGTTCATATTTAGGCTCACCGTGGGAGCCCGAATGGTAACTTGGTTCAAAATGAGGAATTTCCTTTACAAATCTTCTACAGATCCAGCAGATGAATGCTTTTGATATTTGGTATGCAGCATCCTCAGGGGGGTAAGATTCAAGTTTGTTCAAGCCATGTCCCTAGTTCCATAAAATTTGTATCTCATGACTTCATTCCTTTGTAGTGTTGATGAACCATGTCTAACTAAATGTGACCCCAAATACTTCTTTGAACCACTTTGGCCGGTGAGCGATTAAGGCTCTTGGGTCCTCTTGTTTATATTTTAATCATATACCAAACTTTACGGATGCTATTCATGAAATATCAAATCATCAACAGAAAGAACTTATTCATTACAGAACATGAGTCCCAGAAACCCATACCTACTACCAATTTTGTTTGGTCACTCATGCTGTTTCCATAAGTCGACAAAGTCTATCTCACCACCTGCCTGACAAGTTAATTAGAGAGTGGGGGTATTTAATTTTACTAGTCTTTTGCGTTCCTCTAGTAAAATGGTGGTGTGATGGTAAAACGTTTAGACAAATGTTGTGAACTTAATACCAGTTCTCGAGCTAAAGATCATCGTTCAGTCCTTTTTGTAGCTCAGCCTGATATCGAACAAACAATAGGCCATAAATTATGCCAAAGTCAACAATGATTGCATCTCTCTCTCTCTGATTTCAAATACTGCAATCGATACAGAGAAGTCACAATACATATCATAACCATCACAACAGAAACAGAAGACCACATCCGCCATTAGAACATGATGCAACCAAAGGCTAGCATACAGCATTATCGCGAAGTCCAATGCTACATCAACATAATGCACGAACAGAAGAACCTGAGGCAGACTTTACTCCTCATGGATGCCTCCAACAATATGAACAGTAAGTGGCAAACTATACTTGTCAGATATAATTTCATGGAAACTTTCCCATCCAGAGGAATTTATGTTCATTAATGGTATAAATCAAGAGAATTATGTAATATTGTCATTTACATACTTTCGTTTGACATTGTTAATTTTTATACTTATATGGAAAACACTTTCCTACCAACCTACCCTACAGTTGTTTACTACAGGCTTGCACTACAGTGGAAGTCCCTAACTTGGAAATTATACTCTCTATTTTGATCTTTTCCAAGGGATTTGGGAAAGAAAAGTTGTGCAAAAGCATCAAGAAAAAATAAGCCAAAATTGGGTCGAGTTTTACCGGCGCACACCCATTAGGGGTCGTTCTTCTCCTAGTACAGATCCACAGAGTCCGGTACCAGTGTGCAGTCAGTAACTAATAAATCATTCTTTTTTCGTCCGCCGGCGTGGGGAGACGTCCATTTGCATTAAGAAAAACGTGATAATTCAAGTGGTTGATAATGGTTACCTGTGAATGAAATTATGGATCTGAGGATCATATAATAACAGTACTGTGTTTTATATATGTTCGTTATTAATTTCAACCACATTTTCATTGTCTTTTATTTATTCTCTGTGTTCGCACGTGACTTTCGTGTACCGTGCGGTTCGGACGTATAAGGTTTTGGTTGATAAATGTATGCTATCCTTCTGGATATTATTATTATTATTGGAGTTCGTTGTCAGTGGGACCTGCATGGACAGGATTTCTTCTCTATGTTGAGGGCCGAATTTCTGTTTTTTGGGGTCAATGTTGGCCGTCTGGGTTCAGTTGTGTTCCTGCAGGTCCTTTATTTTCTGCCACCTTTCTCTCATAGTTAGGGTTGTTCCACTTTCTACATCTGTTGAGTTCACATTTTCTTCTACTGCTCTCACCTCTGTTTTGCCCAGGACTGTTCCTTGAGGGCAATGCCTTTTTCCGAAGCATGTGGTGCGTTCTCGTGGTCCTTCCTCTCGCACCCACGGGGAAGGGAACGCTGTTGTTCGGGGCTTCCCGACACAACCAAGTCTGGTGAGATTTATACCCCCTCCGTGGGGGATGTGGATCCTTTAACTGTGGTGGATACTGCGGGAGCTGTCGAGTTGTATGATGACGACATGCCTGGTTCCGGGACTGTTGCCCTCTCCAGTCGACATATGAGGCTGTCAGAAGGGTTGTGACTCCTCCTTTGGAGCTGAGCTCATTTGCTTTCTCCACTTTTCCACCAGTTTCAACAGCTCCCGTCGTATCTGCTGCTACTTTTCTATTTACAACGTCATCGTCACCATTTCAGCCGGCCTCGGCTTATCCCTGCAGAGGTCTGCAGAGATGTCTGGTATTTTACACATGGGATATCGACCTCAGGCTTCCCGTACTTCAACTCGGCGAAATCGGAAGGGGCTTCCGGCCGAACCCTCTGCTGTAGTCTCTCAGCCGTCGAGCCCAGGAGCCTTATTTTTGGATTTGGATGTTCCTGGTGGGGTCACTATGGGCTCTGTTGCGTTTCCGTTTACGCACTCTGGTCCAAAGACAGTTTTGTGGCAAAGACAGTTTTGTGGGACCGACGCTTTTTGTGCAGCCTGGACCTTCTGTCCCTCAGAGGTCCCCAGTGACTCTCATGAGTTTCCACACTGTTGATCATTGGGGTCTGGTATACCCCTGCAAATGTTTTGGCTGCCGCCCGTTGCTCTGTGTCGTGTGTTCTGGAGGATCACTGTCCCTTCGCTGGTTCAGAAGGTCACAAGTGAAGCCACTTTGCAGATTCGTTCCCACATCAAACTGGCTGCCACAGGCCGAGAGCTTAGGGAGACCCTCTCCTTGCTCACTCAGGTTCTTTTCCAGGGGTCTTCCAGTTGCCTCCAGCGAGGCTACTAGTACTTTCCAGGTGCCCCCATGGCACCGCCTCCCAGGATTGGAAGCAGGCCGCTTTCTGATCCCCCAGGTGCGCTTACACCATGGGAGTCATCGTCTGGTTTGCCCGTGATATGTCCTAAGACTCAGATGATGGGTCAAACATACCTGACATTGAGGGTCAACAATCTTCTGACTTGGGGGCAACTCTTAACTTTGTGTTGAGTTCCTTCCAGATCTCACACCGTCAGACCAGTCGATGATGTCAGCCAGTCCGCGATCATCAGTCGTGCGTCTCCAGCCTGTGGAGCAACGTGCTTCTAGGAGCCTTCGACCGTGCCAGTCGGTACTGGTGGTTGAGCGTTTGCAGCTTTGGACTCTGAGCTGAATTCCAAGGCTATGAAGACTTCGTTCTTTGCCAGGGCTGACACCTTTTTGCCTTCAGTGCGTTCGTTATCAGTCCTATACTTCTGCCAATCTGTTAGTCTGCCAGACTTTGATGGTCTTGGATCAGGACTCCACCTCCCTTGAGCTTTCCAAGCCCTAGTCGGCAGTTATTCCTATGGCGACTTTGGAGTCCCTGTTGCGCTTATCGAGAAAATGCTGGGCATGCTTTCGCTCTCAGATCACATCATCTCTGCTTTGGATGCTTATCTGCCCCCAGATAAATTTGATGATGTACAGGCTCCTTTGCTTGTGATTTCCAAGGCGCTCATGCATCTTACTCACACACATGCCTGTAACATGGCTAACTTGGAACTAGTTCACCAGGACGCTGTGTTGGACACAAGCCATTCCCTTCCTGAGGGGCAGAGTGCTGCTCTTCGATCCACTTTATTGCCTGGTCCGCGACTTTTTCACGGTTCTGTTGATTCTGTAGATCAGCTGCTGCTTCGCCAGCTTGATCAGCCTTCTATTGGAGGCAGGGGCCTTTTGGTCTCCATCTCAACAACAGTATAAATGGGAATACGTTGCTGTATAACTAAAGGAAATATTAAAACAAGTTTTTTTCTCTCTTTCAGTGGTACCGTGTACAGATATAATTCCATGGGAAGTTCTGGTCTAGAGGAATTTATGCTCATTAATGGAATTATCAAGAGAATTCAGAAGGGTAACGTTGTCTTTTACATACTTTCGCTTGACAATGTTATCTCTTATACTTATATGAAATACCTTTCCTAAGAGCGTTCCAGGGAAATGTGGCAGAGACTGATTTGCTTAGCTGAGATAATTTGGGCCTGAATATTCTTAATTGTTTCAATTGTGCAGATTCTTTCAAATGGCATATACTTCATATGCAAGCCTCTTGCATCAGGTCAGGAACTGAAATGGATCTCTCCTTGCCCTTCATCGAGGATAATTTATGCTCTGCAGGAAATTGGTGTGAGAGTTTTACAGAAATCTTTCTTTTATGATTGGATTATATTATCATTGAATTATTGACACTAATCAACTTGTCAGGCACGTGGTGAACTGAATATTGTTTACTGATGGAGACAGCTGGCGTGAAGCATGTTTGACTACAAATTTTCAACAACACGCTACAGGTGTTATTTAGTAGTATATATTTACTTAAAATGGAAATTGTCTTCAATCTTTATGATTATAACTGCATAATCCTAATTGAAACATGAGTTATTTGTACAATTTGATAATTTACCAAACAATAAGGTCACTGCTCCTGAAATATGAAAACAATAACAAAAACGATTTACGTTATTACAGAACATGTGTCCCAGAAAGCCTGCCTCTGATATTGATTTTTATGTCACTCCAGCAGTATCCATCAACAAAATCCAGCTCGCCATCTCCCGAGAAGTTAATTAGTATCAGTAGTCCATAACACGTATCAGAAAACTAAATATTTTCCCATTGGCCACTATTATAATATGCAGGTGAAATAAATATGGTCTCATCACTTTAATTTAGACATTCAAATATCTTTGTCAAGTATAGCCCTTCAGGCAACTTTTAATGCCCTAAAAACTGGTGGTGGGGGGGGGGGGGGGTCATGCAACAAATAGGAGAGAAAAATGACCTGAAGGGAAGAACCAATGATGTCCACACATTTTTCAGGTAAATACCAACAAAAAGATGGACTACTAAATTGTATTTTTTGGTTCAAAAGTCATCAAATCACCTCCTCTTTTATCAGGAATATTCAACAATTATGCAATACGTCAATAGAATGTTTCAAATGTTTATTGAAACAATATATTTTCCAAGGGCTGTTTATTTTTAGAGATTGCATCATTTCCGAGTGCAACATTTAAGGATGGGTAATTCTAAATCAAGTATTTAGTTCAGCGATACCAACAACAATGACTAGTTAGGTTTATCCTGAAATATCCTTTCTCATTTTACCCGCATTAAATAACGGCATTGTTTTATTCAGCTAATGAAGAAATTGTTATAAAATAACTATCTGGCCGGGTGGTTGGGTGTATTTAACTTTTGTAGCCTTTTCTGTTCTTCCACTAAAGTCATGGTGTGATGATGGAACTTTTAGACAAAGGCTGTGAACTTAATACCTGTACTCTAGCTAAAGGTCATCGTTCAGGCATATATGTAGCTCAGCCTGATATCGAACAAACAATAGGTCATGAATTATGCTAAAGTCAACGATGATTGCATCTCTCTCTCTCTCTCTCTTTCATTTCAGGTGCTGCAATCGATACAAAGAAGTCACAATATACATCATAACCATCAGAACAGAAACAGAAGACCACTCCTCATGGATGGCTCCAACAATACGAACAGTAAGTGGCAGACTATACTTGCCTGAAGACTCAACAAACCACCAGAAGACCTAAAAGACAGGAAACAAAACATTAACAGAAACAGAAGACTACGTCTGCCATTAGAACTTGATGCAACCAACCACAGACCAACAGACAGCATTGTTGCGAAGTCCAATGTTACGTCAACATAACGCCTGAACAGAAGAATCTGAGACAGACATTATTACTCATGGATGGCTCCAACAATACGAACAGAAAGTGGCAGACTATACTTCAAAATTCAACAAACCACCAGAAGACCTACAAGACAGGTAACAAAACCTTAACAAACATACTTCTTTTTAACAAATATAAGTTTTTTTCTTTTTCAGAATGTTCATTTGTTACAGAATTCTCAGTTGGAGAATACAGAATTCCTATAACATAATATTATCGCCTCCGATGAACTTTGTAAATTGGAAATTTAACCCCAAATAACAAAACCTTTAAAACATACATTTCTTTTAACCAATACATGTTTTATTTCTTTTTCAGAATATTTATTTGTTGCAGAATCGTTAGACGGAGAATAAAGAATTTCTATAACATAGTACTATCACCACCGATGCACTTTGGAAATTGGAAATTTAACTCCAAAATGAGACAATTTTGACCATGTATGAAGCAATCAACTGCGTAAATCAGGTGAATATATTTAAGTGATATTTTAAAATTTTGACTGTGTACTGTTTTCTCCAGGAAAGGTCATACTGAGAGCTTCAAGAAACTGTATACATTTTGATGACTGTGAATTGGAGAGGTTATATTAATACAAAATATCCTTGGCCATGTTAATGCGAAGCTGTGCATTTCTTGTGAAACTGATGTTTTAACATAAATGATTATATTATTAAAATCTCAAGTAGACAACAATAATTGCTTTCGTTGCAATTTCTGGCCTCCAATCTCCATCTCAACAACAGTATAAGTGGGAATATGTTGCTGTATAACTAAAAGTACCCTGTTCAGATATAATTTCATGGGACGTTCTCCTCTAGAGGAATTTATGTTCATTAATGGTATTATTAAGAGAATTAAGAAGTGAAATGTTGTATTTTATATACTTTCGTTTGACAATGTTAACTCTTATACTTATATGAACGACCCTTCCTAAGAGCGTTCCAGGGAAATGTGGCAGAGACTGATTTGCTTAGGTGAGATAATTTGGGCCTGAATATTCTTAATTGTTTCATTTGTCAAGCTTCTATCAAATGCCATATACTTCATAAGCAAGCCTCTTGCATCAGCGCAGGAACTGACACTGATCTCTTCTTACCCTTCATCAAGCATAATTTATGCTATGCAGGAAAATGGTGTAAGAGATGAATGAATGAAAAACATGGACGATATGGCATTTGAAATCGTTTGTGACCCTAATAACTTTATTTGCTTTATAGCTTTATTTGCTTTCAAATCCACGAGAGTTGCGAGTGAGAGCCCATAATCTCATTAAGTTTGGGTGTTGAGATCCCCGAGAAACTCGAGCTGGAAAATGGCGAGGAATTTACATAATTACAAGCGTTCTGCTCCGTTTTTGCTAAGAAAAGGGGGCAAATTTATGGTAATACTGAAACCGCTGTCTGGTGGTTATTTTAGAAAAAAAGAAAAAAAAAAACCCAAACAGTCGCTGGTTTGGGAGCAGCCCCAGCATATTGTCCTTAACGATTACAAAAAGGAAAAAAATCCACCAATATGTGTTTTTGAAAGCCGGGAGTCATCCATCAGCCTATAAGGGAGAGTGTATGCTGAGTATTGGCCATCTGGTCTGCCTTCGGGGGAACAGATGACGGGGTGATTGGAGAAAGAAAAAAAATAAAAAAATAAAACACACACACATCCTCTCACAGACACACACCCTCAAGCCTTTAAAAGGGCTGTTAAATCTTTATTCAAATGTTTATTTATATAAAATGTACACTCGTCCCCAGCCAGACAAGCTTGTTTCAATCCTTGTCTGGTGTTTGGTGGTTTCCTATATATGTTAACAGAAAGGTAGGTTGCACCAATTCCTCCTACGCTTTGTCTACCATTTCCATGAGTCTTCTTGATAAGAGTGTTGCAAGAAAATTTGAGAATGTTTGATTAGAAATGTTATAGGTAGAGAGAAAGATAGGTGTCCGCTATTGTATATTGTGACTGTTGTGTGGTTGTTGCTATGGATGGAGTGAGGGGTGGGTTTCTTCGGAGCCTACTCCCCACACGCAGAGTTGTGAGGCAATCCTCACAGACTTAATCCTAAAGATCTCAATGAGTTGCGAGGCAATGCTCACTGACTTATCGCAGTTTAATTCTATTGAGTAATTTTAATTTACTGTCGCTATTTTGTTTTTCTGTTAAAGATTCGATGTTCGGTCAGCTTCACCACTGATTCACTATCCGGGAGTATGTGGAGTATGTGGAGGGTTTTGTTATATAGGACTTATTAAAGGTATTTCAATTGTGCTTTAGCAGAGTTCTGAGGCGGTCATCACAGACTCTATCCTAAAGTTCTCAATGCGTAGCGAGGCGATCCTCACTGACTCCACGCAATTTAGTTATATTGTATAATTATTTTTTTTTTTCTGGAAACTTATTTTGTTTTTCTGTTAAGTGATCGATGTTTGTTCAGCTCATTCATTAATTCACTATCTTGAAGTCTGTTGGAGTTTTTGTTTTTTTAGGTCTTTTAATATCAATAGTTTCTATTTTTGCTAGCTCGTGAAGTTCCTTTATCGGTGTCCATTTGGGTTTGTATAGTGCCACACACAGGGCTTAATTTCGAACCCTTTGTATCTTCTGAATGTTGGTTTTTCTCAGGTAACTCGTTATTATGGCACCATATTCTAGTACCGGATGTACAAATGTTTTGTAGAGTTGAGAAGCACATCTTTGTTTGCTCCCCAATTTCTACCCCTGATTATCCTCAGAAAATTGATACGTTTAGTAGATCTAACTGTAATGGAGATTACATGACTGTTTAGACTGAGATTGCTATCTAGGATAAATTCCAAAAATTTGGCCTATTTGCTTGCTTCTAATTTGTGACCCTATAACTGGAGATCGATACTGGGGACTGGTTTTTTCCTTTGATTCGTGAAGAACGTAACTTTTTGAGTTTTGGCGGCATTGAGTTTGATGTCCCACAGGGCACACCAGCTCTCAAGATCGCGAGTGGTATCCTGTAGACAGTTTTTAATTATGTTTCGGGACTTGCTGGTCGTCCAAATGCCTTTGTCGTATGAGAACTGCGATAGTTCAACACAGTTTTCTCCTACTTTTTCTATGTCATTTACATATATTATAAAAAGAAACAGGCTAGGAACCGACCCTTGTGGTGTTCCCGCTTCGAGTATTACTTCCTGTGACACCTCGTGATTTACCCTTACCTTGATTTTTCGGTCAGTTAGAAATGATGATATGATCCTCAGAATTTTAGTGGGTAATCCCATTTTCGCTAGTTTATATGTCACGCCATTGTGCCATACCAAGTCGAATGCTTTTTTCTACATTCAAGAAAAGCACTGTTCTGATTTCGTGTTGACTAAATGCTGTTCTCGTATAACCGACCAGTCTATATACATGTTCGATTCTCTCTTTCTGACTCCTATACGCTCTTTGCCATTTGTTGAAAAAGTTGATTGATTCGAGATAGCTGCGAAGTCTCTCAGTCAGAATCCCCTCAAATATTTTTCCAACACAGTTCGGCAAGCTGATTTGGTGGTAGTTAGAAGGGTTTGTAAGGTGTTTCTCGCGCTTAGGTATCATTACTCCTGTGGCCACATTCCAGCATTTTGGGAAGTACCCACAGGAGAGACAGCAGTTTAGGAGTTTGGCTAGTCTACAGAAGAAGATTTTGGGGCACTGTTTCATTATTAGCCTGATTGTTTACAGTGAGGGCTAAAGTCATGACTTTTGTCCATCTGTCCATCCGTCTATCCATCTGTCCGCCTGTTAACATTTAGAGTTTTGGGTAAAGTTTGTGGTTAAAAGTTTTTTACTGAAGGTTCAAGTGGGGTCTTTTTTCCTGTTTAGTCATGACATTCTTCTGTCTGTCTCTTAACATTTGGAGTTTTAATTAAAGTTTGTGGTTAAAGTTTTTTTGTCAACCTTAGTTTTTTTCATTTTTTTTTCGAATTGATATTACTATTGATTGTATCATTCTCATTTTGTTTTTATTTTTTTTATTTTTCATGTTATTTTGGGAAATGTTTAACCCCTTTTTGTATGGCAATTTGACTTTCAACTTCCAGGTTAAAGTTTTTGGTTAAAGGTATTTTTTTTTGGGGGGGGGGTGTTTTAAAATTACACCTTTAATTCTTCAAACAGTTTAGTGGGATATCATTGTTTCTTATTTGGGACAATGTCTGCTATCTACTGAACATTTCTACAGTGATTTTCATTAATATCGGCATGATTTTAACCCCTTTTAAACATGTTTTCGGACCCCTTTTAAACATGTTTTCAGTCTTACTTTCTTTGTATTTGAAATTAGACTTTGCCACATAGTTTCTTACTCTAAGGTTTGCATGGTCAATACAACTTAATGATTCCATTTTCATCGACGATTTCTTTTATCGGTTTTAGGAAATATTTAACCCTTTTAGCCAACCATTTTTTCTTAGTATTCCCAGCTTAAAGTTTGGGATTAAAGTTCTGATTTTCAAGGTTCTACCTTTCATTCTTCAAATGCTTTGTTACAACGTCATTTCTTTTTTTCATTTTGGGCAAGGACTACTGAAGCTGTACACAGTAGTTTCAAATAATATTGGCGTTAATTTAACCCTTTTCATAACGCTTTTTCAACTTAGTTTCTATAAATTTCAAATTGGGCTTCTACCACATACTTTATTACTTTTTATCTCCTCCAACAGGGCGCACGTTGGCAATGTTTGATAGTGAACCTCTCTTCAACCAATGCTAACCCTGCTTGTGTGGAGTTGGTATGTTGGGGAGCTGACAGTTTCTCATCGTTGCTCGGTGGTTCTCTACGTCCATCAGTCTGTCCGTACATCAGTCCATCCAGCTGTCCAAACATTCTTTATGCCACAACTTGAACAAAAGTTAACAGATTTCAATTCTTTTCAGTACATGTCTCTAGGTCAAGTTTGTTGACCACAATAATCCAATGAAAATTGTTGAAGTTATCTCCCTACCCAGCACCCCCTCCCCCACACCTAATTAGGCTTTTTCCCCCTCCAATATGCATTTTGAACTATTTACAGTCACCAACTGCTGAACCTTTTTACAAACTCACGTAACCCCCCACCCCAGGCCAATTAGGCACTTTTCTCTTTCGTCAAAAATGTTTTTTTTACAGTTTGTGGTTACAAACACAGGCATAAACCAACAACCCCCCCTCCCCCCCCCCCCCCAATTACGCTTTTTTTCCCTTCAATATGCATTTTGAACTATGTACAGTCACTACATGCAGAACCTTTTTTTGAACCTCATGTACCAGTTTGGATTATTTGATTTCAACCAAAGTTATGTGTATTTTCCAGCTAGTAATACAGGCCAGGTTTGAATCCACCCCCCACACACACGCATGTCACTGAAGCTATTATTCCCAAAATGCATTTTGAGGGATTGGGAGTTATTACATGCAAAAAGAAAATTGATCCTGATAGCCCCACATTGCTTTATGTACTGCATCTTTATTCCTTTACCTAACACAAGTTGAATCCAACAGTACAAATTATTTTTCTGAAACATCATATTTTTTCATTTTTTATTACTTCTAACCATGGCTTATTAGTCCTTATTAGGCACATAAAGCTTTTTCCAATAATAGGTCATGAGGTATGTTTTGGAGCAGAGAAATGAAAAAAATAAAATTTGAAAAGCAAATTTTGTATACCACAAGTGCAGATATGACAGATTCGTTAAGTAAACGGTTAACGAAAAATGGCTCTGACTATTTTGTGTCTAAGCATTGCCATTGCCAGGACAGTCGGGCTGCATGCTTGACATCACTCTAGTTTTGTAAGAGATATTTTATCATCTGCTTTGGATGAAGATGATTTACATTTTCTGATTATACCCATGACCTCTTCAACGCTTATTGCTTCAGTTAATTCATGGTCGTTCCAAACTTCATGCCTTTCGTCGAAGTTCGATTCATTGAAAATTGAGTTGTTATCTTATATAAATTTATTTACTTTTACCTTAAAATCGTTGTCATATCTGTTCCCCTCTTGTGGGCGATTAGCTTTCTTTAGTAGTTTGGCAAATGTATCCCAGAACCTCTTAGGTTCTCTCAGCCAGTGAGAGATTTACAGAAATCTTTCTTTTATGATTGCATTATATTAACATTGATAGATTCAACCAATGATACTTGACCAAACGGCTATTACAGCATTCAGCTAATCAACAGTGTCATTTCGAATTATAGACACTAATCAACTAGTTAGACACGTGGTAACCTCCATATTCTTTACTGATAGAGGCAGCTGTCATGAAGCATATTTGACTACAAATTTACAACAACACACTACATGTGGTATTTAGTAGTAAATAAATTGTCTTCAATCTTTACGATTATAACTGCATAAACCTAATTGAAATTGAGTTATTTTTACAATTTGATAATTTACCAAACCTTAGGGTCACTGCTCCTGAAATATGAAAACAATAAGAAAAACGATTTTCTTCATTACAGAACATTGAGTCCCAGAAAGCCTGCCTCTAATATTGACTTTTATGTCACTCCAGCAGTTTCCGTCAGTCAAAATATCTAGCCTGCCATCTCCGACAAGTTAATTAGTGTCAGTAATTCATAACAGGTATCAGAGAACTAAATAATTTTCCATAGGCCACTATTATAACATTTAGGCGAAATAAATATGGTCTCATCACTTTAATTTAGGCACTCAAATATCTTTGTCAGGTATAGCCCTTTAATTTTTTTTCTGCCCTGAAAACAGGGGGGAGGGGGACGGGGAGGGTGGGGTCATGCAACAAATAAGAGAGAAAAAATGACCTGATGGGAAGTACCAGTTATGTGCACATAATTTTCAGGGACTTATCAACAAAAAGACGAAAAAGTAAATTGTATTTTTTAGGTCCGAAAGTAATCAAATCACCCCATCTTTGATCATGAATAGTCAACAATTATGCAAGATGTCAATAGAATGTTTCAAAAGTTTATTGAAACAATATATTTTCCCACGGCTGTTTATTTTTAGAGATTGCATCATTTCTGAGTGCAACATTTTCAAGATAGGAAATTCTAAATCAAGTATTTAGATCAGCGATGCCAACAACACCGACTAGGTACGTTTATCCAGAAATAACTTTTCTCATTGTACCTGCATTAAATAATGCCATTGTTTTATTCAGCTAATGAATAAAGTGTTGTAAAATAAATATCTGGCCCAATGGTTGTGTGTATTTAACTTTTCTAGCCTTTTCTGTTCTTCCAGTAAAGGCATACTTGTACTCTAGCTAAAGTTCATCGTTAAGTCCTATATGTAGCTATATATAAGTCCTATATCTAGCTCAGCTTGATATCAAACAAACAATAGGCCATAAATTATGCTGAAGCCATTGATGACTGCATCTTTCTCTCTTTCTCTCTTTCATTTCAGATGCTGCAATCGATACAAAGAAGTCACAATATACATCATAACCATCATAACAGAAACAGAAGACCACTCATGGACTATACATGCCTGAAGACTCAACAAACCACCAGAAGACCTGCAAGACAGGAAACAAAACACTAACAGAAACAGAAGACCACATCTGCCATTAGAACATGATGCAACCAACCACAGACCAGCAGACAGCATTGTTGCAACGTCCAATGTTACATCAACATAACGCACAAACAGAAGAACCTGATGCAGACTTTACTGCTCATGGATAGCTCCAACAATACGAAAAGTAAGTGGCAGACTGTACTTGCCTGAAAACTCAACAAACCACCAGAAGACCTACATGACAGGTAACAAAACCTTAACAAGCATACATTTTTTTACCAATATATGTTTTTTTCTTTTTCAGAATGTTCATTTGTTGCAGAATCCTCAGTCGGAGAATAAAGAATTCCTTTAACATAGCAATACCACTACCGATGCACTTTGGAAATTGGAAATTTAACCCCAATTTTGACAATATTTCAAGCAATGAAATGCGTACATCAGGTGAATATATTTTAGTGATATTTTAAAATTTGACTGTGTGCTGTTTTCTCCAAGAAAGATCTTACTGAGAGCTTCAAGAAGCTGTATACATTATGTGGACTGTGAATTGGGGAGGTTATATTAATACAAAATATGCTTGACAATGTTAATGAAAAGCTGTGCATTTCTCGAGAAACCTATCTATTTACATAAATGATTGTATTTACATCTTAAGTAGACAACAATAATTGCTTTCATTGCAATTTCTGTCCTCCAATCTCCATCTCAACAACAGTATAAGTGGGAATACGTTGCTGTATAACGAAAAGAAATATTAAAACAAGTTTTTTCCTCTCTGTCAGTGCTAACCTGTACAGATATAATTTCATGGGAAGTTCTCCTCTAGAGGAATTTATGTTCATTAATGGTATTATCAAAAGAATTATGAAGGGTAATGTTGCCTTTTACATACTTTCATTTGACAATGTTAACTCATAGTTATATGAAAAAACATTCCTAAGAGCGTTCCAGGGAAAGGTGGCGGAGACTGATTTGCTTAGCTGAGATAATTTGGTCCTGAATATTCTTAATTGTTTCTATTGTGCAGATTCTTTCAAATGGCATATACTTCATATGCAAGCCTCTTGCATCAGGTCAGGAACTGACATGGATCTCTTCTTGCCCTTCATCAAGGATAATTTTTGCTATGCAGGGAAATGGTGTGAGAGTTTTAGAGAAATCTTTCTTTTATGATTGCATTATATTATCATTGATAGGTTCAGCCAATGACACTTGACCAAACAGTTAATACAGCATTCAGCTAATCAACAGTGTCATTTTGAATTATTGACACTAATCAACTTGTCAGGCATGTGGTGAACTCAATATTGTTTACTGATGGGGACAGCTGCCATGAAGCATATTTGACTAAAAATTTACAACAACAAGCTACAGATGTTATTTAGTAGTAAATATTTACTAAAAATAGAAATTGTCTACAATCTTTACCCTTATAATGTCATAAACCTAATTAAACATGAATTATTTTTACAATTTGATAATATACCAAACGTTAGGGTCACTGCTTCTGAAACATGAAATCAATAACAAAAATGATTTCACTCATTACAGAACATGTGCCCCAGAAAGCCTGCCTCTAATATTGACATTTATGGCGCTGCAGCAGTTTCCATCAGTCAAGCAAGTCTAGCTCACCATTTCCTGACAAGTTAATTAGTGTCAGTAATTCATAACAGGTATCAGAGAACTAAATATTTTTCCATAGGCCACTATTATAACATTCAAGCAAAATAAATATGGTTTTACCACTTTACTTTGGGCATTCAAATATCTTTGTCAAGAATAGCCCTTCAGACGAATTTTTTTGCCCTAAAAACATGGGTGGGGGGGGGGGGGAGGGGGGTCATGGAACAAATAAGAGAGAAAAATTGACCTGAAGTGAAGTACCAGTGATGTGCACATATTTTTCAGGGAATTGCCAACAAAAACACGAAAAAATAAATTGTATTTTTTAGGTCCAAAAGTCATCAAATCACCCCCTCTTTTATCAGGAATATTCAACAATTATGCAAGAAACTTTTTTTGAAATGAAACTTTTATTCACAGTATATCAATTACATAAAAAGTACAAATGTTAATTCAAGCAAACGCAATTTTGATACACTGCAAGGATGCGACATAGCAGAAAATGCTGTCTTCCTGTCGCTCCTCAGACGAAGCAAAAAAAAAAAAAAAAAAAATTCTCGACAGCAGACCGTGTATTTAAAACGATTTTTAAGGCGTATGATAGTGTCACATTGACGACATGGACGAGCAAATAAGGATCACAGCTGTTGAGGGATTAATAGTTGTATTGACGAGGATACAAGACAAAAACGACTTGATAATTATTAGGCAGTACAAAGTTCTATGATGTATTGAGTCGTAAAGTGACAAAGAAAAATAAAATGATGTCTTCATCTTATAATAATAATGTACCCAGTGCCGGCACCCGAGATCTCCTTTAAATGGGGTCTCGTGTTCCGTGCATTAGGTTACTTAACCTGCTCTTAACTTGATGTCTGAATACATCATGGTGCAGAATTTAACCAAAAAAGAAATAAACTTGCAGGACTCTCCAGGATGTTAGATCAAGTCGGTGGGCTGCTCACAAAATGGGATGAGGTTCCAGTGAGAGTGGGATTTCTTTTTTCTTCCTTTCCTTCCTTTCCTTCCCTTTTCCTCCCTTCCCTTTGTTTCCCTTTTCTTCCTTTTCCTCTTTTCCTTTATTTTTCCCATTCAACCCTTCAATTAACACAGTCGGGGCAGTTTCGAAAATTACAGCAAACATTCTCGGAATATGTGTTGAGATATGAGTCCTTCATTTTCTTTTTGAATTGTGGCCTACTTAAGTTCTGAGTATCGTGGTCAATGGTATTCCACAGCCTTGGGAAAGTATGGAAAGGCAGATCAGTTGAGAATTTTGTCCTTGGTTTAAAAAGTTGCAATTTACCTGTCTGCCTGGTCATCATGCCTGTTGGATTCGAATATTGCTGAAACGAATTCTTAAATGATATTGGTAATCTGTTATTCTGCCAATCGTGCATGAACAGAAGAACTTGGAGTTTGTAGAGGTCATCAAATTTGAGAATTTTTGTGGGATTTAAAAAGCGGGTCGGTGTGTGATGTTCTTTTTTTTCTACTTATAATGCGTATAGCCCTTTTCTGTAATTTGAAGACACTCCTTGCTGATGGAGAATGTCCCCAAACTTGAATGCCGTATAAAAAGTGACTGTGGATTAAAGAAAATACAAGGTTTTCAGTGCATTTAGTGGCAGTATATTCTTTGCTCTATTGATGGCGTATATGGCTCTCGCCACCTTAGAACAAACAATTGAAATATGATGCTTGAAAGATAAATTTTCATCCACGTGGACACCAAGAAATTTAGCTGTTTTTTCATTACGTTGGTTGCCAATAAGTTCTAGTTGCGTGTCTCCTGAGTTCAGTGCCCTATTACCAATTTGGCATGAATCATTGGGTGGATGAAGCAGGATATATTTAGTTTTGGATGCGTTAATGGTTAACTTATTGGCAGCACACCAATCCTGAATTTTTATAAGCTCGGAATTCGTAATATTAAAAAGTGTGTCTAAGTTACTACCTGAGTTGAGAGCTGTTGTATCATCGGCAAAGGATAAAATATTGAGAGTGGTGCATTCTGGTAAGTCATTGATGTAGATAAGGAATAAAATGGGTCCAAGAATGGATCCCTGGGGAACACCAGTCGAAATCGGCTGCGGCTCTGAGACGGTATCTTGAAATTGTACATATTGGCTTCTTTCAGATAGGTAATCTTTAAACCAAGAGTTTGCAAGGCCCCTGATTCCATGGTGATTTAACTTTCTTACTAGTATCGCGTGATCAATTGTATCAAAGGCTTTCGAAAAGTCAAAAAATAAACTTAAGGTGGGATCTTTGGTAGTTTGGTCGTTCATTGTTGCTACATTATTGAGAAGATGAAGAATTGGGTGAAAACATAAATGGCATTTTCTGAACCCGAATTGGAACTGATACAAAATTTTATGGGTATTAAGATAATTTGAAAGCCGTGTGTACATTATCTTTTCGAGGACTTTTGAAAAAGCAGGTAATATGCTGACCGGTCTGTAATTGTTGAAAGTGTGCTTATCACCAGACTTATAAATCGGTATGACTTTGGCAGTCTTCATTTTATTGGGAACTGTGCCTGTCGAGAACGAAAGATTAATGATATGGGCTAATGGGTCAGCCACTTGATATATTACGTCTTTCAATATTCTTGGAGTAACATTATTACAGTCTTTACTTGTTTTAGGTGGGAACTAACCGTATGGATTACTTCTTGTTTGTTTGTAGGCGATATGAAGAAAGAGTCATTGCTGTTAGTTTCTTTAAGATATTCAAAGTATTGCCGTTGAGTTGGGTGCACTTGGTTTTTAACTTTTTTCCGATTTCAACAAAAAATAAGTTAAATTTATTAGCGATGTCGCTTGGGTTGTCAACCCGGGTATCGTTGTCTATAAAAAATGGGGGGGGGGGGGGGGGGAATGAATGGTCCTGATGAGACATACTTATAGCTTTTCGTAGTATATCCCAAGACTTCTTGATGTTGTTTTTGTTGAGAACTAATATCCTTTCATAGTAGTTGACCTTTGCCACGCGTATTATTTTATTATAAAGATTGCAATATTTTTTATATTGATATACCTTGGCAGGTGTGGGGGATTTCAGTTTTTTAACGTAAAGATGCCGCTTGTTTAGAGAAGATTGAATTAATCTCGAGGTCATCCAGGGCTCTCGTTTGACATATCTTTTGGGAATTACCGTCAGCTTTAAAGGGAAGGCTCTATTGAAACATCTATCGAAATGTAAAAGGAATGCCTCATATGCATTATTTGGACAGTCACAACCGAATACATCTCCAAAGTCACAGTCGTGTAAGAGTGTCTTAAAATAATCAACATTCTCTTTTTTGAATGATCGTTTAAAGCTACGTAAATTTTGTTTATCGTGCTTTGGTGAGTTTTCAAGGTAGAAAGTAGCAAAATGATCACTTATGTCCGTGATTAATATACCGGCTGAGTAATCATTGATATTGTTACGAAATATATGATCTAATAATGTCGCCGATGTGTCCGTGATTCTTGTCGGTTTTGTGATGACGGGCATAAAGCCGGAACTAAACATTAGGTCTACATATTGGTTTGTTTTGTTGTGTCTTCCAAAATTTAAAAGGTTAATATTCAGGTCTCCCATAATATATACGCTCTTGTTTTCTTGGCTTAGTTTTTCAATAAGATTCAATAGTGTGGATAAAAACAGGTCAAGATCTGCCTTGGGCGTGGTGTTCGGTCGATAGATAATCCCGATTATGTTTTTGGTTTTAGAAGATGTTTCTATAAACAGAGATTCAAATACATGTGGGATGAAGACTGACAAGTCTTCCCTAATTTGGAAGTGGACGTTACTTTTGACAAATAAGTCAACTCCACCCCTACCATCATCATCGACAGGACGACATCGAGTCAAAAAAGAGTGATAACCGTCGAGTTCATATGCAGTACTGTGATGAACAAAGAACGTTTCCGTTAGGCCAATAATATCAAAAATGTTATCATTGTCCTGTAAGTCACAGAGCAAGTTTTTTAATTTGTCCCAGTTGGCATTTATGCTTCTACAATTTAGGTTTAACAGGGCTAGTTTATTGTTATTCAGTAACATGAGGGCTTTAAAACTTTCTGTGGAGAAATAATCACAACTCTGGTTTTCAATCAGGAAGGGTGAGCTTGACAGATCGTCGGTATGAAATCGTACATATCTTCACTCTGAACCTCGTCAAGGCTTACTGAGCTAGCCATGGTCTAATACATTAAAATGATTAGATTTGCAGTCTGCTGGATCTATGGGATGATCTGTGTTTGATGACACATACTTTGTAGTTGGACAAAGGCGATTGAAGTTGTAACATTTTGGAATAAAAAAGGGTCTGCTGTCGAGAATAGCTGAAAGTGAGTTAGAAAACATAAAGAAAAATAGGTAATAACAAATAACAAACAAATTTTCCTTCTAGAACTTTTCTAATTGTTATGAGATAGTGGTTCACGCCATATCGCAAAGACCTTAAATCATTTAAGGACCAAAGATAGTTCGGAAAAGTTTTCAACACCATTCTGATCGCGCGTGTTTAATGGAGCTTATCAGAAGAATGTCATGGCAGTTTCTTACAGCTATTACATGTTTCTGCACGGAGTACCAATTTATTCTAGATGGTGTTTCAATCGTGCAAAGCGAAGAATAAATACGTCCAAATGCTCATGTCAACACAGTAAGTACCAGTCCGTGACATACACAGGCCCCTTGATATTAATAAAGGAATCGATCATACTTGTCTAAAAACTATAGTTCATGAGAGAGTGGCAGAGGTTCACGCCATATTACAGAGACCTTAAATCATTCAAGGATCAATGATAGTTCGGAAAGGTTTACAGCAGTAGTCTGTGCACGCGTGTTTAATGGAGCTTATCAATTGGATAATAAGACAGTTTTTAACAGTTGTTACATATATCTGTACAATTGTAACAATTTATGCTAATTGATGTTTTGATCATGGAAAGCGAAGAATAATGTGTCCAAATACTCATGTCAATACAGTAAACACGGTAAATACCAGTGCGTGACATATAGAGGCCCCGTGGTATTAAAAACGAAATTGATCACATTTACTAAAAACTGCAGTTCATGCGTGGATTGTTGATTGTTCACATGGATTTTTATTCACAGACCAGTTGAGGATTCTTTACCTCTTTACCCCAATCCAAAATGGATATAAATTGTCTTTACGGCCCTGCATGCACACAAAAAAGAAGAGCGAGAAAATAAAATAAGGTGACATAGGAAGAAAGTTTTTATTCTGAAACCGTAGATTGTTCATTTCAGTATGATCCAGCAATAGAGGGAAGTCCTTGACACTATCCACATTTCAACCACAGTTAATATTTACTGTCAAGGACAGGATAGGGAATAGCTGAGATGGTAATTTGGGACTTCCCATTTCAAGGATAGAGTACTTCCTTATTGTTATGCGATAAATAACACCTCACTATTTATCCCACAACCACAGATACAATTAACTGCGGCTATGGGACAAACAATGAAGTAATATTATCACAATTGCAGTCAATTCAGAGAATAGCTGAGGTGTTGACAGAGGGGTGAGGGGGTGGGGGGGGGGGGGCTACCTAGTTCAAACAAATATTACTTCATTATCTATACCACAACCACAGTCAAAATTACTGATGAAGACAGGGCAAGGAAGAGCTAAGGTGGTAGCTGGGGACTATCCATTTCAAGGATATAGTACTTCCTTATTATTTCTACAACTACACTCACAAACAATTTAAGCCAGGACAGAGAACAGTAGAGGTGGTGATTCTACAACTACACTCACAAACAATTTAAGCCAGGACAGAGAACAGGATGTCAATAGAATGTGTCAAACGTTTATTGAAACAATATATTTTCTCAGGGCTGTTTATTTTTGGAGATCGTATCATTTCCGGGTGCAACATTTCAAGATAGGTAATTCTAAATCAAGTATTTAGTTCAGCGATACCAACAACAACGACTCGTTAGGTTCATCCAGAATTAACTCTTCTCATTTACCTGCATTAAATAATGGCATTCTTTGATTCAGCTAATGAATAAATTGTTATAAAATAATTACGTGACCCAGGGGTTGGGTGTATTTAACTTTTCTAGCCTTTTCTGTTATTCCAGAAAAGCCATGGTGTGATGATAACACTTTTAGAGAAAGGCTGTGCACTGAATACCTGTACTCTAGCTAAAGTTCATCAGGAATATTCAACAATTATGCAAGATGTCAATAGAATGTATCAAGCATTTCTTGAAACAATATATTTTTCCAGGGCTGTTTATTTTTAGAGATTGCATCATTTCTGAGTGCAACATTTCAAGATGGGAAATTCTAAATCAAGTATTCAGTTCAGCGATGCCAACAACACCAACTATGTAGGTGTATCCTGACATAACTCTTCTCATTTTTCCTGCAGTAAATAATGGCATTGTTTTATTCAGCTAATGAATAAATTGTTAAAAAATAACTATCTGGCCCAGTGGTTGCGTGTATTTAACTTTTCTAACCTTTTCAGTTCCGATAGAGAAAGGATGTGCACTTAATACCTGTACTCTAGCTAAAGGTCATCATTCAGTCCTGTATGTAGCTCAGTCTGATATTGAACAAACAATAGGCCATAAATTATGCTGAAGCCATTGATGATTGCATCTCTCTCACTTTCATTTCAGATGCTGCTATCGATACAAAGAAGTCACAATATACATCATAACCATCCTTACAGAAACAGAAGACCACTCCTCATGGATGGCTCCAACAATGTGAAAAGTAAGTGGCAGACTATACTTGCCAGAGGACCCAACAAACCACCAGAAGACCTGAAAGACAGGAAACAAAACATTAACAGAAACAGAAGACCACATCTGCCATTAGAACATGATGTAACCAACCACAGACCAACAGACAGCATTGTTGCAAATTCTAATGTTACATCAACATAATGCACAAACAGAAGAACCTGATGCAGTCTTTACTGCTCATGGATAGCTCCAAAAATATGAACAGTTAGTGGCAGACTATACTTGCCTGAAAACTCAACAAACCACCAGAAGACCTACATGACAAGTAAAAAAAACCTTAAAAACCTACCTTTTTTAACCAATATATGTTTTTCTCTTTTTCTGAATGTTCATTTGTTGCAGAATCCTCAGTCGGAGAATAAAGAATTCCTATAACATAGTCTATTACCACCGATGCACTTTGGAAATTGAAAATTTAACCCCAAAATGAGACAATTTTGACCATATTTGAAGCAATCAACTGCGTAAATCAGGTGAATATATTTTGACTGTGTGCCTTTTTCTCCAGGAAAGGTCATACTGAGAGCTTCAAGAAGCTGTATACATAATGTGGACTGTGAATTGGGGAGGTTATATTAATACAAAATATCCTTGACCCTGCAAATGAGAAGCTGTGCATTTTTTGAGAAACCGATGTATTTACATAAATGGTTATATTTACATCTTAAGTACACAACAGTAATTGGTTTCATTGCAGTTTCTGACCTCCAATCTCCATCTCAACAACAGTATAAGTGGGAATTCGTTGCTGTATAACTAAAAGAATTATTAAAACAAGTTTTTAGCTCACCAACTTTAGTTGTGTGAGGTTATGGCATGGCTCGATCGGTTGGCGTCGTCGTCGGCGTCAGCGTACGTGTCCAATAATGTTAAAGCTTCTGTTTAGGTCACTTACTCGCCCTATTTCCATATCATGGCCTTTATAATGCTGCTATGTGATGATTATTATCATTCTACCATGATTTAACCCCTCATACCCTACATTTTAGCCATTTTCCTTGACATTTTTAGTTGCGTTTAGTTTTCTGTTTAGCTCAGAATTTCATGTTTAACTAAGCGTTAAGGTCAGCTGCTATGCTCCTTCTCTTCCAATGGCACTTATATTCATCATACATGTTCCTCAGTATCGTTGTTCCATGATTAAACCCTCATACCCTGCATTTTAAACATTTTTCTTGACATTTTTAGTTGTGTTTAGTTTTCTGTTTAGCTCGGAATTTCATTTTTAACTTAGTGTTTAGGTCAGCTGCTGTGCTCCTTCTCTTCCTATGGCACTTATATTCATCATACATGTTCCTCAGTATCATTGTTCCATGATTAACCCCTCATACCCTGCATTTTAAACATTTTTTCTTGACATTTTAAGTTGTGTTTAGTTTTCTGTTTAGCTCAGAATTTCATGTTTAACTAAGTGTTTAGGTCAGCTGCTGTGCTCCGTCTCTTCCCATGGCACTTCTATTCAACATACATGTTTCTCAGTATCATTTTTCCATAATTAACTCCTCATATCCTGCATTTTAAACATTTTTCTTGACATTTTTAGTTGCGTTTAGTTTTCTGTTTAGCTCGGAATTTCATGTTTAACTTAGTGTTTAGGTCAGCTGCTGTGCTCCGTCTCTTCCCATGGCACTTATATTCATCATACATGTTCCTCAGTATCATTGTTTTATGATCAATCCCTCATACCCTGCATTTTAAACATTTTTCTTCACATTTTTAGTTGCATTTAGTTTTCTGTTTAGCTCAGAATTTCATTTTTAACTTAGTGTTTAGGTCAGCTGCTGTGCTCTTTCTCTTCCCATGGCACTTATATTCATAATGCATATTCCTCAGTATCATTGTGCCATGATTAACCTCTCATATCCTGCATTTTAAACATTATTCTTGACATTTTTAGGTGCGTTTAGTTTTCTGTTTAGCTAGGAATTTCATGTTTAACTTAGTGCTTAGGTCAGCTGCTGTGCTCCTTCTCTTCCCATGGCACTTATATTTATCATACATGTTCCTGAATATAATTGTTTTTTGATTAACCCCCTCATACCCTGCTTTTTAAACATTTTCCTTCACATTTTGATTTGCGTTTAGTTTTCTGTTTAACTCAGAATTTCATGTTTAACTTAGTGTTTATGTCAGTTTCTGTGTTTTACTTTTAAGAGGTTGTGTTTAGGTAAGCTTTGTCGCATGTTATGAGCCTGTTTGATACAGTTCTTCTTGTGTTTGCCAAAGTTACTATCAAAGAGGAATGTTGGTGAGCTATAGGGCGTTGGCGTCTTTCTTGTTTCCTCTCTATCAGTGGTACCTTGTACACATATAATTTCATGGGAAGTTCTCCTCTCGAGGAATTAATGTTCATTAATCGTATTATCAAGAGAATTATGAAGGGTAATGTTGTCTTTTACATATTTTCGTTTGACAATGCTAACTCTTATACTTATATAAAAGACCCTTCCTAAGAGCGTTCCAGGGAAATGTAGCAGAGCCTGATTTGCTAAGCTGAAATAATTTCGGCCTGAATATTCTTAATTTTTCATTTGTACAGGTTCTTTCAAATGGCATGTGGTTTATATGCAAGCCTCTCGCATCAGGACAGGAACTGACCTGGATCTCTTCTTACCCTTTATCAAGCATAACTTATGCTATGCAGGAAAACTGTGTGAGAGTTTTACAGAAATCTTTCTTTTATGATTGCATTATGTTATCACTGATAGATTCAGCCAATGACACTTGACCAAACGGCTTTTACAGCATTCAGCTAATCACCAGTGTCATTTTGAATTAGTCACACTAATCAACTTGTCAGGCATGTAGTGAACTCAATATTCTTTACTGATAGAGACAGCAGTCATAAAGCATATTTGGCAACAAATTTTCAACAACACACTACAGGTGTTTTTTAGTAGTAAATATTTACTAAAACTAGAAACTGACTACAATCTTTACAACTATAACTGCATAAACCTAATTCAAACATGAGTTATTTTTACAATTTGATCATATACCAAACCTTAGGGTCACTAATCCTGAAATATGAAAAACAATAACAAAAACGATGTCCTTCATTACATGACATGAGTCACAGAAGGCCTGCCTCTAATATTGACTTTTATGTCAATCCTGCAGATTCTGTCAGTCAACAAAATCTTGCTTGCCATCTTCCGACAAGTTAATTAGTGTCAGTAATTCATAACAGGTATCGGAGAACTAAATATTTTGCCATATGCCACTATTATAACATTTAAGCGAAATAAATATGGTCTCACCACTTTAGTTTGGGCATTCAAATACCTTTGTCAAGTATAGCCCTTCAGACAACTTTTTTCTGCCCCGACAACAGGGAAGAGGAAAAGGGGGTGGGGCATGCAACAAATAACAGAGAAAAAATTACCTGAATGGAAGTACCAGTGATGTGGACATATTTTTCAGAGAATTACCAACAAAAACACGAAAAAGGTAATTGTATTTTTAGGACCAAAAGTCATCAGGTCACCCCTTCTTTTATCAGGAACATTCAACAATTAAAAAGAAAGATGTCAACAAAATGTTTCAAATGTTTATTGAAACAATATATTTTCCCAAGGCCATTTATTTTTAGAGATTGCATCATTTCCAAGTGCAACTTTTCAAGATAGGTAATTCTAAATCAAGTATTTAGTTCAGCGATACCAACAACAACGACTAGCTAGGTTGATCCAGAGTTAACTCTTCTCATTTTACCCGCATTAAATAATGGCATTCTTTTATTCAGCTAATGAATAAATTGTTATAAAATAATTATGTTGCACAGTGGTTGGGTGTATTTAACTTTTCTAGCCTTTTCCGTTTTTCTAAAAAAGCCATGGTGTGATGTTAAAACTTTTAGAGAAAGGCTGTGCACTTAACACCTGCACTCTAGTTAAAGTTTATCTTTCAGTCCTATATGTAGCTCAGCTTGATATCGAACAAACAATACGTCATAAATTATGCTGAAGACATTGATGATTGCATCTCTCTCTCTTTCATTTCAGATGCTGCAATCGATACAAAGAAGTCACATGATACATCATACCCATCATAACAGAAAAAGAAGACCACTCCTCATGGATGGCTCCAACAATGTGAACAGTAAGTGGCAGACTATACTTGCCTGAAGATACAACAAACTACCAGAAGACATAAAAGACATGAGACAAAAACTTCAACAGAAACGGAAGACCACATCTGCCATTAGAACATGATGCAACCAACCACAGACCAGCAGACAGCATTGTTGCAAAGTCCAATGTTACATCGACATAATGCACGAACAGATGGACCTGATGCAGACATTACTGCTCATCGATGGCTCCAACAATACGAACACTAAGTGGCAGACTATACTTGCCTGAAAACACAACAAACCACCAGAAGACCTACATGACAGGTAACAAAACCTTAAAAACATACATTTTGTTAACCAATACATGTTTTTTCTCTTTTTCAGAATGTTTATTTGTTGCAGAATCCTCAGACGGAGAATAAAGAATACCTATAACATAGTACTATCACCACCGATGCACTTTAGAAATTGGAAATTTAACTCCAAAATGAGACAATTTTGACCATATTTGAAGCAATCAACGGCGAAAATCAGATCAATATATTTAAGTGATATTTTGAAATTTTGACGGTGTGCCGTTTAATCCAGGAAGGGTCATACTGAGTCATACTGAGAGCTATCTCTTTATCAAGTATAGCCCGTCAAGTATAGCCCTTCAGACAACTTTTTCTGCCCTGAAAACAGGGGAGTGAGGAAGGGGGGAAGGGGGGAAGGGGGGAAGGGGGCGTCATGCAACAAACAAGAGAGAAAAATTGACCTGAAGGGAAGTTCCAGTGATATGCACATATTTTTCAGGGAATTAACAAAAAAAAAAAAAACGAAATAGTAAATTGTATTTGTTTAGGTCCAAAATTCATCAAATCACCCCGTCTTTTATCAGGAATATTCAACAATTATGCAAGATGTCAATAGAATGTTTCAAACGTTTATTGAAACAATATTTTTTCCCAGGGCTGTTTATTTTAAGAGAATGCATCATTTCCGAGTGCAACATTTCAAGATAGGTAATTCTAAATCAAGTATTTAGTTCAGCGATACCAACAACAACGACTAGCTAGGTTGATCCAGAATTAACTCTTCTCATTTTACCAGCATTAAATAATGGCATTCTTTTATTCAGCTAATGAATAAATTGATATAAAATAATTATGTGGCCCAGTGGTTGGGTGTATTTAACTTTTCTAGCCTTTTCCGTTCTTCCAGAAAAGCCATGGTGTGATGATAAAACTTTTAGAGAAAGGCTGTGCACTTAATACCTGTACTCTAGCTAAAGTTCATCTTTCGGTCCTCTATGTAGCTCAGCCTGATATCGAACAAACAATACGTCATAAATTATGCTGAAGACATTGATGATTGCATCTCTCTCTGTTTCATTTCAGATGCTGCAATCGATACAAAGAAGTCACAATATACATCATAACCATCATAACAGAAAAAGAAGACCACTCCTCATGGATGGCTCCAACAATGCGAGCAGTAAGTGGCAGACTATACTTGCCCGAAGACACAACAGACTACCAGAAGACCTGAAAGACAGGAGAAAAAAAAAACTTCAACCTAAATGGAAGACGACTTCTGACATTCGAAAATGATGCAACCAACCACAGAGCAGCAGACAGCATTGTTGTGAAGTCCAATGTTACACCAACATAGCACATGAACAGATGAACCTGATGCAGACTTCACTGCTCATCGAAGGCTCCAACAATATGAACAGTAAGTGGCAGACTATACATGCCTGAAAATTCAACAAACCATCAGAACACCTACATAACAGGTAACAAAACCTTAAAAAGATACATTTTGTTATCCAATACATGTTTTTTCTCTTTTTTAGAATGTTTATTTGTTGCAGAATCCTCAGACGGAGAATAAAGAATTCCTATAACATAGTACTATCACACCGATGCACTTTGGAAAATGGAAATTTAACTCCAAAATGAGACAATGTTGACCATATTTGAAGTAATCATCTGCGAAAATGAGGTGAATATATTTAAGAGATATTTTGAAATTTTGACGGGGTGCCGTTTTCTCCAGGAAGGGTCAT
Source organism: Pictodentalium vernedei (assembly GCA_031216915.1). Lineage (NCBI taxonomy): Eukaryota > Metazoa > Mollusca > Scaphopoda > Dentaliida > Dentaliidae > Pictodentalium > Pictodentalium vernedei. The sequence goes on from CM062295.1 coordinate 272,950,356, forward strand.
ACTGCGTCATACTGAGAGCTATATCTTTGTCAAGTATAGCCCGTCAAGTATAGCCCGAGGGTGGGGGGGGGGGGGGGGGGTCATGCAACACACAAGAGAGAAAAATTGACCTGAAGGGAAGTTCCAGTGATGTGCACATATTTTTCAGGGAATTAACAAAAAAAAATACGAAATAGTAAATTGTATTTGTTTAGGTCCAAAATTCATCAAATCAACCCGTCTTTTATCAGGAATATTCAACAATTATGCAAGATGTCAATAGAATGTTTCAAACGTTTATTGAAACAATATTTTTTCCCAGGGCTGTTTATTTTAAGAGACTGCATCATTTCCGAGTGCAACATTTCAAGATAGGTAATTCTAAATCAAGTATTTAGTTCAGCGATACCAACAACAACGACTAGCTAGGTTGATCCAGAATTAACTCTTCTCATTTTACCAGCATTAAATAATGGCATTCTTTTATTCAGCTAATGAATAAATTGATATAAAATAATTATGTGGCCCAGTGGTTGGGTGTATTTGACTTTTCTAGCCTTTTCCGTTCTTCCAGAAAAGCCATGGTGTGATGATAAAACTTTTAGAGAAAGGCTGTGCACTTAATACCTGCACTCTAGCTAAAGTTCATCTTTCGGTCCTCTATGTAGCTCAGCCTGATATCGAACAAACAATACGTCATAAATTATGCTCCAGACATTGATGATTGCATCACTCTCTGTTTCATTTCAGATGCTGCAGTCGATACAAAGAAGTCACGTCACAATATACATCATAACCATCATAACAGAAAAAGAAGACCACTCCTCCTGGATGGCTCCAACAATGCGAACAGTAAGTGGCAGACTATACTTGCCCTAAGACACAACAGACTACCAGAAGACCTGAAAGACGGGAGAAAAAAAAAACTTCAACCTAAACGGAAGACCACTTCTGACATTCGAAAATGATGCAACCAACCACAGAGCAGCAGACAGCATTGTTGTGAAGTCCAATGTTACATCGACATAGCGCATGAACAGATGAACCTGAGGCAGACTTTACTACTCATCGAAGGCTCCAACAATATGAACAGTTAGTGGCAGACTATACATGCCTGAAAATTCAACAAACCACCAGAATACCTACATGACAGGTAACAAAACCTTAAAAAGATACATTTTGTTATCCAATACATGTTTTTTCTCTTTTTTAGAATGTTTATTTGTTGCAGAATCCTCAGACGGAGAATAAAGAATTCCTATAACATAGTACTATCACACCGATGCACTTTGGAAAATGGAAATTTAACTCCAAAATGAGACAATGTTGACCATATTTGAAGTAATCATCTGCGAAAATGAGGTGAATATATTTAAGAGATATTTTGAAATTTTGATGGGGTGCCATTTTCTCCAGGAAGGGTCATACTGTGTCATACTGAGAGCTATATCTTTGTGAAGTATAGCCCGTCAAGTATAGCCCGAGGGGGGGGGGGGGGGGTCATGCAACACGCAAGAGAGAAAAAGAAAAATTGACCTGAAGGGAAGTTCCAGTGATGTGCACATATTTTTCTGGGAATTAACAACAAAAATACGAAATAGTAAATTGTATTTTTTAGGTCCAAAAGTCATCAAATCACCCCCCCCCTTTTATCAGGAATATTCAACAATTATGCAAGATGTCAATAGAATGTTTCAAACGTTTATTGAAACAATATATTTTCCGAGGGCTGTTTATTTTAAGAGATTGCATCATTTCCGGGTGCAACATTTCAAGATAGGTAATTCTAAATCAAGTATTTAGTTCATCGATACCAACAACAACGACTAGCTAGGTTGATCCAGAATTAACTCTTATCATTTTACCAGCATTAAATAATGGCATTCTTTTATTCAGCTAATGAATAAATTGTTATAAAATAATTATGTGGCCCAGTGGTTGGGTGTATTTAAGTTTTCTAGCCTTTCCCGTTCTTCCAGAAAAGCCAGGGTGTGATGATAAAACTTTTAGTGAAAGGCTGTGCACTTAATACCTGTACTCTAGCTAAAGTTCATCTTTCAGTCTTATATGTAGCTCAGCCTGATATCGAACAAATGATAGGTCATAAATTATGCTGAAGACATTGATGATTGCATCTCTCTCTCTTTCATTTCAGATGCTGCAATCGATACAAAGAAGTCACAATATGTATCATAATCAACATAACAGAAAAAGAAGACCACTCCTCATGGATGACTCCAACAATGCGAACAGTAAGTGGCAAACTACACTTGCCTGAAAACTCAACAAACCACCAGAAGACCTACATGACAGGTAACAGAACCTTAAAAAATACATTTTTTTAACCAGGACATGTTTTTTTCTTTTTCAGAATGTTTATTTGTTGCAGAATCCTCAGATGGAGAATAAAGAATTCCTATAACATAGTACTATCTCCACCGATGCACTTTGGAAATTGGAAATTTAACTCCAAAATGAGACAATTTTGACCATATTTGAAGCAAACAACTGCGAAAATCAGGTGAACATATTTAAGTGATATTTTGAAATTTTGACGGTGTGCCGTTTAATCCAGAAAGGATCATACTGAGTCATACTGAGAGCTATATCTTTCTCAAGTATAGCCCATCGAGTATAGCCCTTCAGACAACTTTTTCTGCGATGAAAACAGGGGAGAGGGGAAGGGGGAGGGTGGGGGGGGGGGCGGGGTTGATATTGATATTGATATGATGATATTGATTTATTCACCAGTATACTATACATTACAATAAGATATACATCAACATATATTTACAGTATTCATATAACAATGACAAACTATAACAAACTATTATGTATAGGATACACATGTATACTGGCCGTGGAAAGCATAGCCAGGTTGGCTGTCTTCCTGCATTCCCCTATTAAAGAGAAAGAAAGATAAGGAAAAGTTTAAAAGGAAAAGTTATAGAAGAAGAGAAAGAAAGAACATGCGCGCGCAACATTGAAGCTTCTTGTAATTGGCCCTAGTAAGTTTCCACTATAGGGAGTAAATGTTTGATGCATCCACTAAGACATATGCACATCGATCAGATGATGGCTGGTGCTTCCAACGGCCTGGCTCTCATGAAGAGGTCTCAACCATTCAGATATATTACTATGGGGAATTGATATATCCTTGGATATTTATTTACTGGTGTTTAACGTCACATGTTTAATCGTGACCACACAGTGGAGATAAACTCTTGCTCGAAGACCCATTTCTACCCAAGCTCCCCCTTTTAGAGGACTTCCACTCCAAAGCATTGATGATTGAGTCTCACTTTACCAGTAAGACAGTGAACAAGCACTGCTTCCCTTTCCCGTGGGATATCATTAGGCCATTCGCGTTCCTTCAAATAACGGCAGACCAAATCAAGAGACGCCAACAGGACGAGAATACCAGACCTTTAGATGGCACAGTCAGGACAACACGGATTAGATGGCACAGTCAGGACAATACGGATTAGAACATGAAATGTTGTGTAAATAAGATGGAATAAGCTTGGTAGTTAATCTTTTCTTAAAGTCTATCCTGTTAGGTGATCCTCGAATATCATTTCCTAGTTCATTCCACAGTTTTGGAAATGCAAATGCCGGAAAGTTATCTAGAGTTTTAATTCTAGTTCTTTGTCGGAGAAGGAGACCAGTCTGGCGCGTATTCATAATAGATTCATTGTTCACCGTAGAAAAGAAATTAGCAAAAGATGATGGAAGATTTCCATTGTACCAGTCGAACATGAGCAAAGAGGCGTGCAATTTGTGTAAATCTGTGATCTTCAGTATTTTATCTTTGATAAATAAGGGATCGGTGTGAGAATTATACTTCTTATTATTTATTACTCTTAATGACCGTTTCTGTAATTTATATAGACGACTACACGCCTTTGACGCTCCCCATATGGGAATTCCATAAATGAAGTGACTTTGTACAAGCGAAAAATATAAGGTTTTTATAACTTTGTGTGGGAGAACTTTCTTAACTTTACTGAGAGCGAAGTTCGCGAGGGCTGCTTTCGAACAGAGCTGAGATATGTGTGCGTTATACGATAGGTTTTCGTCAATATGTATACCAAGAAATTTAATTGATTTTTCACTTTCCCTACTACTGACTTTGTTTATAACTTCATTATTTATACATATGTGTTGATGTGTAAGGTTCTTGTCTTTGTGGGATGGGTTCAGTATGATGTATTTTGTTTTTTTGGCGTTCAGGACTAAGTTGTTCGCAGCGCACCAATCAAATATGTTTTGGAATTCCTCATTGAACTCCGAGCCTAATCGATTTATCTCTGAGCCCGATTTGTATACCGAGGTGTCGTCTGCAAATGATTGAAGGTTCAGCTTTGTTGATTTATTTATATCATTTATATATATGAGAAAGAGGATGGGACCAAGGATAGAGCCTTGCGGTACTCCGCATATTAGGTCTAGTAGATGGGATTTACTGTCTCCGAAGGAGACGTATTGAGTCCTATTCTGGAGGTAGCTTTTAAACCAGTTATTAGCATTACCTCTTATCCCATAATACTCTAGTTTTCGAAGTAATATATCATGCCTCATTGTATCAAAAGCTTTCGAGAGATCTAAGAATAGAGCTAGAGTACTATCTTTACTCTCTTTGTTGTTCTCTATGGCCATATATTTTAAAAGGTGCATTGTCGGATGAAGTGTACTATGATGTTTTCTGAAACCGTATTGGTGTTTTTGTCAAAAGAAATTGGATGGGTAAAGATCAGTCTGAGAAACAAAAGCATTGCCCTTGGGATTGTGTACTGTGCGGTGAAGGGAAATAAACCCGAGTGGAATGACTCGATATGCTCAACACTTAGGTCCAATATCACTGAACTAGAAAACAGGGCGCTCGGTATAATTCTGATGGGTGACTTTAATGGACACATAGGTGATAAGGAAGAAGGCATAGAGGGTGGGGACAAGGAAGTCAACAGGAATGGAAGGAAGCTGTTGAACTTCACAAATGAGCTCGGTCTGAAGATTCTGAACAGGGACGCTAGATGTAAATGGACCTGGGAGAGAAACGACCGAAAATCAATAATTGACTACATTCTCACAAATATGAATTTATGGAGGGAGGTGATAGGGGTAGAAGTGGACGATGAGGGAAAAATGGAGTTGGATAGTGATCACAACTTGATTACAGTGACGATGAGGGCCAAAACCCTAGAGAAAAGCAAAGGAAGCTTCAAGGAGGTTTGGGAACTCAAAAAGGATGCCAACTGGGCGAAGTTCGAAGAAAACCTGAAACCAAAGCTTGCAGCCGTACACAAGGGGGGCGCTGTCCAGAAGATGGCCGACGCCATAGTTGCGAGCCTAGTGGAGGCAGGGAAGGAAAGTGTAGGAAAGATTAGGGTGCCAACACGGGAACTTGGGTACAGAGTGAACGAAGAACTGAAAAGGGCCATAAAGGTTAGAAAAGCTAAGCGTGCTGCATACAGGAGAAGTAGAAATCTTAAGGGGGTGGAATGCAATGCGGCTATGGTAGCAAAGGAAGAATACCAACAAGCACGAAATAAAGTAAACAAGATTAAAGACGACAACCGGAGAGTGCGAAATAGCAGTCTTATTAGGACAATAAGAACGACAGTGGGGGGGGGGGGGGGGGGGGGGGGTCGAGTTCGAGCGTATTTTGGAAATGGGGTGAACAAACGTAACGAAGGGAATAACCCACAGAGCATTAAAGTAGATGGCAGAGTTACAGAAGAGCGAGATCAAATCGCATTAGAACTAGTCAAGCACTGGGAAAAGGTAAACGATAAGCGATGGTGCATGGGGAACCCACCAGAGTGTCCGAACCAGGTCGAGGAAAATCTATCGAACTTCGTGTGCAGCGAAATCAAAACTGAGGAGGTGCGAAGGGTGATCTTGAAATTAAGGAATGGAAAAGCGGGAGGGGTGGACAAAATTCCTAACGAGTTCATCAAAAAAGGGGGAGAGGAACTCTTGGAAAGTCTAACTGCCCTATTCCATTTAGCCATAGAAAAACAAGAGGTCCCAAAGGAGTGGAGGGAAAGTAAAGTGACATTTATTCACAAAAAGGGGGAAAAGACGTCTTGGATAACTATCGAGGGATCTCTGTCAGCAGCAACATTGGAAAAGTCTTTTGTAAAGTCTTGTATGGGAGATTAGAGGAGGTGATCGAAGAGAAGGGTTTTTTGGGAGAAATCCAGAATGGCTTCTGGAAGGGAAGGAGAGTCACTGACCATCTTTTCACGCTATCCCAAATGATAGAGTCCGTGAAAGCAAAAAGAAAAAGATGTTCATGGCCTTTTTGGATGTAAAAAGGCATATGATAGAGTATGGAGGGAGGGTATGTGGCGCAAGCTGGAGGCTCTGGGCTTGGGGGGGGGGGGGGCGAGTTTGTTGGGATTATGAAAGCATTATATAAAGATGTACAGAGTGAACTTAGCCTGGGAAACATTACAACAAAACGTGTGCCTATGGAGATAGGCCTAAAACAGGGGTGTATCCTTTCGTCAATTCTTTTTGCATTGTACATCAAAGGTTTAGGAGATGAACTCCTGCATAGCGACGAGGGGGTTGCAGTTGGTGATCTGAAGGTCCCAGGGCTATTTTTTGCAGACGATGCTAGTGTCAGAGAGCGAAGAGGGGCTAGCGAAGATGCTGGGAATTGTTGTGTTGGGAAATATGGGAGCAAATGGAGACTCGAACTTAATGAAAGCAAGAGCAAAGTTATACCCGTGGGCCGCAAAGTGAACACCACTCGAAGATGGAGAGTGGGGGAGTTCTGCATTCCGGAAGGTAGCAGTAGACTTCTTAGTGTAGGAGAGACTAGTGACTAGTGACTATGAGTACCTGGGGGTAAATATAAACATCACAGGAAGAGGCATCTACCGAAACCACACAAATAAATTGATTCTGCAGGGGAAGCGAATCCTTAACCAAATGCAACTTATAGGGAGAAACAGTTTCAATAAGGTTTTCGTGGGGAAAACTATTTGGGAAATGGTGGGTTTACCAAGTATAACATACGGTACGGAAGTTGTACCCCTAAACCACACAGTTGTTAAAAGCTTGGAAATCCTGCAGAACGATGCAGGTCGATGGATAACGGGCTCGAGTAATGCCGCAGCGCTAGAAGCGATCAGGGGTGAGCTTGGGTGGATCAAGATCAAGGACAGGATAGACCTATTGAAACTCGGTTATCTTAATTATTTGATAAATCTCCCCGATAGACGATGGTGTAAAGTAATGTTCCTGAGAACTTTCAACTCAACTATCAAGACGGGGTGGATGGTCCAAGTGAGGGAGCTAGTAGAAAACCACTCATTGGAGATTTCGGACCTTGACGTTGGGGCAAACCAGGGCAAAAAGATCGCATGAGAAAGGGTCATGGAGGATTGTAACCGTAATTGGCGAGAGGGGGGTCAAATCAAAGAGATCTTTGGGTGGCCTGCGTGATAAAGAGAAGCCTGGTTTTGAAGAGTACCTTGATGGCACCTTTGGGGGTCACTGTTGTTCAAGCTGAGGTCGCGGTCCCTGGAGCTGAGGGGAAAAATTGGGAAAAACAGTGAAAAGGAGTGCCAGATGTGTAACTTGGGCGTGGTGGAGACCCTGGAACACTTTCTTATAGAATGCCTAAAATACCAGTCTAAAAGAACAAGATTCACGTGGAGTATAATGGGGAAAGGGGATGGTAGAATGAAGGACATGTGGTTAGGGGGCGACTCAAAGGAGAAGGTTAATATACTAATCGAAGAGATTGGGAAGAATGAGGCAAGGGATGTCATCAAGCAGTTCGTCTCCGAGTGTTGGGAGGAGAGAAGAAGCGCGGGGATGGGGGGCAGTTGGTAGAACATGGGTAACCAAGGCCTTCTCATACGAGAACCGCGACAAATCAGCGGCCGGCAGAAGTGTTATTATTATTATTATGTTGGTATAGGATATCGGATGTATTCAAAAAGTTTATAGTCTTCTTGACATGAGTTTTTCTATAACTTTAGAGAAGACAGGCAAAATACTGATAGGTCTGTAATTTGTAAAATTGTTTTCATTACCTGATTTAAAGATTGGAATTACCTTAGCGATTTTCATCCTATCGGGAACTTTTCCCTGACAGAAAGAGTTATTTATGATGTGCGCGAGTGGATCGGCAACGAGGTTTATTGAGTGTTTAAGGATGTTAGAAGTCATGTTCTCGCAGTCTTGACTTAATTTGGGTTTCATAGAATTTACAATACTTGTAATTTCATAAGGCGATGTTGGGTTGATAAACATATCTGGATATGTACCATTCAGGTACTCAGCAAAGGGCTTCCGAGGTTTGGATATTTGTTTCGAGGTCTGATTCCCTATATTTGCAAAAAAAAAAGAGTTGAATTCATGTGCAATCTCATTTGGTGCATTTATTGTCCTGTCGCCAAGAGCAAAGAAAGAGGGCAATTTATGTTCGTTTTTATTAATATTTAACGCATCATTTAGGATTTGCCATGTTTTCCGCATGCAATTTTTATTTTCTATGATCTTTTTTTCATAATACATAGCTTTGCTTCGTTTTTTCATTTTGTTAAATAGCCTACAGTAATTTTTGTAATTCCTTGTGTTCTGTTCAGTTGGAGATCTTAATTTTTTGTGGAGAAATTTATTCTTATTGTTAGCTGAAATTAAAAGTCCCTTTGTCATCCATGGCTTTTGTTTTATAAATTTCTTGTTAAGTTTGTGTTTTTTCAAGGGAAATGCAGTTTCAAAAGCAATTGAGTAAATGTTTAGGAAAGTTTCGTAGGCTACATTGGGACAATCGGATTCCATAACTGGAGAAAAATCACATTGGGACAGCAACGACTTAAAATGTTCTATAGATGTGGAATTGATTTTCCTGGTAAGAATCTGTTTTGAGCTGTCCGGTTTGATGTTTGTCAGTTCGACATAGAAGGTACCAAAATGGTCAGATACATCCGTAATGATTATTCCAGATTTAGAAACATGAGCTACATTATTAGTGAAGATGTGAACTATGAGTGTTGCAGAGTGACCTGTTAATCTAGTTGGTTTGGAGATAACAGGTATGAATCCTTCACTAAACATCAAATCGATAAATAAACTTGTTTTGCTATGGGAAGCTACCTTTAATAGGTCAATATTGAGGTCGCCCATAATCAGGGTTTATTTATTTTCTTTGTTGAGCAAATCAGTTAAATAAATGGTTTTTGATTGAAACGGATCCAGGTCCGCTTCTGGTGCTGTGTTAGGTCTATATATTGTACCAATTATTCTCGATGAGTTTTTGTACTTTAATTCGACAAACAATGATTCAAAGACATGTGGTATGAATATGGAGAGGTCATGTCGGATACAAAAGTTTATATCCGACTTTATGAAGAGCCCAACACCCCCCGCCCCCCCCCCCCCCCCCGACCATCATCATCACCGGGTCTCTTATTTTTTAATAAGGGGTGATACCCTTCCAGAGTATAAGTTAGATTGTCAGGAATTTGAAATATTTCTGTGAGACCTATGACGTCAAATGTGTTCTGTTGGCTGTTCAGTTCGGAGAGTAAATGGTGTAGGGAGTCCCAATGTGCATGGAGACTCTGGCAATTAATATGGAAAGCCAAGAAGGATCCGGGTACATCCTCAAGCTCCGAATGCACTTCACTGGGAAGAAAATACTTACAATCTACAGAGTTGTATATAGACGATAAGTTGTCTTCGGTGCTGTCGTTAAGACGGTGACTAAAATGATATTCAGGATTGGTCTGGATCTCGTCCAGTGTTATACTACCCGCCATTGTCAGCAATCTGGCCATCATTAACACCGATGCACATAAAGATATTAGTGGTTGTTAAGGATATGAATACATTATATGCTGCAGTGTATTTCATGAATCTAAAGGAAAGACCACACAGGAATGGTGTGATGACATTGACTTGAAAATACAATGTTGCACAACAGAGAGGGAGCATTATTAGTATTGAGAAGACAGAAACAAGAAGCAGTATAGACAAAAAATATGAGTAAGAGCAAGTTTCTAGCATTCAGGGATGGTGTTGGGAGTATAATTGTTCTATGGTTCTTTATACATGTGTAGACAAATTAGCCATTAGGGTAAAACCGTAATTAACCATTTCCACTTCACATTTTCCATCTGCGTCATTGTAAGTGCTAATGTTGATTTTGACCCAATGGCTATATAAACGGTTATTGGGTTGACAAGTGGGAGACTTTAATTCAAGATGTCAAAGAGTAAGATTCTTAGTAGGCTCAAGTGTGTTTATTTTATTTATTTATTTATTTTTTGTATAAATGCTTAGATGCAATGTAATAGGGAGTGCCAACAGCCTCTCTCCACCAGATTGGAGAAAAACAATTACCCACAACAATTCAGCAAACATGACATAAATTCTTCACATAAAATTATTTTTATAATATCATTTGATTATTCCACCAGACACTCTTCACAAAATTTCAGCAAAACAGGATTGTTTATTTACAATCCATTGGAGAGTTCCACCAAGCACTACATGTATCCACCAAATTTCAACAATAACATCAGTTCCTATACAGGATTATGTTTATATATTTATCTGGTTACAATATATGGGGGGGGGGGGGGGGGGGGGTGGTCGAGAGAAGGGGGAGGGTTATAAGACACATTCGCTAAATTGGAGCAAAACATGTTGAACACCATATCAGCAATGCAATGGGCCATACTACCAGCCACTCGCCATTAGATTGCAAGTAAACAATAGCTCGACAAGACCAGACAGATGAGGGGGGGGGGGGGGGTTATAGGACACATTCTGCAAGACTGGAACAGATAAGTTGAACATCATATCAGCAATGTAAGGGCTGCGCTACCAGCCGGAGTGGGGGGGGGGGGGGTGGTGGTGGTTAAGACACCTTCAACTAAGTTGGAACAAAATGGGTCCTGCTTCCGGCTACTCGACTCCAAGTTGCAATAAAACAATAGCACGACATGTCAGCAGCAACCACCCAGATTATTATTTAGTTCCCCGTGTAGACGCAGGTCTGTTTTGTTCATACGATTATTTATCTGCAGTGTACCGAGGAGTGCCATGACACTCTCCAATGAATTGCATCAAAACAATTGCACAATATATCAACAGCTGTGACATGCATTCTTTACATAAAGGTATTATTTAGAAGATTGTTTAGTTACAATTCATTAGAGAGTTGCACCAAGCACAACATGTATCCATAAATTGCAACAATAACATCAGTTCTGTATGGAATTGTTTTCTTTATATATTGTCAAATTGCAGTGTATATTGGGGGAGGGGTGCCATAAGACACTTTCCGCCAAATTGGAGCCAAACAATTTGCACACCAAATCAGCAATGCAATAGGCAGCGCACAATACAATTGTACATCATGTAAGCTGCAGTCACACAGATTCTTCACATAAGGACGTTTTCCCCCATATACACACAGGCTACAATAACACAGATTATTCACATAAGGACATTTTCCCATATACACGCAGGTCTGTTTAATTCATATGGATGTTTGGCTGCAATGTATTGGGAAGTGCCAACAGACACTCTCCACTAGATTGCAGCAAAACTATTTCACATCATATTTGTACCATTAACATGAATTCTTCGAATGCTATTATTATTTAGAGGATTGTTTAGTTACAATCCATTAGAGAGTTGCACCAAGCACTTCATGTAACCATACATTTCAACAATTGCATCAGTTCTGTGTGGAATTGTTTTCTTGATATATTGTCAAGTTGCAATATATATTGGGGGAGGGGTGCCATCAGACACCTTCCACTAAATTGGAGCCAAACAATTTTCACACCAACTCAGCAATGCAATAGGCAGTGCTACCAGACACTCTCCATCAAATTGCAGTAAAACAATCTAGCTGTAATGTATTGGGGAGTGCCACCAGACACTCTCCACTAGATTGCAGGAAACTATTGCACATCATATTTGTAGCAGTGATATGAATTTTTCTTTGGGTGCAATGTATTGGGGGAGAGCCAGCAGACACTCTCCACAAAATTGCAGCAAAACAATTGCACAACACATCAGTAGCATTGACATTCTCCACATAAATTTATTATTTAAAGGATTGTTTGGTTACAATCTATTAGAAAATTCCACCAAACACTACTTTGTTTATATGTTTGCTTGGCTGCAATGTATTGGGGAGTGCCAGCAGACACTCTCCACTAAATTTCAGCAAAACAGTTGCACAACATATCAGTAGCCTCGACATACTTCACATAAATTTATTATATAGAGGATTGTTTGGTTATAATCCATTGGAGAGTTCCACCAAGCACTACTTTGTTTATACGATTGCTTGGTTGCAATGTATTGTGGAGTGCCAGCACACACTCTCCACTAAATTGCAGCAGAACAATTTTGCAACATACCAGTAGCATTGACATTCTTCACATAAATTTATTATTTAGAGGATTGTATGGTCATAATCCATCAGAAAGTTCCACCAAGCACTACAAATACATGTATCCACCGAGTTGTTCTTTATATAGAATTCATTTGTTTATAAAAGTGTCAGGTTGCAATATATTGGGGGAAGGGGGGGGGGGGGGGCAGGGGGTTACAATCCATTAGAAAGTTCCACCAAACACTACTTTGTTTATATGATTGCTTGGCTGCAATGTATTCGGGAGTGCCAGCAGACACTCTCCACTAAATTGCAGCAAAACAATTTCGCAACATATCAGTAGCATTGACATTCTTCACATAGATTTATTATTTAGAGGATTGTTTGGTTATAATCCATTAGAAAGTTCCACCAAGCACTACAAATACATGTAGCCACGGAGTTGTTCTTTATATAGAACAACTTTTGTTTATAAAAGTGTCAGGTTGCAATATATTGGGGGAGGGGGGTGCTATAAGACACCTTCCACTAAACAATTGCACAACATATCAGTAGCCTTGACATTCTTCAGTTAAATTTATTATTTAGAGGATTGCTTGGTTACAATCCATTAGAGAGTTGCACCAAGTACATCATGTATCCATAAATTGCAACAATAGCATCAGTTCTCTATGGAATTGTTTTCTTCATATGTTGTCAAGTTGCAATATATATTGGGGAGGGGTGCCATCTGACACCTTCCACTAAATTGGAGCCAAACAATTTTCACACCAAATCAGTAATGCAACAGGCAGTGCTACCAGACACTCTCTATCAAATTGCAATAAAACAATCTGGCTGTAATGTTTTGGGGAGTGTCAGCAGACACTCTCCACTAGATTGCAGCAAAACTATTGCACATCATATTTATAGCAATGATATGAATTCTTCGAATACAATTATTATTTAGAGGATTGTTTAGTTACAATCCATCAGAGAGCTACATCAAGCACTACATGCATCCACCAAATTTAACTATAACCTCACTTGTTTGTGGATTTGTTTCGTTTATGCATTTCTAAGGTTGCAATATGTGGGGGGGGGGGGGGGGGTGCTATAAGACATCTTCCACTTAATTGTAGATTTGTTTTGTTTATGTATTTCTCAGGCGGGGTGCTATAAGACATCTTCCACTAAATTGGAACAAAACAGATTGCACACCATATCAGCAGTGCAATAGCCAGTGGTAACAGAGACTCTCCACCAAATTGCAATAAGACAATTGCATAACATGTTACCAGATAACAATAAAATAATAACCTCAGTTAAAGAAAACACAGATCTATTTTGTTCAAGTGATTGTTTGGCTGCAATGTATTGGTGAGTGCCACCAGATACTCTCCACTGAACTGCAGCAAAACAATTGCACAACGTATCCATAGCAGTGACACAAGTTCTTCACATACATTGTAAAATTATTATTTAGAAGATTTTTAGTTGCAATCCATTTGAGAGTTCCACGGGGGGTGGGGGGGGGGGGTGGGGGGGCTTCTTTATAGAATTGTTCTGTATATATAATTGTCAGTCGGAACACAACAAATTGCACACCATATCAGCAGTGCAATGCAGCAGTGCAATGGGCAGTGATACCAGACATTCTCCAAGAATTGACAATAAATAATTGCACATCTTAACATGTCAGGCAGCAATAACACTGATTATTCACATAAGGACATTTTTTAAAGATTATTTAGTTCCCCATATACCTTCAGATCTGCTTTGTTTATATGACTGTTTGGGTGCAATGTATTGGGGAGAGCCAGCAGACACTCTCCACTAAATTGCAGCAAAACAATTGCACAACATATCAGTAGCATTGACATTCTTCACATAAATTTATTATTTAGAGGATTGTTTGGTTATAATCCATGAGAAAGTTCCACCAAGCACTACTTGGTGGAACTTTCTATGATTGCTTGGCTGCAATGTATTGGGGAGAGCCAGCAGACACTCTCCACTAAATCGCAGCAAAACAATTGCACAGCATATCAGTAGCATTGACATACCTCACATAAATTTATTATTTAGAGGATTGTTTGGTTATAATCTATTAGAAAGTTCCACCAAGCACTACTTTGTTTATATGATTGCTTGGCTGCAATGTATTGGGGAGTGCCAGCAGACACTCTCCACTAAATTGCAGCAAAACAATTGCACAACATATCAGTAGCGTGGACATACTTCACATAAATTTATTATTTAGAGGATTGTTTGGTTATAATCCATTAGAACGTTCCACCAAGCACTACAAATACATGTTTCCACTGAGTTGTTCTTTATATAGAGTTGGTTTGTTTATAAAAGTGTCAGATTGCAATATATTATATTTTTTTGGGGGGCGGGGGGTGTGCTATAAGACATCTTCCACTAAATGGGAACAGAACAAATTGCAAGCCATATCAAGATTATTTAGTTCCCCATCTACTTTCAGATCTGCTTTGTTTATATGATTGTTTGGGTGCAATGTATTGGGGAGTGCCAGCAGACACTCTCCACAAAATTGCAGCAAAACAATTGCACAACATTTCAGAAGCATTGACATTCGTCACATAAATTTATTATTCAGAGGATTGTTTGGTTATAATCCATTAGAAAGTTCTACCAAGCACTACTTTGTTTATATGATTGCTTGGCTGCAATGTATTGGGGAGTGCCAGCAGACACTCTCCACTAAATTGCAGCAAAACAATTTCACAACATATCAGTAGCATTGATATTCTTCACATAAATTTATTATTTGTTATTATGTGCTATAAGACATCTTCCATTTAATTGTAGATTTGTTTTGTTTATGTATTTCTCAGGCGGGGTGCAATAAA
Source organism: Pictodentalium vernedei (assembly GCA_031216915.1). NCBI lineage: Eukaryota > Metazoa > Mollusca > Scaphopoda > Dentaliida > Dentaliidae > Pictodentalium > Pictodentalium vernedei. The sequence goes on from CM062295.1 coordinate 272,965,575, forward strand.
ACATCCTCCACTAAATTGGAACAAAACAAATTGCACACCATATCAGCAATGCGATAGACTTTGGTAACCGAAACTCTCCACCAAATTGCAATAAGACAATTGCATAACATGTCACCAGATAACAATAAAATAATAACCTCAGTTAATGAAAACACAGATCTATTTTGTTCAAGTGATTGTTTGGTTGCAATGTATTGATGAGTGCCACCAGATACACATAAAGTTATTATTTGTTATTATGTGCTATAAGACATCTTCCACTTAATTGTAGATTTGTTTTGTTTATGTATTACTCAGGCACTACAAATACATGTATCCACCGAGTTGTTCTTTATATAGAATTGGTTTGCTTATAAAAGTGTCAGATTGCAATATATATTTTCTTTTTGGTGGGGGGGGGGGGGGGTGTACTATAAGACACCTTCCACTAAATTGGAACAGAACAAATTGCAAGCCATATCAAGGTTATTTAGTTCCCTATTTAGTTTCAGATCTGCTTTGTTTATATGATTGTTTGGGTGCAATGTATTGGGAAGAGCCAGCAGACACTATCCACTAAATTGCAGCAAAACAATTGCACAACATATCAGTAGCATTGGCATTCTTCACATAAATTTATTATTTAGAGGATTGTTTGGTTATAATTCATTAGAAAATTCCACCAAGCACTACTTTGTTTATATGACTGCTTGGCTGCAATATATTGGGGAGTGCCAGCAGACACTCTCCACTAAATTGCAGCAAAACAGTTGCACAACATATCAGTAGCGTTGACATACTTCACATAAATTTATTATATAGAGGATTGTTTGGTTATAATCCATTGGAGAGTTCCACCAAGCACTACTTTGTTTATATGATTGCTTGGCTGAAATGTATTGGGGAGTGCCAGCAGACACTTTCCACTAAATTGCAGCAAAACAATTTCACAACATATCAGTAGCATTGTTTATATGATTGCTTGGCTGAAATGTATTGGGGAGTGCCAGAAGAACTCTCCACTAAATTACAGCAAAACAATTTCACAACATATCAGTAGCTTTGACATTCTTCACATAGATTTATTATTTGTCATTATGTGCTATTCTTCACATAGATTTATTATGTGTTATTATGTGCTATAAGACATCTTCCACTTAATTGTAGATTTATTTTGTTTATGTATTTCTCAGGCAGGGGCCTATAAGACATCCTCCACTCAATTGGAACAAAACAAATTGCACATGGGCGTCATGCAACAAACAAGAGAGAAAATTGACCTGAAGGGAAGTTCCCGTGATGTGCACATATTTTTCAGGGAATTAACAACAAAAATACGAAACAGTAAATTGTATTTTTTAGGTCCAAAAGTCATCAAATCACCCCCTCTTTTATCAGCAATATTCAACAATTATGCAAGATGTCAATAGAATGTTTTAAACGTGTATTGAAACAATTTACTTTACCAGGGCTGTTTATTTTAAGAGATTGCATCATTTCCGAGTGCAACATTTCAAGATAGATAATTCTAAATCAAGTATTTAGTTCAGCGATACCAACAACAAGACTAGCTAGGTTGATCCAGAATTAACTCTTCTCATTTAACCAGCATTAAATAATGGCATTCTTTTATTCAGCTAATGAATAAATTGTTATAAAATAATTATGTGGCACAGTGGTTGGGTGTATTTAACTTTTCTAGCCTTTTCCGTTCTTCCAGAAAAGCCATGGTGTGATGATAAAACTTTTAGAGAAAGGCTGTGCACTTAATACCTGTACTCTAGCTACAGTTCATCTTTCAGTCCTGTATGTAGCTCAGCCTGACATCGAACAAACAATAGGTCATAAATTATGCTGAAGACATTGATGATTGCATCTCTTTCTCTTTCATTTCAGATACTGCAATCGATACAGAGAAGTCACAATATATATCATAACCATCATAACAGAAAAAGAAGATGACTCCTCATGAATGGCTCCAACAATGCGAACAATAAGTGGCATACTATACTTGCCTGAAAACTCAACAAACCACCAGAAGACCTAAATGACGGGTAAATAAACCGTAAAAACATACATTTCTTTAACCAATATATGTTTTCTTTCTTTTTCGGAATGTTTATTTGTTGCAGAATCCTCAGACGGAGAATAAAGAATTTTTATAACATAGTACTATCACGACCTATGCACTTTGGAAATTGGAAATTTAACTCCAAAATGTGACAATTTTGACCACATTTGAAGCAAACAACTGCGAAAATCAGGTGAATATATTTAAGTGATATTTTGAAAATTTGACGGGTGCAGTGTAATCCAGGAAGGGTCATACTGACAGCTATATCTTTGTCAAGTATAGCCCATCAAATATTGCCCTTCAGACAACTTTTTCTACCCTGAAAACAGGGGAGGGGGAATGGGGGGGGGGGCGTCATGCAACAAACAAGAAAGAAAAATTGACCTGAAGGGAAGTTCCCGTGATGTGCTAATATTTTTCAGGGAATTAACAACAAAAATACGAAATAGTAAATTGTATTTTTTAGGTCCAAAAGTCATCAAATCACCCCCTCTTTTATCAGGAATATTCAACAATTATGCAAATTGTCAATAGAATGTTTCAAACGTTTATTGAAACAATATATTTTCCCAGGCCTGTTTATTTTAAGGGATTGCATCATTTCCGAGTGCAACATTTCAAGATAGGTAATACTAAATCAAGTATTTAATTCAGCGATACCAACAACAACGACTAGCTAGGTTGATCCAGAATTAACTCTTCTCATTTTACCAGCATTTCATAATGGCATTCTTTTATTCAGCTAATGAATAAATTGTTATAAAATAATTATGTCGCCCATTGGTTTGGTGTATTTAACTTTTCTAGCCTTTTCTGTTCTTCCAGGGAAGCCATGGTGTGATGATAAAACTTTTAGAGAAAGGCTGTGCACTGAATACCTGTTCTCTAGCTAAAGTTCATCTTTCAGTCCTATATGTAGCTCAGCCTGATATCGAACAAACAATAGGACATAAATTATGCTGAAGACATTGATGATTGCATCTCTCTCTCTTTCATTTTAGATGCTGCAATCGATACAAAGAAGTCACAATATACATCGTAACCATCATAACAGAAAAAGAAGACGACTCCTCATGAATGGCTCCAACAATGCGAACAGTAAGTGGCATACTATACTTGCCTGAAAACTCAACAAACCACCAGAAGACCTACATGACAGGTAACAAAACCTTAAAAACGTACATTTTATTAACCAATACATGTTTTCTTTCTTTTTCAGAATGTTTATTTGTTGCAGAATCCTCAGACGGAGAATAAAGAATTTCTATAACGTAGCACTATCACCACCCATTCACTTTAGAAATTGGAAATTTAAATAAAAAATGAGACAATTTTGACCAAATTTGAAGCAATCAACTGCGAAAATCACGTGAATATATTTAAGTGATATTTTGAAATTTTGACGGTCTGCCGTTTAATCCAGGAAGGGTCATACTGCATTATACTGAGAGCTATATCTTTGTCAAGTATAGCCCGTCAAGTATAGCCCTTCAGACAACTTTTTCTGCCCCCAAAACAAGGGAGGGGGAAGGGGAAGGGGGCGTCATGCAACAAAGAAGAGCGAAAAATTGCCCTGAAGGGAAGTTCAAGTGATGTGCACATATTTTTGAGGGAATTAACAACAAAAATACGAAATAGTAAATTGTATTTTTTAGGCCCAAAAGTCACCAAATCACCCCCTCTTTTGTCAGGAATATTCAACACTTATGCAAGATGTCAATAGAATGTTTCAAATGTTTATTGAAACAACATATTTTCCCAGGGCTGTTTATTTTAAGAGATTGCATCATATCCGAGTGCAACATTTCAAGATAGTTAATTTTAAAACAAGTATTTAGTTCAGCGATACCACCAACAACGACTAGCTAGGTTGATCCAGAATTAACTCTTCTCATTTTACCAGCATTAAATAATGGCAATCTTTTATTCAGCTAATGAATAAATTGTTACAAAATAATTATGCGGCCTGGTGGTAGGGTGTATTTAACTTTTCTAGCCTTTTCCATTCTTCCAGAAAAGCCATGGTGTGATGATAAAACTTTTATAGAAAGGCTGTGCACTTAATACCTGTACTATAGCTAAAGTTCATCTTTCAGTCCAATATGTAGCTCAGCCGGATATCGAACAAACAATAGGTCATAAATTATGCTGAAGACAATGATGACTTATCTCTCTCTCTTTCATTGCAGATGCTGCAATAGATACAAAGAAGTCAGAATATACATCATAACAATCATGACAGAAAAAGAAGACAACTCCTCATGGATGGCTCCAACAAGGCGAACAGTAAGTGGCATACTATACTTGCCTGAAAACTCAACAAACCACCAGACGACCTACATGACAGGTAACAAAACCTTAAAAACATACATTTCTTTTAACCAATACATGTTTTATTTCTTTTTCAGAATGTTTATTTGTTGCAGAATCGTCAGACAGAGAATAAAGAATTTCTATAACATAGTACTATCACCACCGGTGCACTTTGGAAATTGGAAATTTAACTCCAAAATGAGACAATTTTGACCATATATGAAGCAATCAACGGCGAAAATAAGGTGAATATATTAAAATTATATTTTGAAATTTTGACGGAGTGTCATGTAATCCAGGAAAGGTCATACTGAGTGATACTGACCGCTATATCTTTGTCAAGTATAGCCCGTCAAGTATAGCCCTTCAGACAACTTTTTCTGCCCTGAAAACAGGGGAAGGGGGAAGGGGAAGGGGAGGGGGCGTCATGCATCACACTAGATAAAAAAAATTGACCTGAAGGGAAGTTCCAGTGATGTGCACATTTTTTTTAGGGAATTAACAACAAAAATACGAAATATTAAATTGTATTTTTTAGGTCCAAAAGTCATCAAATATCCCCCTCTTTTATCATGAATATTCAACAATTACGCAAGATGTCAATAGAATGTTTCAAACGTTTATTGAAACAATGTATTTTCCCAGAGCTTTTATTATAACATATTGCATCATTTCCGAGTGCAACATTTCAAGATAAGTAATTCTAAATCAAGTATTTAGTTCAGCAATACCAACAACAACGATTAGCTAGGTTGATCCAGAATTAACTCTCTTCATTTTACCAGCATTAAATAATGGCATTCTTTTATTCAGCTAATGAATAAGTTGTTATAAAATAATTATGTGGCCCAGTGGTTGGGTGTATTTAACTTTTCTAGCCTTTTCCGTTCTTCCAGAAAAGCCATGGTGTGATGATAAAACTTTCAGAGAAAGGCTGTGCACTTAATACCTGTACTCTAGCTGAAGTTCATCTTTCAATCCTATATGTAGCTCAGTCTGATATCGAACAAACACTGGGTCATTAATTATGCAGAAGACATTGATGATTGCATCTCTCTCTCTTTCATTTCAGATGCTGCAATCGATACAAAGAAGTCACAATATACATCGTAGCCATCAAAACAGAAAAAGAAGACGAGTCCTCATGAATGGCTCCAACAATGCGAACAGTAAGTGGCATCCTATACTTGCCTGAAAACTAAACAAACCACCAGAAGACCTACATGACAGGTAACAAAACCTTGAAAACGTACATTTTTTAACCAATTCATGTTTTCTTTCTTTTTCAGATTGTTTATTTGTTGCCGAATCCTCAGACGGAGAATAAAGAATTTCTATAACGTAGTACTATCACCACCGATTCACTTTGGAAATTGGAAATTTAACTCAAAAATGAGACAATTTTGACCACATTTGAAGCAATCAACTGCGAAAATCACGTGAATATATTTAAGTGATATTTTGAAATTTTGACGGTCTGCCTTTTAATCCAATAAGGGTCATACTGCATCATACCAAGACCTATATCCTTGTCAAGTAAAGCCCATCAAGTATAGCCATTCAGACAACTTTTTCTGCCCTGAAAACAGGGGATGGGGGAAGGGGGAGGGGGCGTCATGCAACAAAGAAGAGCGAAAAATTGACATGAAGGGAAGTTCAAGTGATGTGCACATATTTTTCAGAGAATTAACAACAAAAATACGAAATAATAAATTGTATTTTTTAGGCCCAAAAGTCATCAAATCACCCCCTCTTTTGTCAGGAATATTCAACACTTATGCAAGATGTCAATAGAATGTTTCAAACGTTTATTGAAACAATATATTTTCCCAGGGCTGTTTATTTTAAGAGATTGCATCATTTCCGAGTGCAACCTTTCAAGATAGTTAATTTTAAATCAAGTATTTAGATCAGCAATACCAACAACAACGACTAGCTCGGTTGATCCAGAATTAACTCTTCTCATTTTACCAGCATTAAATAATGGCATTCTTTTATTCAGCTAATGAATAAATTGTTACAAATTAAATATGTGGTTGGGTGTATTTAACTTTTCTAGCCTTTTCTCTTCATCCAGAAAAGCCGTAGTGTGATGATAAAACTTTTATAGAAAGGCTGTGCACTTATTACCTGTACTCTAGCTAGAGTTCATCTTTCAGTCCAGTATGTAGCTCAGCTGGATATCGAACAAACAATAGGTCATAAATTATGCTGAAGACAATGATTATTGCATCTCTCTCTCTTTCAGTGCAGATGCTGCAATAGATACAAAGAAGTCACAATATACATCATAACCATCATAACAGAAAAAAGACAACTCCTCATGAATGGCTCCAACAATGCGAACAGTAAATGGCATACTATACTTGCCTGAAAACTCAACAAACCACAAGAAGACCTACATGACAGGTAATAAAACCTTAAAAACATACATTTTTTTTAACCAATACAGGTTTTCTTTCTTTTTCAGAATGTTTATTTGTTGCAGAATCCTCAGACGGAGAATAAAGAATTTCTATAACACAGTACTATCACCACCTATGCACTTTGGAAATTGGAAATTTAACTCCAAAATGAGACAATTTTGACCATATTTGAAGCAATCAACTGCGAAGATCAGGAGAATATATTTAAGTGATATTTTGAAATTTTGACGGAGAACGGTGTAATCCAGGAAGGGTCATACTGAGTCATACTTACAGCTATATCTTTGTCAAGTATACCCCGTCAAATATTGCCCTTCAGACAAGTTTTTCTGCCCTGAAAACAGGGGAGGGAGAAGAAGGGGGGGGGGGGGGGGGGGTCGTCATGCAACAGATAAGAGAGAAAAATTGACCTGAAGGGAAATTCCAGTGATGTGCAAATATTTTTCAGGGAACTAACAACAAAAATACGAAATAGTAAATTGTATTTTTTAGGTCCAAAAGTCATCAAATCACCCCCTCTTTTATCAGGAATATTCAACGATTATGCAAGATGTCAATAGAATGTTTCAAACTTTTATTGAAACAATATATTTTCCCAGGCCTGTTTATTTTAAGGGATTGCATCATTTCCGAGTGCAACATTTCAAGATAGGTAATACTAAATCAAGTATTTAATTCAGCGATACCAACAACAACGACTAGCTAGGTTGATCCAGAATTAACTCTTCTCATTTTACCAGCATTTCATAATGGCATTCTTTTATTCAGCTAATGAATAAATTGTTATAAAATAATTATGTCGCCCGTTGGTTTGGTGTATTTAACTTTTCTAGCCTTTTCTGTTCTTCCAGGGAAGCCATGGTGTGATGATAAAACTTTTAGAGAAAGGCTGTGCACTGAATACCTGTTCTCTAGCTAAAGTTCATCTTTCAGTCCTATATGTAGCTCAGCCTGATATCGTACAAACAATAGGACATAAATTATGCTGAAGACATTGATGATTGCATCTCTCTCTCTTTCATTTTAGATGCTGCAATCGATACAAAGAAGTCACAATATACATCGTAACCATCATAACAGAAAAAGAAGACGACTCCTCATGAATGGCTCCAACAATGCGAACAGTAAGTGGCATACTATACTTGCCTGAAAACTCAACAAACCACCAGAAGACCTACATGACAGGTAACAAAACCTTAAAAACGTACATTTTATTAACCAATACATGTTTTCTTTCTTTTTCAGAATGTTTATTTGTTGCAGAATCCTCAGACGGAGAATAAAGAATTTCTATAACGTAGTACTATCACCACCGATTCACTTTAGAAATTGGAAATTTAAATAAAAAATGAGACAATTTAGACCAAATTTGAAGCAATCAACTGCGAAAATCACGTGAATATATTTAAGTGATGTTTTGAGATTTTGACGGTCTGCCGTTTAATCCAGGAAGGGTCATACTGCATCATACTGAGAGCTATATCTTTGTCAAGTATAGCCCGTCAAGTATAGCCCTTCAGACAACTTTTTCTGCCCTCAAAACAGGGGAGGGGGAAGGGGAAGGGGGCGTCATGCAACAAAGAAGAGCGAAAAATTGCCCTGAAGGGAAGTTCAAGTGATGTGCACATATTTTTCAGGGAATTAACAACAAAAATACGAAATAGTAAATTGTATTTTTTAGGCCCAAAAGTCACCAAATCATCCCCTCTTTTGTCAGGAATATTCAACACTTATGCAAGATGTCAATAGAATGTTTCAAACGTTTATTGAAACAACATATTTTCCCAGGGCTGTTTATTTTAAGAGATTGCATCATTTCCGAGTGCAACCTTTCAAGATAGTTAATTTTAAATCAAGTATTTAGATCAGCAATACCAACAACAACGACTAGCTAGGTTGATCCAGAATTAACTCTTCTCATTTTACCAGCATTAAATAATGGCATTCTTTTATTCAGCTAATGAATAAATTGTTACAAATTAAATATGTGGTTGGGTGTATTTAAGTTTTCTAGCCTTTTCTCTTCATCCAGAAAAGCCGTAGTGTGATGATAAAACTTATATAGAAAGGCTGTGCACTTATTACCTGTACTCTAGCTAGAGTTCATCTTTCAGTCCAGTATGTAGCTCAGCTGGATATCGAACAAACAATAGGTCATAAATTATGCTGAAGACAATGATTATTGCATCTCTCTCTCTTTCAGTGCAGATGCTGCAATAGATACAAAGAAGTCACAATATACATCATAACCATCATAACAGAAAAAAGACAACTCCTCATGAATGGCTCCAACAATGCGAACAGTAAATGGCATACTATACTTGCCTGAAAACTCAACAAACCACAAGAAGACCTACATGACAGGTAATAAAACCTTAAAAACATACATTTTTTTTTAACCAATACAGGTTTTCTTTCTTTTTCAGAATGTTTATTTGTTGCAGAATCCTCAGACGGAGAATAAAGAATTTCTATAACACAGTACTATCACCACCTATGCACTTTGGAAATTGGAAATTTAACTCCAAAATGAGACAATTTTGACCATATTTGAAGCAATCAACTGCGAAGATCAGGAGAATATATTTAAGTGATATTTTGAAATTTTGACGGAGAACGGTGTAATCCAGGAAGGGTCATACTGAGTCATACTTACAGCTATATCTTTGTCAAGTATACTCCGTCAAATATTGCCCTTCAGACAAGTTTTTCTGCCCTGAAAACAGGGGAGGGGGAAGAAGGGGGGGGGGGGGGTCGTCATGCAACAGATAAGAGAGAAAAATTGACCTGAAGGGAAATTCCAGTGATGTGCAAATATTTTTCAGGGAACTAACAACAAAAATACGAAATAGTAAATTGTATTTTTTAGGTCCAAAAGTCATCAAATCACCCCCTCTTTTATCAGGAATATTCAACGATTATGCAAGATGTCAATAGAATGTTTCAAACTTTTATTGAAACAATATATTTTCCCAGGCCTGTTTATTTTAAGGGATTGCATCATTTCCGAGTGCAACATTTCAAGATAGGTAATACTAAATCAAGTATTTAATTCAGCGATACCAACAACAACGACTAGCTAGGTTGATCCAGAATTAACTCTTCTCATTTTACCAGCATTTCATAATGGCATTCTTTTATTCAGCTAATGAATAAATTGTTATAAAATAATTATGTCGCCCGTTGGTTTGGTGTATTTAACTTTTCTAGCCTTTTCTGTTCTTCCAGGGAAGCCATGGTGTGATGATAAAACTTTTAGAGAAAGGCTGTGCACTGAATACCTGTTCTCTAGCTAAAGTTCATCTTTCAGTCCTATATGTAGCTCAGCCTGATATCGTACAAACAATAGGACATAAATTATGCTGAAGACATTGATGATTGCATCTCTCTCTCTTTCATTTTAGATGCTGCAATCGATACAAAGAAGTCACAATATACATCGTAACCATCATAACAGAAAAAGAAGACGACTCCTCATGAATGGCTCCAACAATGCGAACAGTAAGTGGCATACTATACTTGCCTGAAAACTCAACAAACCACCAGAAGACCTACATGACAGGTAACAAAACCTTAAAAACGTACATTTTATTAACCAATACATGTTTTCTTTCTTTTTCAGAATGTTTATTTGTTGCAGAATCCTCAGACGGAGAATAAAGAATTTCTATAACGTAGTACTATCACCACCGATTCACTTTAGAAATTGGAAATTTAAATAAAAAATGAGACAATTTAGACCAAATTTGAAGCAATCAACTGCGAAAATCACGTGAATATATTTAAGTGATATTTTGAGATTTTGACGGTCTGCCGTTTAATCCAGGAAGGGTCATACTGCATCATACTGAGAGCTATATCTTTGTCAAGTATAGCCCGTCAAGTATAGCCCTTCAGACAACTTTTTCTGCCCTCAAAACAGGGGAGGGGGAAGGGGAAGGGGGCGTCATGCAACAAAGAAGAGCGAAAAATTGCCCTGAAGGGAAGTTCAAGTGATGTGCACATATTTTTCAGGGAATTAACAACAAAAATACGAAATAGTAAATTGTATTTTTTAGGCCCAAAAGTCACCAAATCATCCCCTCTTTTGTCAGGAATATTCAACACTTATGCAAGATGTCAATAGAATGTTTCAAACGTTTATTGAAACAACATATTTTCCCAGGGCTGTTTATTTTAAGAGATTGCATCATTTCCGAGTGCAACCTTTCAAGATAGTTAATTTTAAATCAAGTATTTAGATCAGCAATACCAACAACAACGACTAGCTAGGTTGATCCAGAATTAACTCTTCTCATTTTACCAGCATTAAATAATGGCATTCTTTTATTCAGCTAATGAATAAATTGTTACAAATTAAATATGTGGTTGGGTGTATTTAACTTTTCTAGCCTTTTCTCTTCATCCAGAAAAGCCGTAGTGTGATGATAAAACTTATATAGAAAGGCTGTGCACTTATTACCTGTACTCTAGCTAGAGTTCATCTTTCAGTCCAGTATGTAGCTCAGCTGGATATCGAACAAACAATAGGTCATAAATTATGCTGAAGACAATGATTATTGCATCTCTCTCTCTTTCAGTGCAGATGCTGCAATAGATACAAAGAAGTCACAATATACATCATAACCATCATAACAGAAAAAAGACAACTCCTCATGAATGGCTCCAACAATGCGAACAGTAAATGGCATACTATACTTGCCTGAAAACTCAACAAACCACAAGAAGACCTACATGACAGGTAATAAAACCTTAAAAACATACATTTTTTTTTAACCAATACAGGTTTTCTTTCTTTTTCAGAATGTTTATTTGTTGCAGAATCCTCAGACGGAGAATAAAGAATTTCTATAACACAGTACTATCACCACCTATGCACTTTGGAAATTGGAAATTTAACTCCAAAATGAGACAATTTTGACCATATTTGAAGCAATCAACTGCGAAGATCAGGAGAATATATTTAAGTGATATTTTGAAATTTTGACGGAGAACGGTGTAATCCAGGAAGGGTCATACTGAGTCATACTTACAGCTATATCTTTGTCAAGTATACTCCGTCAAATATTGCCCTTCAGACAAGTTTTTCTGCCCTGAAAACAGGGGAGGGGGAAGAAGGGGGGGGGGGTGGGGGCGTCATGCATCACACTCGATAGAAAAAATTGACCTGAAGGGAAGTTCCAGTGATGTGCACATTTTTTTCAGGGAATTAACAACAAAAATACGAAATATTAAATTGTATTTTTTAGGTCCAAAAGTCATCAAATATCCCCCTCTTTTATCATGAATATTCAACAATTACGCAAGATGTCAATAGAATGTTTCAAACGTTTATTGAAACAATATATTTTCCCAGAGCTTTTATTATAACAGATTGCATCATTTCCGAGTGAAACATCTCAAGATAAGTAATTCTAAATCAAGTATTTAGTTCAGCAATACCAACAACAATGATTAGCTAGGTTGATCCAGAATTAACTCTCTTCATTTTACCAGCATTAAATAATGGCATTCTTTTATTCAGCTAATGAATAAATTGTTATAAAATAATTATGTGGCCCAGTGGTTGGGTGTATTTAACTTTTCTAGCCTTTTCCGTTCTTCCAGAAAAGCCATGGTGCGATGATAAAACTTTCAGAGAAAGGCTGTGCACTTAATACCTGTACTCTAGCTGAAGTTCATCTTTCAGTCCTATATGTAGCTCAGTCTGATATCGAACAAACCCTGGGTCATTAATTATGCAGAAGACATTGATGATTGCATCTCTCTCTCTTTCATTTCAGATGCTGCAATCGATACAAAGAAGTCACAATATACATCGTAGCCATCAAAACAGAAAAAGAAGACGAGTCCTCATGAATGGCTCCAACAATGCGAACAGTAAGTGGCATCCTATACTTGCCTGAAAACTAAACAAACCACCAGAAGACCTACATGACAGGTAACAAAACCTTGAAAACGTACATTTTTTAACCAATTCATGTTTTCTTTCTTTTTCAGATTGTTTATTTGTTGCAGAATCCTCAGACGGAGAATAAAGAATTTCCATAACGTAGAACTATCACCACCGATTCACTTTGGAAATTGGAAATTTAACTCAAAAATGACACAATTTTGACCACATTTGAAGCAATCAACTGCGAAAATCACGTGAATATATTTAAGTGATATTTTGAAATTTTGACGGTCTCCCTTTTAATCCAATAAGGGTCATACTGCATCATACCGATAGCTATATCCTTGTCAAGTATAGCCCATCAAGTATAGCCATTCAGACAACTTTTTCTGCCCTGAAAACAGGGGATGGGGGAAGGGGGAGGGGGCGTCATGCAACAAAGAAGAGCGAAAAATTGACATGAAGGGAAGTTCAAGTGATGTGCACATATTTTTCAGAGAATTAACAACAAAAATACGAAATAGTAAATTGTATTTTTTAGGTCAAAAAGTCATCAAATCGCCCCCTCTTTTGTCAGGAATATTCAACACTTATGCAAGATGTCAATAGAATGTTTCAAACGTTTATTGAAACAATATATTTTCCCAGGGCTGTTTATTTTAAGAGATTGCATCATTTCCGAGTGCAACCTTTCAAGATAGTTAATTTTAAATCTAGTATTTAGTTCAGCGATACCAACAACAACGACTAGCTAGGTTGATCCAGAATTAACTCTTTTAATTTTACCAGCATTAAATAATGGCATTCTTTTATTCACCTAATGAATAAATTGTTATAAAATTATTGTCGCCCGTTGGTTTGGTGTATTTAACTTTTCTAGCTTTTTCTGTTCTTCCAGAGAAGCCATGGTGTAATGATAAAACGTTTAGAGAAAGGCTGTGCACTCAATACCTGTACTGTAGCTAAAGTTCATCTTTCAGTCCTATATGTAGCTCAGTCTGATATCGAACAAACAATAGGTCACAAATTATGCTGAAGACATTGATGACTGCATTTCTCTCTCTTTCATTTTAGATGCTGCAATCGATACAAAGAAGTCACAATTTACATCATAACCATCATAACAGAAAAAGGAGACGACTCCTCATCAGTGGCTCCAACAATGCGAACAGTAAATGGCATACTATTCTTGCCTGAAAACTCCACAAACCACCAGAAGACCTACATGACAGGTAACAAAACCTTAAAAACATACATTTTTTAACCAATACATGTTTCTTTCTTTTTCAGAATGTTTATTTGTTGCAGAATCCTCAGACGGAGAATAAAGAATTTCTGTAACAGAGTACTATCACCAACTATGCACTTTGAAAATTGGAAATTTAACTCCAAAATGAGACAATTTTGACCATATTTGAAGCAGTCAACTGCGAAAATCAGGTGAATATATTTAAGTGATATCTTGAAATTTTGACAGTGTGTCGTGTAATCCATGAAGGGTCATACTGAGTCATACTGACAGCTATATCTTTGTCAAGTATAGCCTGTCAAGAAGAGCCATTCAGACAACTTTTTCTGCCCTGAAAACAGGGGAGGGGGGGAGGAGGCGCCATGCACCACGCGAGTGAGACAAATTGACCTGAAGGGAAGTACCAGTGATGTGCACATATTTTTCAGGGAATTAACAACAAACATACGAAATAGTAAGTTGTATTTTTTAAGTCCAAAAGTAATCAAATCACCCCCTCTTTTATCAGGAATATTCAACAAATATGCAAGATGTCAACAGAATGTTTCAAACGTTTATTGAAACAATATATTTTCCCAGGGCTGTTTATTTTAAGAGATTGCATCATTTCCGAGTGCAACATTTCAAGATAGGTAATACTAAATCAAGTATTTACTTTAGCGATACCAACAACAACGACTAGCTAGGTTGATCCAGAATTAATTCTTCTCATTTTACCACCATTAAATAATGGCATTCTTTTATTCAGCTAATGAATAAATTGTTAAAAAATAATTGTCTCGCATTGGTTTGGTGTATTTAACTTTTCTAGCCTTTTCTCTTCTTCCAGAGAAGCCATGGTGTAATGATAAAACTTTTAGAGAAAGGCTGTGCACTCAATACCTGTACTCTAGCTAAAGTTCATCTTTCAGTCCTATATGTAGCTCAGCCTGTTATCGAACAAACAATAGGTCATAAATTATGCTGAAGACATTGATGACTGCATCTCTCTCTCTTTCATTTTAGATGCTGCAATCGATACAAAGAAGTCACAATATACATCATAACCATCATAACAGAAAAAGAAGATGACTCCTCATGAATGGCTCCAACAATGCGAACAGTAAATGACATACTATACTTGCCTGAAAACCCCACAAACCACCAGAAAACCTACATGACAGGTAACAAATCCTTAAAAACATATCTTTTTTAACCAATACATGTTTTCTTTCTTTTTCAGAATGTTTATTTGTTGCAGAATCCTCAGACGGAGAATAAAGAATTTCTATAACAGAGTACTATCACCAACTATGCACTTTAAAAATTGGAAATTTAACTCCAAAATGAGACAATTTTGACCATATTTGAAGCAGTCAACTGCGAAAATCACGTGAATATATTTAAGTGATATTTTGAAATTTTGACAGTGTGCCGTGTAATCCAGGAAGGGTCATAGTCAGTCATACTGACAGCTGTATCTTTGTCAAGTATAGCCCGTCAAGTATAGCCCTTCAGACAACTTTTTCTGTCCTGAAAACAGGGTAGGGAGGGGGAGGGAAAGGGGCGTCCTGCAACACACGAGAGAGACAAATTGACCTGAAGGGAAGTTCCCGTGATGTGCACATAATTTTCAGGGAATTAACAACAACAATACGAAATAGTAAATTGTATTTTTTAGATCCAAAAATCATCAAATCACCCTCTCTTTTATCAGGAATATTCAACAATTATGCAAGATGTCAATAGAATGTTTCAAACGTTTATTGATACAATATATTTTCCCAGGGCTGTTTATTTTAAGGGATTGCATCATTTCCGAGTGCAACATTTCAAGATAGGTAATACTAAATCAAGTATTTAGTTTAGCGATACCAACAACAACGACTAGCTAGGTTGATCCAGAATTAACTTTTCTCATTTTACCAGCATTAAATAATGGCATTCTTTTATCCAGCTAATGAATACACTGTTATAAAATAATTGTCGCCCATTGGTTTGGTGTATTTAACTTTTCTAGCCTTTTCTGTTCTTCCAGAGAAGCCATGGTGTAATGATAAAACTTTTAGAGAAAGGCTGTGCACTCAATACCTGTACTCTAGCTAAAGTTAATCTTTCAGTCCTATATGTAGCTCAGCTTGATATCGAACAAACAATAGGTCATAAATTATGCTGAAGACACTGATGACTGCATCTCTCTCTCTTTCATTTTTGATGCTGCAATCGATACAAAGAGGGAACAATATGCATCATAACCATCATAACAGAAAAAGAAGATGACTCCTCATGAATGGCTCCAACAATGCGAACAGTAAATGGCATACTATACTTGCCTGAAAACTCCACAAACCACCAGGAGACCTACATGACAGGTAACAAAACCATAAAAACATACATTTTTTAACCAATACATGTTTCTTTCTTTTTCAGAATGTTTATTTGTTGCAGAATCCTCAGACGGAGAATAAAGAATTTTTATAACAGAGTACTATCACCAACTATGCACTTTAAAAATTGGAAATTTAACTCCAAAATGAGACAATTTTGACCATATTTGAAGCAGTCAACTGCGAAAATCAGGTGAATATATTTGAGTGATATTTTGAAATTTTCACAGTGTGCCGTGTAATCCATGAAAGGTCATACTGAGTCATACTGACAGCTATATCTTTGTCAAGTATAGCCTGTCAAGTATAGCCCTTCAGACAACTTTTTCTGCCCTGAAAACGGGGGAGGGGGAGGGGAGGAGGCGTCATGCACCACACGAGAGAGACAAATTGACCTGAAGGGAAGTACCAGTGATGTGCACATATTTTTCAGGGTATTAGCAAAAAACATACGAAATAGTAAATTGTATTTTTTAGGTCCAAAAGTCATCAAATCACCACCTCTTTTATCAGGAATATTCAACAATTATGCAAGATGTCAATAGAATGTTTCAAACGTTTATTGAAACAATATATTTTCCCAGGGCTGTTTATTTTAAGAGATTGCATCATTTCCGAGTGCAACATTTCAAGATAGGTAATATTAAATCAAGAATTTAGTTTAGCGATACCAACAACAACGACTAGCTAGGTTGATCCAGAATTAACTCTTCTCATTTTACGACCATTAAATAATGGCATTCTTTTATTCAGCTAATGAATAAATTGTTATAAAATAATTGTCGCCCATTGGTTTGGTGTATTTAACTTTTCTAGCCTTTTCTTTTCTTCCAGAGAAGCCATGGTGTAATGATAAAACTTTTAGAGAAAGGCTGTGCACTCAATACCTGTACTCTAGCTAAAGTTCATCTTTCAGTCCTATATGTAGCTGAGCCTGATATCGATCAAACAATAGGTCATAAATTATGCTGAAGACATTGATGACTGCATCTCTCTCTCTCTTTCATTTTAGATGCTGCAATCGATACAAAGAAGTCACAATATGCATCCTAACCATCATAACAGAAAAAGAAGATGACTCCTCATGAATGGCTCCAACAATGCAAACAGTAAATGGCAGACTATACTTGCCTGAAAACTCCACAAACCACCAGAAGACCTACATCACAGGTAACAAAACCTTAAAAACATACATTTTTTAACCAATATATGTTTCTTTCTTTTTCAGAATGTTTATTTGTTGCAGAATCCTCAGACGGAGAATAAAGAATTTCTATAACAGAGTACTATCACCACCTATGCACTTTAAAAATTGGAAATTTAACTCCCAAATGAGACAATTTTGACCATATTTGAAGCAGTCAACTGCGAAAATCAGGTGAATATATTTAAATGATATTTTGAAATTTTCACAGTGTGCCATGTAATCCATGAAGGGTCATACTGAGTCATACTGACAGCTATATCTTTGTCAAGTATAGCCTGTCAAGTATAGCCCCTCAGACAACTTTTTCTGTCCTGAAAACAGGGTAGGGAGGGGGAGGGGAAGGGGCGTCATGCAACACACGAGAGAGTCAAATTGACCTGAAGGGAAGTTCCAGTGATGTGCACATATTTTTCAGGGAATTATCAACAACAATACGAAATAGTAAATTGTATTTTTTAGGTCCAAAAGTCATCAAATCACCCCCTCTTTTATCAGGAATATTCAACAATTATGCAAGATGTCAATAGAATGTTTCAAACGTTTATTGAAACAATATATTTTCCCAGGGCTGTTTATTTTAAGAGATTGCATCATTTCCGAGTGCAACATTTCAAGATAGATAATACTAAATCAAGTATTTAGTTTAGCGATACCAACAACAACGACTAGCTAGGTTGATCCAGAATTAACTCTTCTCATTTTACCAGCATTAAATAATGGCATTCTTTTCTTCAGCTAATGAATAAATTGTTATAAAATAATTGTCGCCCATTGGTTTGGTGTATTTAACTTTTCTAGCTTTTTCTGTTCTTCCAGAGAAGCCATGGTGTAATGATAAAACTTTTAGAGAAAGGCTGTGCACTCAATACCTGTACTCTAGCTAAAGTTCATCTTTCAGTCCTATATGTAGCTCAGCCTGATATCGAACAAACAATAGGTCATACATTATGCTGAAGACATTGATGACTGCATTTCTCTCTCTTTTATTTTAGATGCTGCAATCGATACAAAGAAGTCACAATTTACATCATAACCATCATAACAGAAAAAGAAGACGACTCCTCATGAATGGCTCCAACAATGCGAACAGTAAATGGCATACTATACTAGCCTGAAAACTCCACAAACCACCAGAAGACCTACATCACAGGTAACAAAACCTTAAAAACATACATTTTTTAACCAATACATGTTTTCTTTCTTTTTCAGAATGTTTATTTGTTGCAGAATCCTCAGACGGAGAATAAAGAATTTCTATAACAGAGTACATTCACCACCTATGCACTTTGGAAATTGGAAATTTAACTCCAAAATGAGACAATTTTGACCATATTTGAAGCAATCAACTGCGAAAATCAGGTGAATATACTTAAGGGATATTTTGAAATTTTGACAGTGTGCCGTGTAATCCAGGAAGGGTCATAGTGAGTCATACTGACAGCTATATCTTTGTCAAGTATAGCCCGTCAAGCATAGCCCTTCAGACAACTTTTTCTGCCCTGAAAACAGGGTAGGGAGAGGGGGGGGGGGGCGTCATGCAACACACAAGAGAGACAAATTGACCTGAAAGGAAGTTCCTGTGATGTGCACATATATTTTTATACCGTACCAATGACCCAGACTTAGCTGGTGCTAACTCTAACAAAACCAGGGCCAAACACAAATTTTGCCTCCCAATCCCCAAAATTTGCATCCAAAACAAAAAGAAATCATGTCCTAAAGGACCTCCATACTACGCCTCTACTGCGCATGCGCAGTGACGTAGTCGTCCCGAAATTGGCGCCAATTATCATTCTCTGTTTGGCCCTTCACCAGTCAACATCTCACTGATCTTTGTGCTTGTAAATCTCAGTTTAAAGGATGCCAGACACGTAATTTTTGGAGAAAATGTGATTCTAAGGAGGATAGAAGGAGGAGAGGAAAAAGAAGTGACAAAAAATAATCAGGGCTGTACTTAAAATTTTTTGATGAAATTATGTTAAGTTTCCTATTTTCGAGGCATGGGCCTCTTGTTGTCATTCTTGCTAATTGTTGCACTGCTTATTCAGTGTTTCCTCTCCCCTAGCCTTCTAAAGTACCCCCTTGCAATTCTTCCATGCTTTTGGCATATTTTTGAGAAATTTCATTTCTAAAATTTCCTGGGAGAGTTGCTTGGTTACAGAATGTTTTCTGTTATTTTCCCCATAGTTACGTTTTCACCCATGGGTGTATAACGTTTGTGTTCTGCATCTTCCATCTGATGTTCTACAGATTCTCCCCTGGGAGTCTCTGTTTTGCATCAGATAGAGTGTAATTGATGACTGATTCCGGGCCAGTTTTTTCAGTGCCTGGAGTCATGTTTTCTGGTGTTTTTACACTGTTTGTTTTCATTGGCAACAGCCTTTTTTGAGGGGGCTGTTTGCCTTTGCTGTAGTTTATCTCACTATATGATACATTTATATTATCCGAAAGTGTCTCATTAATTATTTTATATAAATTTAAAATTTTTGACCACACTTTGCCATCGGATCCATCGGGGCTCAACGTTACTTTTCAGCAACTTGGGCTTCGCTGAAAAAATATTTTTTCAAAATTATTTTGTTTCGCAATTGTTTTTTCATTTATTAATGGATCATGTTATTATGTATCTTTGTGTCAGGGGTTTTTGCGAGCAACTAGGACTTATTGTTGTTCTTTCACAATGAAGGGACGTTGTTCAAATTGTAATAGGAAGAAATCTTCCTCTGACTTTCATGATCTTTGTATTAATTGTAGTCAGTGTTCTCGCATTAATCCCTGTCCTATATGTGAACATTGGGATGAGAAACATTGGAAACGTGTGTCACGATATGTTGTTTCTGGAGAAAGAGTGATGCCGGCTCTTTCTCCGCAAGGTCACTCTACTCTCTCAGTTTCTATTTCAGAGGAACCAGAACAGGGTGATGTTTCCATGTTATCTTCTTCAAGTGTGCGTCCGTCGTCACAAATGAATTCAGAGCTAGCGGCAAAAGTGCTCATGGAGATTAGACAAATGTCGTCCGCTAGCTCGCCCGGTGTAGCGTCCATTCACCGAATGGTTCGGCAGCCGGGTTCGTCCGATGCGGTCCAAGAGGAAATTTTGGGTGATGCGAGCACTATAAACATAATAGATGCACACCCAGTGACGGCGGATAGTAAGCGAGAACGGAGGAAACCTTTTAGTCCGGTTCCTAGCTCGTCCAGGTCCAGCCGGGCCGCGAGCGAGAGAGGTCCCTCTCTCGTACAACAACATTTGTGACCAGATGTTGTGGTACAAAATGTGTCTTTAGCGGAGCATACGTCCGTCGCTCGGGACGCTCCGTTGTATAAGCAGTCCGCAGAGACTGTTAAGGCTTCCTCTTCTCGTCAGCGCACACGACCGCACCTTGGCTGCGTGACCGCCGATATATTACCAGCTTCGCCGATGAAGGATTCTTCGGCGACCAGGTCACACCATCCGGCAGCCAGGGATTCGAGACCGATGGTCTCTGGACGTTCGCATAGGAAAAGTATGCGGGAGCCATCTGATGCGGAGCTGCCCTCGGCGAAGCAGCGAAAGAATGCGCCTCCGCAGGTCTCGACGCCGGACATTCTTGTGCAGATAGCACAGCTTATCGCAGCATCCCAGCAGCCGACAGAAACGGTGTCGGATAGAGAATTATCCGACGGCGCTGGGTCGGTACGCTCCGCCGAAGCATCGGGAGCGGACGACCGGGAACATCATGAGGTCCGACCGGATGGTGAAAGGGATACCGATGACTTGGAGCTATCCCTTTCGGAACAACATAAAGCTGCCGTGGACTTCATCCGGCACTTTCTCCCTCAAGTTGTTCCGTCGGGCCAGACTGCTGCGCTTCCGGACAAGAGAATTATAGCGTCATTGGACTCTGAATTTTTTGAGCGGTTCAGGGACATCGCTCCCGAGTTTCCGTCGCAGTCCAATAATGTTGCTAGAACATTTGAATTATTGAACGACGCTGTATTTAAACTTGCTTCCAGGACGGGGAAAGCAGGTTTCTTGTCCGGTAATACTCTCAACCTGCCTTTCATTAATGCAAGGAATAAATTCGATACGGCAGGACAGGGTATACCGAGAGTTCCTCTGCGTATGGACGACGAGGCGGAAGACTTAGAGCTATCATTACCGTCGTCAGCTTCTATTCCAACCGCGGTGTTGGAAACAGCTATTGCGTCTAACAGAGCCAATTTAGATGCCTTATCTTACGCAGATCACCTTACTAAGGCGTTATCACTGCGCCTTCAAGGGGAAGAGTTTCAGGATATACAGTCCTCTTTAAGACTTCTTTCAAGGGCAGTAGCTTATTCCACGTGTAACTCCGCCCTTTCAGTGGCAAATCTGGAGTTGGTTAGACGTGACGCAGCCCTAGCTACATCCACACTAGTGGATTCTAAGGTGAAGAACTCTCTTAGAGTCGTTTCGGTCTCAGGAGAACTTCTCATTGACGGCAAGCTTTCCGCTATTTATGATAAAATTACAAAGAAAGCTAATGATTCTCTGTTGTTCAGATCTGCTCCTAAGAAGTCGGATACAGCAGACACGAATAAGACTGGCACTTCTGGGTCTAATGCGCCCAAGAGAGGTTCCTATAGAGGTTCCGGTGCGTCCTCTTGGTCTTATTCGAGAGACCGTCAGGATAGCGACTCTCGTTCGGGACGTCCTTCAGGCCGGGACAATCGTTCGGACGCCCCGAGGTCGACGAGGCGAGGTGCGGGTCGTGGAAGACGTGGTTTCTCCTACCGCAGGCCTCGCAGGTCCAGTAGGTGATGGCTTAAACCTCTATCGCGTTCCGGTTGGCGGAAGGTTGTCGAGTTTTTCACAAGAGTGGGCGTCGATTACGGACGACCCTTGGGTGAGAGGAGTGACTTCGGAAGGTCTGAAGATATCCTTCAAACGAAAGCCTCCATTAACTCGAAGTCCAAAGTGGACTCATCTTCCGTCAAATCCACAGAAAAGAGACGCTCTGTTATCAGAGGTGCAGTCCCTTTTAATGAAGAACGCGGTAGAGGTCGTAGAAAACCAGGAATCTCTGGGATTCTACAGCCATCTGTTTCTGGTTCCGAAACCAGACGGCTCGTTCCGTCCAGTCATAGATTTGAGCTGGATAAACAAGCTGATCGTCGCTCCGAAGTTTTATATGGAGACGATTCGATCGGTCAGAGCGAGTATTCGGGTGAACGATTATGCAACGAGCATAGGTCTCAAAGATGCGTACTTTCACGTCATGGTACATCCGACATTCCGAAAGTGTCTACGCTTCGCAGTCCTTGGAGTGGTGTATCAATTCCGGGCGATGTGCTTCGGATTGAATCTAGCACCCTGGGCTTTCACTCGGGTAATGAACTCGGTAATGATCTACTTCCGAGCTCTTTCGTCTGCGGTAACGTCGGCCTACCTGGACGACATTCTTCAGAGGTACGGCAACGAGTTAACGCTTCAGAACGATGTTCAGAATCTTCTTCTATTGCTCCGACGTCTCGGTTTTATAGTAAACGAGGAGAAGTCGGATCTGGTGCCGTCCAAGTCATTCACTCATCTGGGAATGAGCTTCGAGACGCACAACAATCTCGTTCGTCTGCCGTTAACCAGAGCGAAATTAGTCAGTTGTTACGCTCGCTATTGTCTGCACGCAGACAAAGTCACGGCGGCGAGAGAATTTATGAGACTGATAGGTCTGTGCGGAGCCGCCGCGGATCTCATTCCGATGGGGCGGTTACGCACACGTCTTCTTCAAATTTTCCTGACTCAGAATTGGAGTGTGAAAATTCATTCGCTCGATGTAGACGTTCTCTTGTCAGATCAAGTGAAACAAGAGATTCAGACTTGGGCAAACATTCAGTGGTTAACTCAAGGAGTTCCGGTGCAGTTGCCGGATCCGAGTTTTACCGTTATGACGGATGCCAGTCTAACAGGTTGGGGTGCATCATTAATCCCAACGGATTCGAGATGCCAGGGTCTTTGGGATCCGCAATTCCTGTGCAAGCACATAAACATCAAGGAAATGATGTCAATTTGGCTTGCGTTACGTCACTGGATGGACATTATTCAAGATGCTCATGTCCAAATCCTATCCGACAATACGACAGTAGTGGCGTATATACGGAATCAGGGAGGCACTCATTCAGTTCCGTTGTTCAATCTAACGGAAAGAATCCTTCTGTTTGCGTTAGAACATCACGTTCTTCTTTCGGTCCGTCACATACCGGGTCGTCTGAATGTGCTAGCAGACTCCCTTTCACGAAGGGGTCGTTTGTTGCCGTCGGAGTGGACTCTCAACAAACAAGTATTCAATCAGGTTTGCTACCAATGGGAACGGCCAATGATAGACTTATTTGCGACACATCTCAACAATCAGTTGCAGACGTATGTGTCTCCGTGTCCGGATCCAAGAGCATTTGCAGTAGACGCTCTGTCGATCCCTTGGGACGGAATGATAGGATATGCGTATCCTCCAGCGCCGTTAATTCAACAAGTATTGCTAAAGATAAAACAATCTCAATGCAAGATTCTGTTGGTAGCATCTCTGTCGCCACAGAGACCGTGGATAAATCTACTCAGGTGTCTGTTGTGGGACCTACCGTGGAAGCTTCCTCCACGAGAGGATCTACTTTCGCAGGGGAAATCGCGCCAACTCCATCACAACCCGCAAGGTCTCAACCTCCACGTTTTTCCGTTGTGCGGTCCTTCTTGCATGGCAAGCACTTTACAGGACGAGCAGTGGACGCGATTTCTTACTGTAGGAGGACCTCCTCTTCGCTAAACTATGCGGCTAAGTGGAAGGTTTTTCGTCGTTGGTGTAGGGATCATTCTGTAGATATATTTGATCCCTCTATACCAGACATTGCAAACTTTCTAGTATACTTGTTTGACGAAATCAAACTGCAGCCTGTTACTATAAAGGGTTATAGATCTATGTTATCTGATACCTATGCACATCATGATAGTTTACAAATTGGATCTAATGTCTCTTTATCGAAGTTGGTTAGAAACTTTTCGATAAATAGACCCAGAACTCTTAGATTAATTCCTAAGTGGAATTTAGCTTGGGTTCTCCTTAAATTGAAGGAAAAGCCATTGAACCTCTTGGGACAGTAGATTTCAAATTCTTATCTTATAAGACAGCTTTTCTCTTAGCTTTCTCTTCTGCCAGAAGAGTCAGTGAGCTTCATGCACTATCGGTGGATGATTCTCATTATCGTAGTGTTGGGAACACTATCACCTTCACTACTAATGTGGGTTTTTTAGCTAAGAATCAGGCTCCTAATAAATATCCGGAACCTATTGTTATTAAGGCTCTTCCGTCTTCAGACGGGCGTAGGCCTTTACTCTGTCCTGTTAGAGCACTACGTATCTATAAACAGAGATCTCAGTTTATCAGAAAGGGACGGAAACGTTTCTTTCTGTCTTTGATGCCTAATAGAAAGGACATTTCAGTCCATTCTATTGCTAGATGGATTCAGTTAACTATCCGTACTGCTTATGAAGATTTATCTTCTTCTCAGCAGTCTGTGCTTAAGATTTCTGGTCATGAAGTAAGAGCTCTTTCTACTTCCTGGGCTTATGCTAATAGTGTTGCTATTACAGATTTAATGAAGGCTGCTTATTGGTCTCAGCCATCCACATTTACGAATTTTTATCTCAGAAATATTGAGTCCATTTCTGGAGACCTGCATTGTTTAGGTCCGTTATCTGTTGCTCAGAATGTCGTCCACTAAACAGTTGCAACTATAGTTATGCAGGCTTTCTGTTCCGGCAGTGCTGGATGTTAATAGAGAACATGAATGTTATTGTGCTCAATTATTAAGGGTAGTGTATCTTTCTAATTTAATATTAAATAAGAAAGATACATGTAAAGCCTAATACTCCTTTTCTCCTTAAGGGGTTACCTCTTTACTATATAGTTGAGCTTATTTCGATTTTCCTCTATGTCCTAGGCCCTCCAGCCTGTTTACTTTTCAGCTAAGTCTGGGTCATTGGTACAGTATAAAAATGTTAAAAAATTTATAGTAATTTATATATTTTTTATACTTACCAATGACCCAGACGGGGATGGCCCTCCCTGGAGTTGGGAACTCTTGCCTCCCCGCTGAGTACATAGCGCTGACCAGGCACTGCCAGTAAGAATGATAATTGGCGCCAATTTCGGGACGACTGCGTCGCTGCGCATGCGCAGTAGAGGCGTAGTATGGAGGTCCTTTAGGACATGATTTCTTTTTGTTTTGGATGCAAATTTTGGGGATTGGGGGGCAAAATTTGTGTTTGGCCCTGGTTTTGTTAGAGTTAGCACCAGCTAAGTCTGGGTCATTGGTAAGTATAAAAAATATATAAATTACTATAAATTTTTTAACTTTTCAGGGAATTAACAACAACAATACGAAATAGTAAATTGTATTTTTTAGGTCCAAAAGTCATCAAATCACCCCCTCTTTTATCAGGAATATTCAACAATTATGCAAGATGTCAATAGAATGTTTCAAACGTTTATTGAAACAATATATTTTCCCAGGGTTGTTTATTTTAAGAGATTGCATCATTTCCGAGTGCAACATTTCAAGATAGGTAATACTAAATCAAGTATTTAGTTTAGCGATACAAACAACAACGACTATCTAGGTTGATCCAGAATTAACTCTTTTCATTTTACCAGCATTAAATAATGGCATTCTTTTATTCAGCTAATGAATAAATTGTTATAAAATAATTGTGGCCCGTTGGTTTGGTGTATTTAACTTTTCTAGCTTTTTCTGTTCTTCCAGAGAAGCCATGGTGTAATGATAAAACTTTTAGAGAAAGGCTGTGCACTCAATACCTGTACTCTAGCTAAAGTTCATCTTTCAGTCCTATATGTAGCTCAGCCTGATATCGAACAAACAATAGGTCATAAATTATGCTGAAGACATTGATGACTGCATTTCTCTCTCTTTCATTTTAGATGCTGCAATCGATACAAAGAAGTCACAATTTACATCATAACCATCATAACAGAAAAAGAAGACGACTCCTCATGAATGGCTCCAACAATGCGAACAGTAAATGGCATACTATACTTGCCTGAAAACTCCAAAACCACCAGAAGACCTACATCACAGGTAACAAAACCTTAAAAACATACATTTTTTAACCAATACATGTTTTCTTTCTTTTTCAGAATGTTTATTTGTTGCAGAATCCTCAGACGGAGAATAAAGAATTTCTATAACAGAGTACTATCACCATCTATGCACTTTGGAAATTGGAAATTTAACTCCAAAATGAGACAATTTTGACCATATTTGAAGCAATCAACTGCGAAAATCAGGTGAATATACTTAAGGGATATTTTGAAATTTTGACAGTGTGCCGTGTAATCCAGGAAGGGTCATAGTGAGTCATACTGACAGCTATATCTTTGTCAAGTATAGCCCGTCAAGTATAGCCCTTCAGACAACTTTCTCTGCACTGAAAACAGGGTAGGGAGAGAGGGGGCGTCGTGCAACACACAAGAGAGACAAATTGACCTGAAAGGAAGTTCCTGTGATGTGCACATATATTTTTATACTGTACCAATGACCCAGACATGGCTGGTGCTAATTCTTAAAATATAGGGCCAAACACAAATTTTGCCCCCCAATCCCCAAAATTTGCATCTAAAACTAAAGAAAACATGTCCTGAAAGGCCCTCCACACTTCGCCCCTACTGCGCATGCGCAGTGTCAAGGACGTTCCGAAATTGGCGCCATTAATCATTCTAAGTTTGGCCCTTCATCAGTTAACATCTGACTGATCTTTGTGCTTATAAATCTCAGTTTAAATGATGCCAGACACATAAATATTAGTGAAATGGTGATTCTAAGGAGGATAGAGAAGGAGGAGAGGAAAATAATGTGTGACAGAATATTATCAGGGCTATAACTTAAAAATTTTTAATGAAATTATGTTAAGTTACCTATTTTCAAGGCAGCAGCCATTTTGTTGTCATTCTGATTATTTAGTTACACTGTGTTTTTAAGTGTTTTCCTCTCTCCCTGTCCTTTAAGTTCCCCCTTGCTATTCTCCCATGCTTTTGGCATAGTTTTTGTAATTATTATTACTAAATTTTCTTGGGAGTTTTAGCTGAATAACAGAATGAATTCTGTTCTTTCCCCATGTTTACGTCTTCACCTACGGGTGGTTAGGCGTTGTGTTCTGCATCTACCATCTGATGTTCTGCAGTTTCTTCCCTGGATGTCTCTGTTTTGCATCAGATAGTGTATTTTTGGTAACTGATTTCGGGCCTGGGTGCCTGGAGTCTTATTTTAGTGTTTTTACACTCATTGTTTACATTTACAACAGCCCTCTGTGTGAGGGGGGGATTTCTAAAAAATAATATCTTGATGTTATTTTAATCATAACTAGATACATTATTATTGTTCGTAAGTGTTGAATAAATTGTTTAAAATATTTTTAAAATTTTTGTTCACACTTAGGCTTGGGATCCATTGGGGCTCAACGTTACTTTTCAGAAACTTGGGCTGTTCTGAAAAAATATTTTTTCAAAATATTTTGATTTCAATTATTTTTTCTATATTAATGGATCATATTATTATTATGTATTTTGATTGCCAGGGGTTAGTGCGAGTACCAGGACTTGTTTTCTTTTCACATTGAAAGGATATTGATCAATTGTTTTAAGAGGAAGTCTTCCTCTGACTTTATTATCATTCTATATGTGGTCAGTGTACTCGCATTAACTCCTGTTCTGTATCGTATGATTTCGATGACAATATGGGAAGCGTATGTCACGGTATGTTGTTGGGGATTTGGACACTCCGGTCCTTTCCCCGCAGGGTCACTCTACTTTATCAATTTCTATTTCAGACGATCAAGATTAGGGTGATGTATCTGTGATGTCTTCCAACAGTGTGCCTCCGTCGTCACAATTAATGAAGGGCTAGCGGAAAAGTGCTCATGTAAATACGCCAATTGCATAAGAGGACCCTAGTAGGTTCGACGGCCTTTGACGTCCGCTAGCTCGCCCGGTGTAGCGTCCATTCACCGAATGGTTCGGCAGCCGGGTTCGTCCGTTGCGGTCTAGAAGGAATTTTGGGGTGATGCGAGCACTATAAATTAACCTAATGCACACCCAGTGACGGCGGATCGGAGGGAGAACGCAGGAAGCCTTTTAGTCCGGTTCATAGCTCGTTCCGGTCCATCCGGACGGCAAGCGAGAGAGGCCCCTCTCTCGTTCAACAACATCTGGCCCCAGATGTTGTGGTACAAAATGTGTCGTAAGCGGAGCATACGTCCGTCGCTCGGGACGCTCCGTTGTATAGGCAGTCCGCTGAGACTGCTAAGGCTTCCTCTTCTCGTCAGCGCACACGACCGCACCTTGGCTGCGTGACCGCCGATATATTACCAGCTTCGCATTATATCAAGGATTCTTCGGCGACCAGGTCACACCATCCGGTAGCCAGGGACACGAGGTAGCCAGGGACACCATCCGGTAGCCAGGGACACGAGGCCTGCAGACTCCGGACGTTCGCATAGGAAGTGTGCGGGAGTCAACGTACACGGAGCTTCCGGCGGCAATGCATCGTAAGACCGCTACTGCACAGGCCTCGGGAACGGACGTGCTTTCCTTAATAGCACAGTTTATCGCAGCATCCCAGCATCAACTGAATCTGTCGCATATATTTTATCCGACGATGCTGGGTCGGGACGCTCCGCGGAAGCGGGTACGGACGTCCGAAAGTTTCGTCCGGTCCGACGGGATACCGAAAGGGATTCGGAGGATTTCGAGCTTTCCCTTTCGGAACAACATATGCTGTTGTGTATGTCATCTGACTTGGTCTTCTACAGCTTCTTTCGTCGGACCAGAATGCTGCGATGCCGGATAAGAAACTGATAGCGTCGGTGGTCTTAGAAATTTTTGGTTCGGTTCAGGAACATCGTCCCTCAGTTCCGACATAGTCCAATAATGTCACACAAACTTTCGAATTATTGAACGACGCTATATATATTATTATTTTATGCTTGCTAACCAAGCATTTCTGGTTTCTTGTTCGAAGAGTTATGGAGATGTTTTTCAAAAGTGTGCCTCTGTCGTCATAGTTAATGAAGAGTTAGCGGCAATAAGTGCTCATGGAATATGTCTATCGCCTACGGAGTGACATTCGCTAGCTCACCCGGTGTAGCGTACATTCATCGAATGGTTCGGCTGCCGGGTTCGTCCGTTGCTGTCTAGGAAGGAGATTTGGGTGATGCGAGCACTTTAATTACTTTAGTACTCACCCAGTGACGGCAGATTGAGGACAGATCGGAGGAAGCCTGTTAGTCCGGTTCCTGGCTTGTCCAGGTCCGTCCGGGCTGTGAGCGAGAGAGGTCCCTCTCTCGCCCAACAACATAGGGGACCGCATGTTGTGGTTCAGATATTTTACATTCGGAGCATATGTCCGTTGGTCGGGACGCTCCGTTATATTGACAGTCCGAGAGACTGTCCTTAATGCTTCCTCATCCTCACAGCAGGGCACACGACCGCACATTGGCTACGTGACCTCGAGTATCCGATCAGTTTCGGCATTCAGTAATTCCACTGCGAATAGGTCGCGCCATCCGGTAGCCAAGGGACACGAGGCCTATACACTCCGTTCGCTCGCATATTGGTAGTATGCACGGCGTAACGATCACGGAGCTTCCAGCGGCAATGCATCGTAAGACCGCTTCTCCTCAGGCCTCAGTGACGGACGTGCTATCCGAGTTAGCACAGTTATTTCGCAGCATCCCAGCAATTGACAGTTTCTCGGTCGAATCAGGAATTATCCGACCGCGCTGGGTCGGTGCGGTCCGCGGTTGCATCAGGTACGGACTACCGAACGCTTTATAGGGTCCGACAGGATGGCGAAAGGAATTCGAAAGATTTCGAGTTTTCCCTTTAGTAGTATCGGAAGATGCCTTTCATATCTTCTGGCATTATCTTCCAGTGATTATTATTTCGGACTTCATTGCTGCGATCTTGGATAAGAGACTTATAGCGTCATTGGACTCGGATTTTTCGATCGGTTCAGGGACATTGTCCCTGACTTACCGACGTAGTCCAATATTGTCATTACAACATGTATTTTATTTTTCGACGCTATATATATATATATATATACAAGCCTGCTACTAAGCATGATAGTTTAGTTTCTTGTCCGCGTTGCTCATTTCTGCCATTTTATCATTTATACTAATAGTTTATTTTGGCAGAGCAGGGCATACCGAGAGTTCATATGCGTCTAGACGGTGTGATTAAAGACTGCATATATTCTTTTTCGCCGTTTATGTCTTTTCCAGTTTCAATGTTGGGAACGACATTATGTATAGTAGACTTAACTTAGACGCTTTATTATACGCAATCCGCCTTACTGAGGCGTTATCATTACGTCTTCAAGAAAAGATTTACGGGATATTATTCTCAATGTAATTTCTTTTGAGGGCAGTAGTTTGTTCACGTATAACTCCGCCCTTCAGTGGCTGATTGGAGTTAGTTAGACGTGACGCAGCCCTAGCTACATCCACACGCGTGGATAGTAAGGTTAAGAACTCTCTCAGAGTCGCTTCGTTCTCGGAGGAACTTCTCTTCGACGGCAACTTTTCGGCAATCCATGAATTGCTCGAATTACACGTTCTCTTGTCTATCTAGTGTTACAAGAGATTCAGACTGGGGCAAACATTCGGTGGTTGACTCAGAGAGTGCCGCCGCAGTTGCCGGACCCGAGTGTGGCTGTTATGACGGTTGCCAGTCAAACAGATTGGGATATAATACTGATCCCTACGGATTCGAAGTGCCAGGGTCTTTGGGTTCCGCAGTCTTTTAGCAATCAGTTTTCTTCCGCGGAATAATGTTTTTTAGGCTTGCTTTATGTCATTGCATGAACATTATTCAGAAACGCATGCCCAAATTCCTGTCCTTTAATTCGACAGTAGTGGCGTATCTCCGGAACCAGGGAGGCACTCTTTCGTTTCCGTTATTCAATTTAATGGAAAGAATCCGTCTGTTGGTTATAGTACACCAAGTTCAGTTTTGGTCCGTCATATTCCGGGTCGTCTGATGGTTTTATCGGACTCCCGTTCTCTTACGGGTCGCTTGTTGCTGTCAGAATGGACTCTCAACAAACAAGTATTCAATCAGATTTGCTATCTATGGGAGCGCCCAATGATGATTTATTTATGACACAGCTTGCTAATCAATTGCAGACGTATGTGTTGGCTTGTCCAGATCTCTGAGCTAATATTGTTAACGCTCTATTGATCTATAGGACGGAATGTTAGGATACGCGTATCCTCCGGCGCTGTTGTTTTAGCAGGTATTGCTAAGATAAACAACCACAATACATTTCTGTTGATAGCATCTCTATCTTCACAGAGATCATGAGTAATTTACTCTCTTGTCTACTGTGGGTCTTAACATGAAATCTTCCTCTATGTGAGGATCTTTTTCACTGGGTAAATCGTGTCATCTTTATCACAACCAGCAAGGTCGCAACCTTCATGTATTCCGTTGTGTGGTCCGTATTGCATTGTAAGCACTGTACTGGACGAGCTTTGGACGCGATTTCTTACTATAGGAGATCCTCTTCTTCGCTATTCTATGCGGCTAAAGTGGAGGCTCTTCCGTCGTGGTGTAGGGATCTTTATGTTCATATTGTTGATCCCTCCATACTACTCATTGCTATTTTTTAGTATACTTGTTTCACAAGATCTACTGCAGCCTGTTATTATTTAGGTTATAGGTTTATGTTACCTCATACCTATGCATTCTACGATAGTTTACAATTGAGTCTTTTGTCTCTTTATCTAAGTCAGTTAGTAACTTTTTGATAAATAGACTTAGAATCTTTAGATTAAATTCCTATACGGATTTTAACTTCGGTTCTTATTTAGCTAAGTAATCATTTGAGCCTCTGGAAACAGTAGTTTTCAAATTCTGACCTTTTAGACAGTAATTCTGTTGGTTTCTCTTTTACTGTAGAGACAGTGAGTTTCATGCACTATCGATGGATGATTTTCACTTTCATAGTTTCGGAATCAATACTTCCGTTACTATTTAGGTTGGATTGTTGCATAAGAGTTAGGCTCCTATTATCCGGAACCTATTATTTTAAGGTCCTTCCGTCTTCGTATGGGCATAGGCCTTTACTCTTTCCGGGTACAGTTTATGTATTTATAAACAGATATCTGTTTATTACTATGGGCGTAAGCTTCTTCTGTCTTTCATGTCTAGTAGAAGGACGTTACGCTCCATTTTATTGTTAATGGATTCTATTAACTATCGGTACTGCTTATGGTATATCATTGACTTAGCAGTTTGTGCTTAAGATTTCGGCTCATGAAGTAAGAGTTCTTCTACTTCTTGGGCTTACATTAATAGTGTCGCTATTATAGATTTTTGAAGGCCGCTCTTTGCGCTCAGCCATCCACATTCATGAATTTTATCTCAGAAATATCGAGTCCATTTCTGGAGGCCTCTATTGTTAGGTCTATTATCTACTGCTCAGAATGTCATTCACTTAACAGTTGCTACTATAGCTAGGTAGGCTGTCTGTTTCGGCAGTGTCTCCGTTCGGCTGCCCTCTTCGCTCTGGGCTATTTGACCCAGGGCAAGAAAAAGGGGGGGGGGGTGTTCCCTTGGGTCACCTGTTTTACTATGAAAACAAGGGGATACCTCCTCCGGAGTTAGTAATTCTGAGCTGTTATTGGGATGGTTGTTTAGTGAGAAGTTTAGGTTTTTAAAATTCATTCAAGTCTTAGTTTTTAAAGTATAGCTTTTGAATATTGCATATGTCAACGGACATGATTATGCAATCCTCAGACACTTTTAGGAGTATAAGAGTCTCTATTCTCTAGACTTACTTTATTTATTGGCTTACTTCAAAAATTATTAGTATAAGGATTATATTGGATATTAATAGAGTACATGGATGTATGAAGCTCAATTTTGGAAGGTGTTGTATCTTTCTAATTTATCATAAATAAGAAAGATACATGTAAGGCCTATTACTTCTTTTTCCCTACAGGGGATGACTCTATTTTATTTTATTGAGCGTATTCCATTTTGCTCTATGTCCTTGGCCCTCCAGCCTTTTTACTATTCAGCTATGTCTGGGTCATTGGTACAGTATAAAAATGTTAAAAAATTTATAGTAATTTATATATTTTTTATACTTACCAATGACCCAGACGGGGATGGCCCTCCCAGGAGTTGGGAACTCTTGCCTCCCCGCTGAGTACATAGCGCTTACCAGGCACTGGTTATTAGAATGATTAATGGCGCCAATTTCTGAACGTCCTTGACACTGCGCATGCGCAGTAGGGGCGAAGTGTGGAGGGCCTTTCAGGACATGTTTTCTTTAGTTTTAGATGCAAATTTTGGGGATTGGGGGGCAAAATTTGTGTTTGGCCCTATATTTTAAGAGTTAGCACCAGCTATGTCTGGGTCATTGGTAAGTATAAAAAATATATAAATTACTATAAATTTTTTAACTTTTCAGGGAATTAACAACAACAATACGAAATAGTAAATTGTATTTTTTAGGTCCAAAAGTCTTCAAATCACCCCCTCTTTTATCAGGAATATTCAACAATTATGCAAGATGTCAATAGAATGTTTCAAACGTTTATTGAAACAATATATTTTCCCAGGGCTGTTTATTTTAAGAGATTGCATCATTTCCGAGTGCAACATTTCAAGATAGGTAATACTAAATCAAGTATTTAGTTTAGTGATACCAACAACAACGACTAGCTAGGTTGATCCAGAATTAACTCTTTTCATTTCACCAGCATGAAATAATGGCATTCTTTTATTCAGCAAATGAATAAACTGTTGTAAAATAATTGTTGCCCGCTGGTTTGGTGTATTTAACTTTTGTAGCCTTTTCTGTTCTTCCAGAGAAGCAATGGTGTAATGATATAACTTTTAGAGAAAGGCTGTGCACTCAATACCTGTACTCCAGCTAAAGTTCATCTTTCAGTCCTTTATGTAGCTCAGCCTGATATCGAACAAACAATAGGTCATGAATTATGCTGAAGACATTTATGACTGCATCTCTCTCTCTTTCATTTTAGATGCTGCAATCGACACAAAGAAGTCACAATATACATCATAACCATCATAACAGAAAAAGAAGACGACTCCTCATGAATGGCTCCAACAATGCGAACAGTAAATGGCATACTATACTTGCCTGGAAACTCCACAAACCACCAGAAGACCTACAGGACAGGTAAGAAAACCTTAAAAACATACATTTTTTAACCAATACATCTTTTCTTTCTTTTTCAGAATGTATATTTGTTGCAGAATCCTCAGACGGAGGATAAAGAATTTCTATAACAGAGTACTTTCTCCACCTATGCACTTTGGAAATTGGAAATTTAACTCCAAAATGAGACAATTTTGACCATATTTGAAGTAATCGACTGCGAAATTCAGGTGAATATACTTAAGTGATATTTTGAAATTTTAACAGTGTGCCGTGTAATCCAGGAAGGGTCATACTGAGTCATACTGACAGCTATATCTTTGTCAATTATAGCCCATCATGTATAGCTCTTCAGATAACTTTTTCTGCCGTGAAAACAGGGGAGGGAGAGGGGGAGGGGGAGGGGGGGCTTCATGCAACACACGAGAGAGACAAATTGACCTGAAGGGAAGTTCCAGTGATGTGCACATATTTTTCAGGGAATTAACAACAACAAAACGAAATAGTAAATTGTATTTTTTAGGTCCAAAAGTCATCAAATCACCCCCTCTTTTATTAGCAATATTCAACAATTATGCAAGATGTCAATAGAATGTTTCAAACGTTTATTGAAACAATATATTTTCCCAGGGCTGTTTATTTTAAGAGATTGCATCATTTCCGAGTGCAACATTTCAAGATGGGTAATACTAAATCAAGTATTTAGGTTAGCGATACAAACAACGACGACTATCTAGGTTGATCCAGAATTAACTCTTTTCATTTTACCAGCATTAAATAATGGCATTCTTTTATTCAACTAATGAATAAATTGTTATAAAATAATTGTCGCCCGTTGGTTTGGTGTATTTAACTTTTCTAGCCTTTTCTGTTCTTCCAGAGAAGCCATGGTGTAATGATAAAACTTTTAGAGAAAGGCTGTGCACTCAATACCTGTACTCTAGCTAAGGTTCATCTTTCAGTCCTATATGTAGCTCAGCCTGAAATCGAACAAACAATACGTCATAAATTATGCTGAAGACATTGATGACTGCATCTCTCTCTCTTTCATTTTAGATGCTGCAATCGATACAAAGAAGTCACAATTTACATCATAACCATCATAACAGAAAAAGAAGATGACTCCTCATGAATGGCTCCAACAATGCGAACAGTAAATGGCATACTATACTTGCCTGAAAACTCCACAAACCACCAGAAGACCTACATGACAGGTAACAAAACCTTAAAAACATACATTTTTTAACCAATACATGCTTCTTTCTTTTCCAGAATGTTTATTTGTTGCAGAATCCTCAGACGGAGAATAAAGAATTTCTATAACAGAGTACTATCACCAACTATGCACTT
Source organism: Pictodentalium vernedei (assembly GCA_031216915.1). Lineage (NCBI taxonomy): Eukaryota > Metazoa > Mollusca > Scaphopoda > Dentaliida > Dentaliidae > Pictodentalium > Pictodentalium vernedei. The sequence goes on from CM062295.1 coordinate 273,001,652, forward strand.
TAAAAATTGGAAATTTAACTCCAAAATGAGACAATTTTGACCATATTTGAAGCAGTCAACTGCGAAAATCAGATGAATATATTTAAGTGATATTTTGAAATTTTGACAGTGTGCTGTGTAGTCCATGAAGAGTCATACTGAGTCATACTGACAGCTATATCTTTGTCAAGTATAGCCTGTCAAGAATAGCCATTCAGACAATTTTTCTGCCCTGAAAACAGGGGAGAGGGGGGGGGGGCGTCATGCACCACACGAGAGAGACAAATTGACCTGAAGAGAAGTACCAGTGATGTGCACATATTTTTCAGGGAATTAACAACAAACATATGAAATAGTAAATTGTATTTTTTAAGTCCAAAAGTCATGAAATCACCCCCTCTTTTATCAGGAATTTTCAACAATTATGCAAGATGTCAACAGAATGTTTCAAACGTTTATTGAAACAATATATTGTCCCAGGGCTGTTTATTTTAAGAGATTGCATCATTTCCGAGGGCAACATTTCAAGATGGGTAATACTAAATCAAGTACTTAGTTTAGCGATACAAACAACAACGACTAGCTAGGTTGATCCAGAATTAACTCTTTTCATTTTACCAGCATTAAATAATGGCATTCTTTTATTCAGCTAATGAATAAATTGTTATAAAATAATTGTCGCCCGTTGGTTTGGTGTATTTAACTTTCCTAGCCTTTTCTGTTCTTCCAGAGAAGCCATGGTGTAATGATAAAACTTTTAGAGAAAGGCTGTTCACTCAATACCTGTACTCTAGCTAAAGTTCATCTTTCAGTCCTATATGTAGCTCAGCCTGAAATCGAACAAACAATACGTCATAAATTATGCTGAAGACATTGATGACTGCATCTCTCTCTCTTTCATTTTAGATGCTGCGATCGATACAAAGAAGTCACAATATACATCATAACCATCATAACAGAAAAAGAAGATGACTCCTCATGAATGGCTCCAACAATGCGAACAGTAAATGACATACTATACTTGCCTGAAAACCCCACAAACCACCAGAAAACTTACATGACAGGTAACAAATCCTTAAAAACATATCTTTTTTAACCAATACATGTTTTCTTTCTTTTTCAGAATGTTTATTTGTTGCAGAATCCTCAGACAGAGAATAAAGAATTTCTATAACAGAGTACTATCACCAACTATGCACTTTAAAAATTGGAAATTTAACTCCAAAATGAGACAATTTTGACCATATTTGAAGCAGTCAACTGCGAAAATCACGTGAATATATTTAAGTGATATTTTGAAATTTTGACAGTGTGCCGTGTAATCCAGGAAGGGTCATAGTCAGTCATACTGACAGCTGTATCTTTGTCAAGTATAGCCCGTCAAGTATAGCCCTTCAGACAACTTTTTCTGCCCTGAAAACAGGGGAGGGGGAGGGGGAGGGGATGAGGCGTCATGCACCACACGAGAGAGACAAATTTACCTGAAGGAAGTACCAGTGATATGCACATATTTTTCAGGGAATTAACAACAAAAATACGAAATAGTAAATTGTATTTTTTAGGTCCAAAAGTCATCAAATCACCCGCTCTTTTATCAGGAATATTCAACAATTATGCAAGATGTCAAAAGAATGTTTCAAACGTTTATTGAAACAATATATTTTCCCAGGGCTGTTTATTTTAAGAGATGACATCATTTCCGAGTGCAACATTTCAAGATGCGTAATAATAAATCAAGTATTTAGTTTAGCGATACAAACAACAACGACTAGCTAGGTTGATCCAGAATTAACTCTTTTCATTTTACCAGCATGAAATAATGGCATATTCTTTTATTCAGCTAATGAATAAATTGCTATAAAATTATTGTCGCCTGTTGGTTTGGTGTATTTAACTTTTCTAACCTTTTCTCTTCTTCCAGAGAAGCCATGGTGTAATGATAAAAGTTTTAGAGAAAGGCTGTGCACTCAATAACTGTACTCTAGCTAAAGTTCATCTTTCAGTCCTATATGTAGCTCAGCCTGATATCGAACAAACAATAGGTCATAAATTATGCTGAAGACATTGATGACTGCATCTCTCGCTCTTTCATTTTAGATGCTGCAATCGATACAAAGAAGTCACAATTTACATCATAACCATCATAACAGAAAAAGAAGACGACTCCTCATGAATGGCTCCAACAATGCGAACAGTAAATGGCATACTATACTTGCCTGAAAACTCCACAAACCACCAGAAGACCTACATCACAGGTACCAAAACCTTAAAAACATGCATTTTTAAACCAATACATGTTTTCTTTCTTTTTCAGAATGTTTATTTGTTGCAGAATCCTCAGACGGAGAATAAAGAATTTCTATAACAGAGTACTATCACCACCTATGCACTTTGGAAATTGGAAATTTAACTCCAAAATGAGACAATTTTGACCATATTTGAAGCAACCAACTGCGAAAATCAGGTGAATATATTTAAGTGATATTTTGAAATTTTGACAGTATGCTGTGTAATCCAGGAAGGGTCATAGTAAGTCATACTGACAGCTATATCTTTGTCAAGTATAGCCCGTCAAGTATAGGCCTTCACACAACTTTTTCTGCCCTGAAAACAGGGTAGGGGGAGGGGGAGTGGGGGAGCGTCATGCAACGCATGAGAGAGACAAATTGACCTGAACGGAAGTTCCAGTGATGTGCACATATTTTTCAGGGAATCAACAACAAAAATACGAAATAGTAAATTGTATTTTTTAAGTCCAAAATTCATCAAATCATCCCCTCTTTTATCAGGAATATTCAACAATTATGCAAGATGTCAATAGAATGTTTCAAACGTTTATTGAAACAATATATTTTCCCAGGGCTGTTCATTTTAAGAGATTGCATCATTTCCGAGTGCAACATTTCAAGATACGTAATACTAAATCAAGTATTTAGTTTAGAGATACCAACAACAACGACTAGCTAGGTTGATCCAGAATTAACTCTTTTCATTTCACCAGCATGAAATAATGGCATTCTTTTATTCAGCAAATGAATAAACTGTTATAAAATAATTGTCGCCCGTTGGTTTGGTGTATTTAACTTTTCTAGCCTTTTCTGTTCTTCCAGAGAAGCCATGGTGTAATGATAAAACTTTTAGAGAAAGGCCGTGCACTCAATACCTGTACTCCAGCTAAAGTTCATCTTTCAGTCCTTTATGTAGCTCAGCCTGATATCGAACAAACAGTAGGTCATAAATTATGCTGAAGACATTTATGACTTCATCTCTCTCTCTTTCATTTTAGATGCTGCAATCGATACAAAGAAGTCACAATTTACAGAATAACCATCATGACAGAAAAAGAAGACGACTCCTCATGAATGGCTCCAACAATGCGAACAGTATATGGCATACTATACTTGCCTGAAAACTCCACAAACCACCAGAAGACCTACATGACAGGTAACAACACCTTAAAAACATACATTATTTTTATACTGTACCAAAGACCCAGACATAGCTGGTGCTAACTCTTAAAATATAGGGCCAAACACAAATTTTGCCCCCCAATCCCCAAAATTTGCATCTAAAACCAAAGAAAACATGTCCTGAATGGCCCTCCACACTTCACCTCTACTGCGCATGCGCAGTGTCAAGGACGTTCCGAAATTGGCGCCATTAATCATTCTAATTTCGGCCCTTCATCAGTTAACATCTGACTGATCTTTGTGTTTGTAAATCTCAGTTTAAATGATGCCAGACACATAAATATTAGTGAAATGGTGATTCTAAGGAGGATAGAGAAGGAGGAGAGGAAAAATGTGTGACAGAATATTATCAGGGCTGTAACTTATAATTTTTTAATGAAATTATGTTAAGTTACCTATTTTCGAGGCAGCAGCCATTTTGTTGTCATTCTGGTTATTTAGTTACACTGATTTTTCAGTGTTTTCCTCTCTCCCTTTCCTTTAAGTCCCCTCTTGCTATTCTCCCATGCTTTTGGCATAGTTTCTGTAATTATTATTACTAAAATTTCTTGGGAGTTTTAGCTGAATAACAGAATGAATTCTGTTCTTTTCCCCATGTTTACGTCTTCACCTACGGGTGGTTAGGCGTTGTGTTCTGCATCTACCATCTGATGTTCTGCAGTTTCTTCCCTGGAAGTCTCTGTTTTGCATCAGATAGTGTATTTTTGGTAACTGATTCCGGGCCTACGTGCCTGGAGTCTTATTTTAGTGTTTTTACACTCACTGTTTACATTTACAACAGCCCTCTGTGTGAGGGGGGGGGGGGGGGATATACTTGTTTCACAAGATCTACTGCAGCCTGTTATTATTTAGGTTATAGGTTTATGTTACCTCATACCTATGCACTCTACGATAGTTTACAATTGAGTCTTTTGTCTCTTTATCTAAGTCAGTTAGTAACTTTTTGATAAATAGACTTAGAATCTTTAGATTAAATTCCTATATGGATTTTAACTTCGGTTCTTATTTAGCTAAGTAATCATTTGAGCCTCTGGAAACAGTAGTTTTCAAATTCTGACCTTTTAGACAGTAATTCTGTTGGTTCTCTTTTACTGTAGAGTCAGTGAGTTTCATGCACTATCGATGGATGATTTTCACTTTCGTAGTTTCGGAATCACTACTTCCGTTACTATTTAGGTTGGATTTTTGCATAAGAGTTACGCTCCTATTATCCGGAACCTATTATTTTAAGGTCCTTCCGTCTTCGTATGGGCATAGGCCTTTACTCTTTCCGGGTACAGTTTATGTATTTATAAACAGATATCTGTTTATTACTATGGGCGTAAGCTTCTTCTGTCTGTGATGCCTAGTAGAAGGACGTTACGCTCCATTTTATTGTTAATGGATTCTATTAACTATCGGTACTGCTTATGGTATATCATTGACTTAGCAGTTGTGCTTAAGATTTCGGCTCATAAAGTAAGAGTTCTTCTACTTCTTGGGCTTACATCAATAGTGTCGCTATTATAGATTTTTGAAGGCCGCTCATTGCGCTCAGCCATCCACATTCATGAATTTTATCTCAGAAATATCAAGTCCATTTCTGGAGGCCTCTATTGTTAGGTCTATTATCTACTGCTCAGAATGTCATTCACTTAACAGTTGCTACTATAGCCAGGTAGGCTGTCTGTTTCGGCAGTGTCTCCGTTCTGCTGCCCTCTTCGCTCTGGGCTATTTGACCCAGGGCAAGAAAAAGGGGTGGGGGTGGGGAGGGTGTTCCTTTGGGTCACCTGTTTTACTATGAAAACAAGGGGATACCTCCTCTGGAGTTAGTAATTCTGAGCTGTTATTGGGATGGTTGTTTAGTGAGAAGTTTAGGTTTTTAAAATTCATTCAAGTCTTAGGTTTTAAAGTATAGCTTTTGAATATTGCATATGTCAACGGACATGATTATGCAATCCTCAGACACTTTTAGGAGTATAAGAGTCTCTATTCTCTAGACTTACTTTATTTATTGGCTTACTTTAAAAATTATTAGTATAAGGATTATATTGGATATTAATAGAGTACATGGATGTATGAAGCTCAATTTTGGAAGGTGTTGTATCTTTCTAATTTATCATAAATAAGAAAGATACATGTAAGGCCTATTACTTCTTTTTCCCTACAGGGGATGACTCTATTTTATTTTATTGAGCGTATTGCATTTTGCTCTATGTCCTTGGCCCTCCAGCCGTTTTACTATTCAGCTATGTCTGGGTCATTGGTACAGTATAAAAATGTTAAAAAATTTATAGTAATTTATATATTTTTTATACTTACCAATGACCCAGACGGGGATGGCCCTCCCAGGAGTTGGGAACTCTTGCCTCCCCGCTGAGTACCTAGCGCTTACCAGGCACTGGTTATTAGAATGATTAATGGCGCCAATTTCGGAACGTCCTTGACACTGCGCATGCGCAGTGAGGGCGAAGTGTGGAGGGCCTTTCAGGACATGTTTTCTTTGGTTTTAGATGCAAATTTTGGGGATTGGGGGGCAAAATTTGTGTTTGGCCCTATATTTTAAGAGTTAGCACCAGCTATGTCTGCGTCATTGGTAAGTATAAAAAATATATAAATTACTATAAATTTTTTAACTTTTTAACCAATACATGTTTTCTTTCTTTTTCAGAAAGTTTATTTGTTGCAGAATCCTCAGACGGAGAATAAAGAATTTCTATAACAGAGTACTATCTCCACCTATGCATTTTGGAAATTGGTAATTAAACACCAAAATGAGACAATTTTGACCATATTTGAAGCAATCAACTGCGAAAATTTGGTGAATATATTTAAGTGATATTTTGAAATTTTGACAGTGTGCCGTGTAATCCAGGAAGGGACATACTGAGTCATACTGACAGCTATATCTTTGTCAAGTATAGCCTGTCAAGTATAGCCCTTCAGACAACTTTTTCTGCCCTGAAAACAGGGGAGGGGAAGGGGGGGGGGGGTGTCGTGCAACACGCGAGTGAGACAAATTGACCTGAAGGGAAGTACCAGTGATGTGCACATATTTTTCAGGGAATTAACAACAAAAATACGAAATGGTAAATTGTATTTTTTAGGTCCAAAAGTCATCAAATCACCCCCTCTTTTATCAGGAATATTCAACAATTATACAAGATGTCAATAGAATGTTTCACACGTTCATTGAAACAATATATTTTCCCAGGGCTGTTTATTTTAAGAGATTGCATCATTTCCGAGTGCAACATTTCAAGATACGTAATACTAAATCAAGTATTTAGTTTAGAGATACCAACAACAACGACTAGCTAGGTTGATCCAGAATTAACTCTTTTCATTTCACCAGCATGAAATAATGGCATTCTTTTATTCAGCAAATGAATAAACTGTTATAAAATAATTGTCGCCCGTTGGTTTGGTGTATTTAACTTTTGTAGCCTTTTCTGTTCTTCCAGAGAAGCCATGGTGTAATGATAAAACTTTTAGAGAAAGGCCGTGCACCCAATACCTGTACTCCAGCTAAAGTTCATCTTTCAGTCCTTTATGTAGCTCAGCCTGATATCGAACAAACAGTAGGTCATAAATTATGCTGAAGACATTTATGACTTCATCTCTCTCTCTTTCATTTTAGATGCTGCAATCGATACAAAGAAGTCACAATTTACAGAATAACCATCATGACAGAAAAAGAAGACGACTCCTCATGAATGGCTCCAACAATGCGAACAGTATATGGCATACTATACTTGCCTGAAAACTCCACAAACCACCAGAAGACCTACATGACAGGTAACAAAACCTTAAAAACATACATTATTTTTATACTGTACCAAAGACCCAGACATAGCTGGTGCTAACTCTTAAAATATAGGGCCAAACACAAATTTTGCCCCCCAATCCCCAAAATTTGCATCTAAAATCAAAGAAAACATGTCCTGAAAGGCCCTCCACACTTCGCCCCCACTGCGCATGCGCAGTGTCAAGGGCGTTCCGAAATTGGCGCCATTAATCATTCTAAGTTTGGCCCTTCATCAGTTAACATCTGACTGATCTTTGTGCTTATAAATCTCAGTTTAAATGATGCCAGACACATAAATATTAGTGAAATGGTGATTCTAAGGAGGATAGAGAAGGAGGAGAGGAAAAAAATGTGTGACAGAATATTATCAGGGCTGTAACTTAAAATTTTTTAATGAAATTATGTTAAGTTACCTATTTTCGAGGCAGCAGCCATTTTCTTGTCATTCTGATTATTTAGTTACACTGTTTTTTAAGTGTTTTTCTCTCTCCCTGTCCTTTAAGTCCCCCCTTGCTATTCTCCCATGCTCTTGGCATAGTTTTTGTAATTATTATTACTAAATTTTGTTGGGAGTTTTAGCTGAATAACAGAATGAATTCTGTTCTTTCCCCATGTTTACGTCTTCACCTACGGGTGGTTAGGCGTTCTGTTCTGCATCTACCATCTGATGTTCTGCAGTTTCTTCCCTGGAAGTCTCTGTTTTGCATCAGATAGTGTATTTTTGGTAACTGATTTCGGGCCTGGGTGCCTGGATTCTTATTTTAGTGTTTTTACACTCATTGTTTACATTTTCAACAGCCCTCTGTGTGAGGGGGGGATTTCTAAAAAATAATATCTTGATGTTATTTTAATCATAACTAGATACATTATTATTGTTCGTAAGTGTTGAATAAATTGTTTAAAATATTTTTAAAATTTTTGTCCACACTTAGGCTTGGGATCCATTGGGGCTCAACGTTACTTTTCAGAAACTTGGGCTGTTCTGAAAAAATATTTTTTCAAAATATTTTGATTTCAATTATTTTTTCTATATTAATGGATCATATTATTATTATGTATTTTGATTGCCAAGGGTTAGTGCGAGTACCAGGACTTGTTTTCGTTTCACATTGAAAGGATATTGATCATTTGTTTTAAGAGGAAGTCTTCCTCTGACTTTATTATCATTCTATATGTGGTCAGTGTACTCGCATTAACTCCTGTTCTGTATCGTATGATTTCGATGACAATATGGGAAGCGTATGTCACGGTATGTTATTGGGGATTTGGACACTCCGGTCCTTTCCCCGCAGGGTCACTCTACTTTATCAATTTCTATTTCAGACGATCAAGATTAGGGTGATGTATCCGTGATGTCTTCCAACAGTGTGCCTCCGTCGTCACAATTAATGAAGGGCTAGCGGAAAAGTGCTCATGTAAATACGCCAATTGCTCAAGAGGACCCTAGTAGGTTCGACGGCCTTTGACGTCCGCTAGCTCGCCCGGTGTAGCGTCCATTCACCGAATGGTTCGGCAGCCGGGTTCGTCCGTTGCGGTCTAGCAGGAATTTTGGGGTGATGCGAGCACTATAAATTAACTTAATGCACACCCAGTGACGGCGGATCGGAGGGAGAACGGAGGAAGCCTTTTAGTCCGGTTCATAGCTCGTTCCGGTCCATCCGGACGGCAAGCGAGAGAGGCCCCTCTCTCGTTCAACAACATCTGGCCCCAGATGTTGTGGTACAAAATGTGTCGCAAGCGGAGCATACGTCCGTCGCTCGGGACGCTCCGTTGTATAGGCAGTCCGCGGAGACTGCTAAGGCTTCCTCTTCTCGTCAGCGCACACGACCGCACCTTGGCTGCGAGACCGCCGATATAGTACCAGCTTCGCCGATCAAGGATTCTTCGGCGACCAGGTCACACCATCCGGTAGCCAGGGACACGAGGCCTGCAGACTCCGGACGTTCGCATAGGAAGTGTGCGGGAGTCAACGTTCACGGAGCTTCCGGCGGCAATGCATCGTAAGACCGCTACTGCACAGGCCTCGGGAACGGACGTGCTTTCCTTAATAGCACAGTTTATCGCAGCATCCCAGCATCAACTAAATCTGTCGCATATATTTTATCCGACGATGCTGGGTCGGGACGCTCCGCGGAAGCGGGTACGGACGTCCGAAAGTTTCATCCGGTCCGACGGGATACCGAAAGGGATTCGGAGGATTTCGAGCTTTCCCTTTCGGAACAACACATGCTGTTGTGTATGTCATCTGACTTGGTCTTCTACAGCTTCTTTCGTCGGACCAGAATGCTGCGATGCCGGATAAGAAACTGATAGCGTCGGTGGACTTAGAAATTTTTGGTTCGGTTCAGGGACATCGTCCCTCAGTTCCGACATAGTCCAATAATGTCACACAAACTTTCGAATTATTGAACGACGCTATATATATTATTATTTTATGCTTGCTAACCAAGCATTTCTGGTTTCTTGTTCGAAGAGTTATGGAGATGTCTTTCAAAAGTGTGCCTCTGTCGTCATTGTTAATGAAGAGCTAGCGGCAATAAGTGCTCATGGAATATGTCTATTGCCTACGGAGTGACATTCGCTAGCTCACCCGGTGTAGCGTACATTCATCGAATGGGTCGGCTGCCGGGTTCGTCCGTTGCGGTCTGGGAAGGAGATTTGGGTGATGCGAGCACTTTAATTACTTTGGTACTCACCCAGTGACGGCAGATTGAGGACAGATCGGAGGAAGCCTGTTAGTCCGGTTCCTGGCTTGTCCAGGTCCGTCCGGGCTGTGAGCGAGAGAGGGCCCTCTCTCGTTCAACAACATAGGGGACCGCATGTTGTGGTTCAGATATTTTACATTCGGAGCATATGTCCGTCGGTCGGGACGCTCCGTTATATTGACAGACCGAGAGACTGTCCTTGATGCTTCCTCATCCTCACAGCAGGGCACACGACCGCACATTGGCTACGTGACCTCGAGTTTCCGATCAGTTTCGGCATTCAGTGATTCCACGGCGAATAGGTCGCGCCATCCGGTAGCCAAGGGACACGAGGCCTATACACTCCGTTCGCTCGCATATTGATAGTATGCACGGGGTAACGATCACGGAGCTTCCAGCGGCAATGCATCGTAAGACCGCTTCTCCTCAGGCCTCAGTGACGGACGTGCTATCCGAGTTAGCACAGTTGTTTCGCAGCATCCCAGCAATTGACTGTTTCTCGGTCGAATCAGGAATTATCCGACGGCGCTGGGTCGGTGCGGTCCGCGGTTGCATCAGGTACGGACGACCGAACGCTTTATAGGGTCCGACAGGATGGCGAAAGGGATTTGAAAGATTTCGAGTTTTCCCTTTAGTAGTATCGGAAGATGCCTTTCATATCTTCTGGCATTATCTTCCAGTGATTGTTATTTCGGACTTCATTGCTGCGATCTTGGATAAGAGACTTATAGCGTCATTGGACTCGGATTTTTCGATCGGTTCAGGGACCTTGTCCCTGACTTACCGACGCAATCCAATATTGTCATTACAACATGTGTTTTATTTTTCGACGCTATATATATATATATACAAGCCTGCTACCAAGCATGATAGTTTAGTTTCTTGTCCGCGTTGCTCATTTCTGCCATTTTATCATTTATACGAATAGTTTATTTTGGCAGAGCAGGGCATACCGAGAGTTCATATGCGTCTAGAAGGTCTGATTTAAGACTGCATATATTCTTTTTCGCCGTTTATGTCTTTTCCAATTTCAATGTTGGGAACGACATGATGTATAGTAGACTTAACTTAGACGCTTTATCATACGTAATCCGCCTTACTGAGGCGTTATCATTACGTCTTCAAGAAAAGATTTACGGGATATTATTCTCAATGTAATTTCTTTTGAGGGCAGTGGTTTGTTCACGTATAACTCCGCCCTTCAGTGGCTGATTGGAGTTGGTTAGACGTGACGCAGCCCTAGCTACATCCACACGCGTGGATAGTAAGGTTAAGAACTCTCTCAGAGTCGCTTCGTTCTCGGAGAAGCTTCTCTTCGACGGCAACTTTTTGGCAATCCATGAATTGCTCGATTTACACGTTCTCTTGTCTATCTAGTGTTACAAGAGATTCAGACTGGGGCAAACATTCGGTGGTTGACTCAGAGAGTGCCACCGCAGTTGCCGGACCCGAGTGTGGCTGTTATGACGGTTGCCAGTCAAACAGATTGGGATATAATACTGATCCCTACGGATTCGAAGTGCCAGGGTCTTTGGGTTCCGCAGTCTCTTAGCAATCAGTTTTCTTCCGCGGAATAATGTTTTTTAGGCTTGCTTTATGTCATTGCATGAACATTATTCAGAAACGCATGCCCAAATTCCTGTCCTTTAATTCGACAGTAGTGGCGTATCTCCGGAACCAGAGAGGCACTCTTTCGTTTCCGTTATTCAATTTAATGGAAAGAATCCGTCTGTTGGTTATAGTACACCAAGTTCAGTTTTGGTCCGTCATATTCCGGGTCGTCTGATTGTTTTATCGGACTCCCGTTCTCTTACGGGTCGCTTGTTGCTGTCAGAATGGACTCTCAACAAACAAGTATTCAATCAGATTTGCTATCTATGGGAGCGCCCAATGATGATTTATTTATGACACAGCTTGCTAATCAATTGCAGACGTATGTGTTGGCTTGTCCAGATCTCTGAGCTAATGTTGTTAACGCTCTATTGATCTATAGGACGGAATGATAGGATACGCGTATCCTCCGGCGCTGTTGTTTCAGCAGGTATTGCTAAGATAAACAACCACAATACATTTCTGTTGATAGCATTTCTATCTTCACAGAGATCATGGGTAATTTACTCTCTTGTCTACTGTGGGTCTTAACGTGAAATCTTCCTCTATGTGAGGATCTTTTTTCACTGGGTAAATCGTGTCATCTTTATCACAACCCGCAAGGTCGTAACCTTCATGTATTCCGTTGTGTGGTCCGTATTGCATTGTAAGCACTGTACTGGACGAGCTTTGGACGCGATTTCTTACTATAGGAGATCCTCTTCTTCGCTATTCTATGCGGCTAAAGTAGAGGCTCTTCCGTCGTGGTGTAGGGATCATTATGTTCATATTGTGGATCCCTCCATACTACTCATTGCTATTTTTTAGTATACTTGTTTCACCAGATCTACTGCAGACTGTTATTATTTAGGTTATAGGTTAATGTTACCTCATACCTATGCACTCTACGATAGTTTACAATTGAGTCTTTTGTCTCTTTATCTAAGTCAGTTAGTAACTTTTGATAAATAGACTTAGAATCTTTAGATAAAATTCCTATATGGATTTTAACTTCGGTTCTTATTTAGCTAAGTAATCATTTGAGCCTCTGGAAACAGTAGTTTTCAAATTCTGACCTTTTAGACAGTAATTCTGTTGGTTCCTCTTTTACTGTAGAGTCAGTGAGTTTCATGCACTATCGATGGATGATTTTCACTTTCGTAGTTTCGGAATCACTACTTCCGTTACTATTTAGGTTGGATTGTTGAATAAGAGTTAGGCTCCTATTATCCGGAACCTATTATTTTAAGGTCCTTCCGTCTTCGTATGGGCATAGGCCTTTACTCTTTCCGGGTACAGTTTATGTATTTATAAACAGATATCTGTTTATTACTATGGGCGTAAACTTCTTCTGTCTTTGATGTCCAGTAGAAGGACGTTACGCTCCATTTTATTGTTAATAGATTCTATTAACTATCGGTACTGCTTATGGTATATCATTGACTTAGCAGTTGTGCTTAAGATTTCGGCTCATGAAGTAAGAGTTCTTCTACTTCTTGGGCTTACATTAATAGTGTCGCTATTATAGATTTTTGAAGGCTGCTCATTGCGCTCAGCCATCCACATTCATGAATTTTATCTCAGAAATATCGAGTCCATTTCTGGAGGCCTCTATTGTTAGGTCTATTATCTACTGCTCAGAATGTCATTCACTTAACAGTTGCTACTATAGCTAGGTAGGCTGTCTGTTTCGGCAGTGTCTCCGTTCGGCTGCCCTCTTCGCTCTGGGCTATTTGACCCAGGGCAAGAAAAAAGGGGGGGGGGAGGGTGTTCCCTTGGGTCACCTGTTTTACTAAGAAAACAAGGGGATACCTCCTCCGGAGTTAGTAATTCTGAGCTGTTATTGGGATGGTTGTTTAGTGAGAAGTTTAGGTTTTTAAAATTCATTCAAGTCTTAGTTTTTAAAGTATAGCTTTTGAATATTGCATATGTCAACGGACATGATTATGCAATCCTCAGACACTTTTAGGAGTATAAGAGTCTCTATTCTCTAGACTTACTTTATTTATTGGCTTACTTTAAAAATTATTAGTATAAGGATTATATTGGATATTAATAGAGTACATGGATGTATGAAGCTCAATTTTGGAAGGTGTTGTATCTTTCTAATTTATCATAAATAAGAAAGATACATGTAAGGCCTATTACTTCTCTTTCCCTACAGGGGATGACTCTATTTTATTTTATTGAGCATATTCCATTTTGCTCTATGTCCTTGGCCCTCCAGCCTTTTTACTATTCAGCTATGTCTGGGTCATTGGTACAGTATAAAAATGTTAAAAAATTTATAGTAATTTATATATTTTTTATACTTACCAATGACCCAGACGGGGATGGCCCTCCCTGGAGTTGGGAACTCTTGCCTCCCCGCTGAGTACATAGCGCTTACCAGGCACTGGTTATTAGAATGATTAATGGCGCCAATTTCAGAACGTCCTTGACACTGCGCATGCGCAGTGGGGGCGAAGTGTAGAGGGTCTTTCAGGACATGTTTTCTTTGATTTTAGATGCAAATTTTGGGGATTGGGGGGCAAAATTTGTGTTTGGCCCTATATTTTAAGAGTTAGCACCAGCTATGTCTGGGTCATTGGTAAGTATAAAAAATATATAAATTACTATAAATTTTTTAACTTTTAACCAATACATGTTTTCTTTCTTTTTCAGAATGTTTATTTGTTGCAGAATCCTCAGGCGGAGAGTACTATAACAGAGTACTACCACCACCTATGCACTTTGAAAATTGGAAATTGAACTCCAAAATGAGACAATTTTGACCATATTTGAAGCAATCAACTGCGAAAATCAGGTGGATATATTTAAGTGATATTTTGAAATTTTGAGGGTGTGTCGTGTAATCCAGGAAGGGTCATACTGAGTCATACTGACAGCTATATCTTTGTCATGTATAGCCCGTAAAGTATAGGCCTTCAGACAACATGTTCTGCCCTAAAAACAGGAGAGGGGAAGGGGGAGGGGGGGGGGGCGTCATGCAACAAACAAGAGGGAAAAATTGACCTGAAGGGAAGTTCCAGTGATGTGCACATATTTTTCAGGGAATTAAAAACAAAAATACGAAATAGTAAATTGTATTTTTTAGGTCCAAAAGTCATCAAATCACCCCCTCTTTTATCAGGAATATTCAACAATTATGCAAATTGTCAATAGAATGTTTCAAACGTTTATTGAAACAATAGATTTTCCCAGGGCTGTTTATTTTAAGAGATTGCATCATTTCCGAGTGCAACATTTCAAGATACGTAATACTAAATCAAGTATTTAGTTTAGCGATACAAACAACAACGACTAGCTAGGTTGATCCAAAATTAACTCTGTTCTTTTTAGCAGCATTAAATAATGGCATTCTTTTATTCAGCAAATGAATAAATTGTTATAAAATAATTGTCGCCCGTTGGGTGGGTGTATTTAACTTTTCTAGCCTTTTCTGTTCTTCCAGTGAAGCCGTGGTGTAATGATAAAACTTTTAGAGAAAGGCTGTGCACTCAATACCTGTACTCTAGCTAAAGTTAATCTTTCAGTCCTATATGTAGCTCAGCCTGATATCGAACAAACAATAGGTCCTAAATTATGCTGAAGACATTGATGACTGCATCTCTCTCTCTTTCATTTTAGATGCTGCAATCGATACAAAGAAGTCACAATATACATCATAACCATCATAACAGAAAAAGAAGACGACTCCTCATGAATGGCTCCAACAATGCGAACAGTAAATGGCATACTACACTTGCCTGAAAACTCCACAAACCACCAGAAGACCTACATGACAGGTAACAAAACCTTAAAAACATACATTTTTTAACCAATACATGTTTTCTTTCTTTTTCAGAATGTTTATTTGTTGCAGAATCCTCAGACGGAGAATAAAGAATTTCTATAACAGAGTACTATCACCACCTATGCATTTTGGAAATTGGTAATTAAACACCAAAATGAGACAATTTTGACCATATTTGAAGCAATCAACTGCGAAAATTAGGTGAATATATTTAAGTGATATTTTGAAATTTTGACAGTGTGCCGTGTAATCCAGGAAGAGACATACTGAGTCATACTGACAGCTATATCTTTGTCAAGTATAGCCTGTCAAGTATAGCCCCTCAGACAACTTTTTCTGCCCTGAAAACAGGGGAGGGGAAGTGGGGGGCGTCATGCAACACACGAGTGAGACAAATTGACCTGAAGGGAAGTACCAGTGATGTGCACATATTTTTCAGGGAATTAACAACAAAAATACGAAATGGTAAATTGTATTTTTTAGGTCCAAAAGTCATCAAATCACCCCCTCTTTTTATCAGGAATATTCAACAATTATACAAGATGTCAATAGAATGTTTCACACGTTCATTGAAACAATATATTTTCCCAGGGCTGTTTATTTTAAGAGATTGCATCATTTCCGAGTGCAACATTTCAAGATAGGTAATACTAAATCAAGTATTTAGTTTAGAGATACCAACAACAACGACTAGCTAGGTTGATCCAGAATTAACTCTTTTCATTTTACCAGCATTAAATAATGGCATTCTTTTATTCAACTAATGAATAAATTGTTATAAAATAATTGTCGCCCATTGGTTTGGTGTATTTAACTTTTCTAGCCTTTTCTGTTCTTTCAGAGAAGCCATGGTGTAATGATAAAACTTGTAGAGAAAGGCTGTGCACTGAATACCTGTACTCTAGCTAAAGTTCGTCTTTCAGTCCTATATGTAGCTCAGCCTGATATCGAACAAACAATAGGTCATAAATTATGCTGAAGACATTGATGACTGCATCTCTCTCTCTTTCATTTTAGACGCTGCAATCGATACAAAGAAGTCACAATATACATCATAACCATCATAACAGAAAAAGAAGACGACTCCTCATGAATGGCTCTAACAATGCGAACAGTAAATGGCATAGTATACTTGCCTGAAAACTCCACAAACCACCAGAAGACCTACATGACAGGTAACAAAACCTTAAAAACATACATTTTTTAACCAATACATGTTTTCTTTCTTTTTCAGAATGTTTATTTGTTGCAGAATCCTCAGACGGAGAATAAAGAATTCCTATAACAGAGTACTACCACCACCTATGCACTTTGAAAATTGGAAATTTAACTCCAAAATGAGACAATTTTGACCATATTTGAAGCAATCAACTGCGAAAATCAGGTGGATATATTTAAGTGATATTTTGAAATTTTGAGGGTGTGTCGTGTAATCCAGGAAGGGTCATACTGAGACATACTGACAGCTATATCTTTGTCAACTATAGCCCGTCAAGTATAGGCCTTCAGACAACATGTTCTGCCCTAAAAACAGGAGAGGGGAAGGGGGAGGGGGGGGGGGGGCGTCATGCAACAAACAAGAGGGAAAAATTGACCTGAAGGGAAGTTCCAGTGATGTGCACATATATTTTTATACTGTACCAATGACCCAGACTTAGCTGGTGCTAACTCCAACAAAACCAGGGCCAAACACAAATTTTGCCCCCCAATCCCCAAAATTTGCATCCAAAACAAAAAGAAATCATGTCCTAAAGGACCTCCATAGTACGCCTCTACTGCGCATGCGCAGTGACGCAGTCGTCCCGAAATTGGCGCCAATTATCATTCTCTGTTTGGCCCTTCATCAGTCAACATCTCACTGATCTTTGTGCTTGTAAATCTCAGTTTAAAGGATGCCAGACACGTAATTTTTGGAGAAAATGTGATTCTAAGGAGGATAGAAGGAGGAGAGGAAAAAAGAAGTGGCAAAAAAAAAAATAATCAGGGCTGTACTTAAAATTTTTTGATGAAATTTTGTTAAGTTGCCTATTTTCGAGGCATGGGCCTCTTGTTGTCATTCTTGCTAATTGTTGCACTGCTTATTCAGTGTTTCCTCTCCCCTAGCCTTCTAAAGTCCCCCCTGGCAATTCTCCCATGCTTTTGGCATATTTTTGAGAAGTTTCATTTCTAAAATTTCCTGGGAGAGTTGCTTGGTTACAGAATGTTTTCTGTTATTTTCCCCATAGTTACGTTTTCACCCATGGGTGTATAACGTTTGTGTTCTGCATCTTCCATCTGATGTTCTACAGATTCTCCCCTGGGAGTCTCTGTTTTGCATCAGATAGAGTGTAATTGATGACTGATTCCGGGCCAGTTTTTTCAGTGCCTGGAGTCATGTTTTCTAGTGTGTTTACACTGTTTGTTTTCATTGGCAACAGCCTTTTTTGAGGGGGGCTGTTTGCCTTTGTGGTAGTTTATCTCATTATAAGATACATTTATATTATCCGAAAGTGTCTCATTAATTATTTTATATAAATTTAAAATTTTTGACCACACTTTGCCATCGGATCCATCGGGGCTCAACGTTACTTTTCAGCAACTTGGGCTTCTCTGAAAAAATTTTTTTTCAAAATTATTTTGTTTTGCAATTGTTTTTTCATTTATTAATGGATCATGTTATTATGTATCTTTGTGTCAGGGGTTTTTGCGAGTAACTAGGACTTATTGTTGTTCTTTCACAATGAAGGGACATTGTTCAAATTGTAATAGGAAGAAATCTTCCTCTGACTTTCATGATCATTGTATTAATTGTAGTCAGTGTTCTCGCATTAATCCCTGTCCTATATGTGAACATTGGGATGAGAAACATTGGAAACGTGTGTCACGATATGTTGTTTCTGGAGAAAGAGCGATGCCGGCTCTTTCTCCACAAGGTCACTCTACTCTCTCAGTTTCTATTTCAGAGGAACCAGAACAGGGTGATGTTTCCATGTTATCTTCTTCAAGTGTGCGTCCGTCGTCACAAATGAATTCAGAGCTAGCGGCAAAAGTGCTCATGGGGATTAGACAAATGTCGTCCGCTAGCTCGCCCGGTGTAGCGTCCATTCACCGAATGGTTCGGCAGCCGGGTTCGTCCGATGCGGTCCAAGAGGAAATTTTGGGTGATGCGAGCACTATAAACATAATAGATGCACACCCAGTGACGGCGGATAGTAAACGAGAACGGAGGAAGCCTTTTAGTCCGGTTCCTAGCTCGTCCAGGTCCAGCCGGGCCGCGAGCGAGAGAGGTCCCTCTCTCGTACAACAACATCTGGGACCAGATGTTGTGGTACAAAATGTGTCTTTAGCGGAGCATACGTCCGTCGCTCGGGACGCTCCGTTGTATAAGCAGTCCGCAGAGACTGTTAAGGCTTCCTCTTCTCGTCAGCGCACACGACCGCACCTTGGCTGCGTGACCTCCGATATTTTACCAGCTTCGCCGATGAAGGATTCTTCGGCGACCAGGTCACACCATCCGACAGACAGGGATTCGAGACCGATGGACTCCGGACATTCGCATAGGAAAAGTATGCGGGAGCCATCTGATGCGGAGCTGCCCTCGGCGAATCAGCGAAAGACTGCGCCTCCGCAGGTCTCGACGTCGGACATTCTTGTGCAGATAGCACAGCTTATCGCAGCATCCCAGCAGCCGACAGAAACGGTGTCGGATCGAGAATTATCCGACGGCGCTGGGTCGGTACGCTCCGCCGAAGCATCGGGGGCGGACGACCGGGAACATCGGGAGGTCCGACCGGATGGTGAAAGGGATACGGATGAATTGGAGGTATCCCTTTCGGAACAACATAAAGCTGCCGTGGACTTCATCCGGCACTTTCTCCCTCAAGTTGTTCCGTCGGGCCAGACTGCTGCGCTTCCGGACAAGAGAATTATAGCGTCATTGGACTCTGAATTTTTTGAGCGGTTCAGGGACATCGCTCCCGAGTTTCCGTCGCAGTCCAATAATGTTGCAAGAACATTTGAATTATTGAACGACGCTATATTTAAACTTGCTTCCAGGACGGGGAAAGCAGGTTTCTTGTCCGCTAATACTCTTAACCTGCCTTTCATTAATGCAAGGAATAAATTCGATACGGCAGGACAGGGTATACCGAGAGTTCCTTTGCGTATGGACGACGAGGCGGAAGACTTAGAGCTATCATTACCGTCGTCAGCTTCTATTCCAACCGCGGTGTTGGAAACAGCTATTGCGTCTAACAGAGCCAATTTAGATGCCTTATCTTACGCAGATCACCTTACTAAGGCGTTATCACTGCGCCTTCAAGGGGAAGAGTTTCAGGATATACAATCCTCTTTAAGACTTCTTTCAAGGGCAGTAGCTTATTCCACGTGTAACTCCGCCCTTTCAGTGGCAAATCTGGAGTTGGTTAGACGTGACGCAGCCCTAGCTACATCCACACTAGTGGATTCTAAGGTGAAGAACTCTCTTAGAGTCGCTTCGGTCTCAGGAGAACTTCTCTTTGACGGCAAGCTTTCCGCTATTTATGATAAAATTAAAAAGAAAGCTAATGATTCTCTGTTGTTCAGATCCGCTCCTAAAAAGTCGGATACAGCAGACACGAATAAGACAGGCACTTCTGGGTCTAATGCGCCCAAGAGAGGTTCCTATAGAGGTTCCGGTGCGTCCTCTTGGTCTTATTCGAGAGACCGTCAGGATAGCGACTCTCGTTCGGGACGTCCTTCAGGCCGGGATAATCGGTCGGACGCCCCGAGGTCGACGAGGCGAGGTGCGGGTCGTGGAAGACGTGGTTTCTCCTACCGCAGGCCTCGCAGGTCCAGGAGGTGATGGCTTAAACCTCTATCGCGTTCCGGTTGGCGGAGGGTTGTCGAGTTTTTCACAAGAGTGGGCGTCGATTACGGACGACCCTTGGGTGAGAGGAGTGACTTCGGAAGGTCTAAAGATATCCTTCAAACGAAAGCCTCCATTAACTCGAAGTCCAAAGTGGACTCATCTTCCGTCAAATCCACAGAAAAGAGACGCTCTGTTATCAGAGGTGCAGTCTCTTTTAATGAAGAACGCGGTAGAGGTCGTAGAAAACCAGGAATCTCTGGGATTCTACAGCCATCTGTTTCTGGTTCCGAAACCAGACGGCTCGTTCCGTCCAGTCATAGATTTGAGCTGGATAAACAAGCTGATCGTCGCTCCGAAGTTTTATATGGAGACGATTCGATCGGTCAGAGCGAGTATTCGGGTGAACGATTATGCAACGAGCATAGATCTCAAAGATGCGTACTTTCACGTCATGGTACATCCGACATTCCGAAAGTATCTACGCTTCGCAGTCCTAGGAGTGGTGTATCAGTTCCGGGCCATGTGCTTTGGATTGAATCTAGCACCCTGGGCTTTCACTCGGGTAATGAACTCGGTAATGATCTACTTCCGAGCTCATTCGTCTGCGGTAACGTCGGCCTACCTGGACGACATTCTTCAGAGGTACGGCAACGAGTTAACGCTTCAGAACGATGTTCAGAATCTTCTTCTATTGCTCCGACGTCTCGGTTTCATAGTAAACGAGGAGAAGTCGGATCTGGTGTCGTCCAAGTCATTCACTCATCTGGGAATGAGCTTCGAGACGCACAACAATCTCGTTCGTCTGCCGTTAACCAGAGCGAAATTAGTCAGTTGTTACGCTCGCTATTGTCTGCACGCAGACAAAGTCACGGCGAGAGAATTTATGAGACTGATAGGTCTGTGCGGAGCCGCCGCGGATCTCATTCCGATGGGGCGGCTACGCACACGTCCTCTTCAAATTTTCCTGACTCAGAATTGGAGTGTGAAAATTCATTCGCTCGATGTAGACGTTCTCTTGTCAGATCAAGTGAAACAAGAGATTCAGACTTGGGCAAACATTCAGTGGTTAACTCAAGGAGTTCCGCTGCAGTTGCCGGATCCGAGTTTTACCGTTATGACGGATGCCAGTCAAACAGGTTGGGGTGCATCATTAATCCCAACGGATTCGAGATGCCAGGGTCTTTGGGATCCGCAATTCCTGTGCAAGCACATAAACATCAAGGAAATGATGTCAATTTGGCTTGCGTTACGTCACTGGATGGACATTATTCACGATGCTCATGTCCAAATCCTATCCGACAATACGACAGTAGTGGCGTATATACGGAATCAGGGAGGCACTCATTCAGTTCCGTTGTTCAATCTAACGGAAAGAATCCTTCTGTTTGCGTTAGAACGTCACGTTCTTCTTTCGGTCCGTCACATACCGGGTCGTCTGAATGTGCTAGCAGACTCCCTTTCACGAAAGGTTCGCTTGTTGCCGTCGGAGTGGACTCTCAACAAACAAGTATTCAATCAGATTTGCTACCAATGGGAACTGCCAATGATAGACTTATTTGCGACACATCTCAACAATCAGTTGCAGACGTATGTGTCCCCGTGTCCGGATCCAAGAGCATTTGCAGTAGACACTCTGTCGATCCCTTGGGACGGAATGATAGGATATGCGTACCCTCCAGCGCCGTTAATTCAACAAGTATTGCTAAAGATAAAACAATCTCAATGCAAGATTCTGTTGGTAGCATCTCTGTCGCCACAGAGACCGTGGATAAATCTACTCAGGTGTCTGTTGTGGGACCTACCGCGGAAGCTTCCTCCACGAGAGGATCTTCTTTCGCAGGGGAAATCGCGCCAACTCCATCACAACCCGCAAGGTCTCAACCTTCACGTTTTTCCGTTGTGCGGTCCTTCTTGCATGGCAAGCACTTTACAGGACGAGCAGTGGACGCGATTTCTAACTGTAGGAGGACCTCCTCTTCGCTAAACTATGCGGCTAAGTGGAAGGTTTTTCGTCGTTGGTGTAGGGATCATTCTGTAGATATATTTGATCCCTCTATACCAGACATTGCAAACTTTCTAGTATACTTGTTTGACGAAATCAAACTGCAGCCTGTTACTATAAAGGGTTATAGATCTATGTTATCTGATACCTATGCACATCATGATAGTTTACAAATTGGATCTAATGTCTCTTTATCGAAATTGGTTAGAAACTTTTCGATAAATAGACCCAGAACTCTTAGATTAATTCCTAAGTGGAATTTAGCTTGGGTTCTCCTTAAATTGAAGGAAAAGCCATTTGAACCTCTTGGGACAGTAGATTTCAAATTCTTATCTTATAAGACAGCTTTTCTCTTAGCTTTCTCTTCTGCCAGAAGAGTCAGTGAGCTTCATGCACTATCGGTGGATGATTCTCATTATCGTAGTGTTGGGAACACTATCACCTTCACTACTAATGTGGGTTTTTTAGCTAAGAATCAGGCTCCTAATAAATATCCGGAACCTATTGTTATTAAGGCTCTTCCGTCTTCAGACGGGCGTAGGCCTTTACTCTGTCCTGTTAGAGCACTACGTATCTATAAACAGAGATCTCAGTTTATCAGAAAGGGACGGAAACGTTTCTTTCTGTCTTTGATGCCTAATAGAAAGGACATTTCAGTCCATTCTATTGCTAGATGGATTCAGTTAACTATCCGTACTGCTTATGAAGATTTATCTTCTTCTCAGCAGTCTGTGCTTAAGATTTCTGCTCATGAAGTAAGAGCTCTTTCTACTTCCAGGGCTTATGCTAATAGTGTTGCTATTACAGATTTAATGAAGGCTGCTTATTGGTCTCAGCCATCCACATTTACGAATTTTTATCTCAGAAATATTGAGTCCATTTCTGGAGACCTGCATTGTTTAGGTCCGTTATCTGTTGCTCAGAATGTCGTCCACTAAACAGTTGCAACTATAGTTATGCAGGCTTTCTGTTCCGGCAGTGACTCCGTCCGGCTGCCCTCTTCGCTCTGGGCTATTTGACCCAGGGCAAGGGGAAGGGGGGGGGGGGGGGCGGGTGTTCCCTTAGGTCACCTGCTTTATAGTGAAAAGCAAGGGAATGCCTCCTCCAAGTCAGTATTTCTGAGTCGCTTCCGGGATGGTTTTAAAGTGTAATATTAATGTTTAATTTCATTCATGTCTTATTTTTAAAGTGTAGCTCGGTGTGAAGCATTTGTATATGTCAAGTGTCAAACGGGCTTTAATATACAATACTCGGACACTTTTAAATGATTATAAAGAGTCTCAATTCTCTGGACTACTTTATTTATTGGCTTGCTTTAAAAATAATTAGTATAAGGGTTATACTGGATGTTAATAGAGAACATGAATGTTATTGTGCTCAATTATTAAGGGTAGTGTATCTTTCTAATTTAATATTAAATAAGAAAGGTACATGTAAAGCCTAATACTCCTTTTCTCCTTAAGGGGTTACCTCTTACTATATAGTTGAGCTTATTGGATTTTCCTCTATGTCCTAGGCCCTCCAGCCTGTTTACTATTCAGCTAAGTCTGGGTCATTGGTACAGTATAAAAATGTTAAAAAATTTATAGTAATTTATATATTTTTTATACTTACCAATGACCCAGACGGGGATGGCCCTCCCTGGAGTTGGGAACTCTTGCCTCCCCGCTGAGTACATAGCGCTGACCAGGCACTGCCAGTAAGAATGATAATTGGCGCCAATTTCGGGACGACTGCGTCACTGCGCATGCGCAGTAGAGGCGTACTATGGAGGTCCTTTAGGACATGATTTCTTTTCGTTTTGGATGCAAATTTTGGGGATTGGGGGGCAAAATTTGTGTTTGGCCCTGGTTTTGTTAGAGTTAGCACCAGCTAAGTCTGGGTCATTGGTAAGTATAAAAAATATATAAATTACTATAAATTTTTTAACTTTTCAGGGAATTAAAAACAAAAATACGAAATAGTAAATTGTATTTTTTAGGTCCAAAAGTCATCAAATCACCCCCTCTTTTATCAGGAATATTCAACAATTATACAAGATGTCAATAGAATGTTTCACACGTTTATTGAAACAATATATTTTCCCAGGGCTGTTTATTTTAAGAGATTGCATCATTTCCGAGTGCAACATTTCAAGATAGGTAATAATAAATCAAGTATTTAGTTTAGCGATACGAACAACAACGACTAGCTAGGTTGATCCAGAATTAACTCTTCTCATTTTACCAGCATTAAATAATGGCTTTCTTTTATTTAGCTAATGAATAAATTGTTATAAAATAATTGTCGCCCATTGGTTTGGTGTATTTAACTTTTCTAGCCTTTTCTCTTCTTCCAGAGAAGCCATGGTGTAATGATACAACTTTTGGAGAAAGGCTGTGAACTCAATACTTGTACTCTAGCTAAAGTTCATCTTTTAGTCCTATATGTAGCTGAGCCTGATATCGAACAAACAATAGGTCATAAATTATGCTGAAGAGATTGGTGACTGCATCTCTCTCTCTTTCATTTTAGATGCTGCAATTGATACAAAGAAGTCACAATATACATCATAACAGAAAAAGAAGACGACTCCTCATCAATGGCTCCAACAACGCGAACAGTAAATGGCATACTATACTTGCCTGAAAACTCCACAAACCACCAGAAGACCTACATGACAGGTAACAAAACCTTAAAAACATACATTTTTTAACTAATACATGTTTTCTTTCTTTTTCAGAATGTTTATTTGTTGCAGAATCCTCAGACGGAAAATAATGAATTTCTATAACAGAGTACTATCACCACCTATGCACTTTAAAAATTGGAAACTTAACTCCAAAATGAGACAAATTTGGCCATATTTGAAACAGTCAACTGCGAAAATCAGGTGAATATATTTAAGTGATATTTTGAAATTTTGACAGTGTGCCGTGTAATCCATGAAGGGTCATACTGAGTCACACTGACAGCTATAACTTTGTCAAGTATAGCCTGTCAAGTATAACCCTTCGTACAACTTTTTCTGCCCTGAAAACAGGGGAGGGGGAGGGGAGGAGGCGTCATGCACCACACGAGAGAGACAAATTGACCTGAAGGGAAGTACAAGTGATGTGCACATATTTCTCAGGGAATTAACAACAAAAATACGAAATAGTAAATTGTATTTTTTAGGTCCAAAAGTCATCAAATCACCCCCTCTTTTATCAGGAATATTCAACAATTATGGAAGATGTCAATAGAATGTTTCAAACGTTTATTGAAACAATATATTTTCCCATGGCTGTTTATTTTAAGAGATTGCATCATTTCCGAGTGCAACATTTCAAGATACGTAATACTAAATCAAGTATTTAGTTTAGCGATACCAACAACAACGACTAGCTAGGTTGATCCAAAATTAACTCTGTTCTTTTTAGCAGCATTAAATAATGGCATTCTTTTATTCAGCAAATGAATAAATTGTTATAAAATAATTGTCGCCCGTTGGTTGGGTGTATTTAACTTTTCAAGCCTTTTCTGTTCTTCCAGTGAAGCCGTGGTGTAATGATAAAACTTTTAGAGAAAGGCTGTGCACTCAATACCTGTACTCTAGCTAAAGTTAATCTTTCAGTCCTATATGTAGCTCAGCCTGATATCGAACAAACAATAGGTCCTAAATTATGCTGAAGACATTGATGACTGCATCTCTCTCTCTTTCATTTTAGATGCTGCAATCGATACAAAGAAGTCACAATATACATCATAACCATCATAACAGAAAAAGAAGACGACTCCTCATGAATGGCTCCAACAATGCGAACAGTAAATGGCATACTACATTGCCTGAAAACTCCACAAACCACCAGAAGACCTACATGACAGGTAACAAAACCTTAAAAACATACATTTTTTAACCAATACATGTTTTCTTTCTTTTTCAGAATGTTTATTTGTTGCAGAATCCTCAGACGGAGAATAAAGAATTTCTATAACAGAGTACTATCACCACCTATGCATTTTGGAAATTGGTAATTAAACACCAAAATGAGACAATTTTGACCATATTTGAAGCAATCAGCTGCAAAAATTAGGTGAATATATTTAAGTGATATTTTGAAATTTTGACAGTGTGCCGTGTAATCCGGGAAGGGACATACTGAGTCATACTGACAGCTATATCTTTGTCAAGTATAGCCTGTCAAGTATAGCCCTTCAGACAACTTTTTCTGCCCTGAAAACAGGGGAGGGGAAGGGGGGGGGGGGCGTCATGCAACACACGAGTGAGACAAATTGACCTGAAGGGAAGTACCAGTGACGTGCACATATTTTTCAGGGAATTAACAACAAATATACGAAATGGTAAATTGTATTTTTTAGGTCCAAAAGTCATCAAATCACCCCCTCTTTTATCAGGAATATTCAACAATTATACAAGATGTCAATAGAATGTTTCACACGTTTATTGAAACAATATATTTTCCCAGGGCTGTTTATTTTAAGAGATTGCATCATTTCCGAGAGCAACATTTCAAGATAGGTAATAATAAATCAAGTATTTAGTTTAGCGATACCAACAACAACGACTAGCTAGTTTGATCCAGAATTAACTCTTCTCATTTTACCAGCATTAAATAATGGCATTCTTTTCTTCAGCTAATGAACAAATTGTTATAAAATAATTGTCGCCCATTGCTTTAGTGTATTTAACTTTTCTAGGCTTTTCTGTTCTTCCAGAGAAGCCATGGTGTAATGATAAAACTTTTAGAGAAAGGCTGTGCACTCAATACCTCTACTATAGCTAGAGTTCATCTTTCAGTCCTATATGTAGCTCAGCCTGATATCGAACAAACAATAGGTCATAAATTATGCTGAAGACATTGATGACTGCATCTCTCTCTCTTTCATTTTAGATGCTGCAATCGATACAACGAAGTCACAATATACATCTTAACCATCATAACAGAAAAAGAAGATGACTCCTCATGAATGGCTCCAACAATGCGAACAGTAAATGGCATACTATACTTGCCTGAAAGCTCCACAAACCACCAGAAGACCTACATGACGGGTAACAAAACCTTAAAAACATACATTTTTTAACCAATACATGTTTTCTTTCTTTCTCAGAATCTTTATTTGTTGCAGAATCCTCAGACGGAGAATAAATAATTCCTATAATAGAGTACTATCACCACCTATGCACTTTGAAAATTGGAAATTTAACTCCAAAATGAGACAATTTTGACCATATTTGAAGCAGTCACCTGCGAAAATCAGGTGAATATATTTAAGTGATATTTTGAAATTTTGACAGTGTGCCGTGTAATCCAGGAAGGGTCGTACTGAGTCATACTGACAGCTATTTCTTTGTCAAGTATAGCCCGTCAAGTATAGCCCTTCAGACAACTTTTTCTGCCCTGAAAACAGTGTAGAGGGAGGAGAGGGGGAGGGGCGTCATGCAACACACGACAAAGACAAATTGACCTGAAGGGAAGTTCCAGTGATGTGCACATATTTTTCAGGGAATTAAGAACAAAAATACGAAATAGTAAATTGTATTTTTTAGGTCCAAAAGTCATCAAATCACCCCCTCTTTTATCAGGAATATTCAACAATTATGCAAGATGTCAATAAAATGTTTCAAACGTTTATTGAAACAATATATTTTCCAAGGGCTGTTTATTTTAAGAGATTGCATCATTTCCGAGTGCAACATTTCAAGATAGGTAATTCTAAATCAAGTATTTAGTTCAGCGATACCAACAACAATGACTAGCTAGGTTGATCCAGAATTAACTCTTCTCATTTTACCAGCATTAAATAATGGCTTTCTTTTATTTAGCTAATGAATAAATTGTTATAAAATAATTGTCGCCCGTTGGTTTGGTGTATTTAACTTTTCTAGCCTTTTCTCTTCTTCCAGAGAAGCCATGGTGTAATGATACAACTTTTGGAGAAAGGCTGTGCACTCAATACCTGTACTCTAGCTAAAGTTCATCTTTTAGTCCTATATGTAGCTGAGCTTGATATCGAACAAACAATAGGTCATAAATTATGCTGAAGACATTGGTGACTGCATCTCTCTCTCTTTCATTTTAGATGCTGCAATTGATACAAAGAAGTCACAATATACATCATAACAGAAAGAGAAGACGACTCCTCATCAATGGCTCCAACAACGCGAACAGTAAATGGCATACTATACTTGCCTGAAAACTCCACAAACCACCAGAAGACCTACATGACAGGTAACAAAACCTTAAAAACATACATTTTTTAACTAATACATGTTTTCTTTCTTTTTCAGAATGTTTATTTGTTGCAGAATCCTCAGACGGAAAATAAATAATTTCTATAACAGAGTACTATCACCACCTATGCACTTTGAAAATTGGAAACTTAACTCCAAAATGAGACAATTTTGACCATATTTGAAACAGTCAACTGCGAAAATCAGGTGAATATATTTAAGTGATATTTTGAAATTTTGACAGTGTGCCGTGTAATCCATGAAGGGTCATACTGAGTCATACTGACAGCTATAACTTTGTCAAGTATAGCCTGTCAAGTATAACCCTTCGGACAACTTTTTCTGCCCTGAAAACAGGGGAGGGGGAGGGGAGGAGGCGTCATGCACCACACGAGAGAGACAAATTGACCTGAAGGGAAGTACCAGTGATGTGCACATATTTCTCAGGGAATTAACAACAAAAATACGAAATAGTAAATTGTGTTTTTTAGGTCCAAAAGTCATCAAATCACCCCCTCTTTTATCAGGAATATTCAACAATTATGCAAGATGTCAATAGAATGTTTCAAACGTTTATTGAAACAATATATTTTCCCATGGCTGTTTATTTTAAGAGATTGCATCATTTCCGAGTGCAACATTTCAAGATACGTAATACTAAATCAAGTATTTAGTTTAGCGATACCAACAACAACGACTAGCTAGGTTGATCCAAAATTAACTCTGTTCTTTTTAGCAGCATTAAATAATGGCATTCTTTTATTCAGCAAATGAATAAATTGTTATAAAATAATTGTCGCCCGTTGGTTGGGTGTATTTAACTTTTCAAGCCTTTTCTGTTCTTCCAGTGAAGCCGTGGTGTAATGATAAAACTTTTAGAGAAAGGCTGTGCACTCAATACCTGTACTCTAGCTAAAGTTAATCTTTCAGTCCTATATGTAGCTCAGCCTGATATCGAACAAACAATAGGTCCTAAATTATGCTGAAGACATTGATGACTGCATCTCTCTCTCTTTCATTTTAGATGCTGCAATCGATACAAAGAAGTCACAATATACATCATAACCATCATAACAGAAAAAGAAGACGACTCCTCATGAATGGCTCCAACAATGCGAACAGTAAATGGCATACTACATTGCCTGAAAACTCCACAAACCACCAGAAGACCTACATGACAGGTAACAAAACCTTAAAAACATACATTTTTTAACCAATACATGTTTTCTTTCTTTTTCAGAATGTTTATTTGTTGCAGAATCCTCAGACGGAGAATAAAGAATTTCTATAACAGAGTACTATCACCACCTATGCATTTTGGAAATTGGTAATTAAACACCAAAATGAGACAATTTTGACCATATTTGAAGCAATCAGCTGCAAAAATTAGGTGAATATATTTAAGTGATATTTTGAAATTTTGACAGTGTGCCGTGTAATCCGGGAAGGGACATACTGAGTCATACTGACAGCTATATCTTTGTCAAGTATAGCCTGTCAAGTATAGCCCTTCAGACAACTTTTTCTGCCCTGAAAACAGGGGAGGGGAAGGGGGGGGGGGCGTCATGCAACACACGAGTGAGACAAATTGACCTGAAGGGAAGTACCAGTGACGTGCACATATTTTTCAGGGAATTAACAACAAATATACGAAATGGTAAATTGTATTTTTTAGGTCCAAAAGTCATCAAATCACCCCCTCTTTTATCAGGAATATTCAACAATTATACAAGATGTCAATAGAATGTTTCACACGTTTATTGAAACAATATATTTTCCCAGGGCTGTTTATTTTAAGAGATTGCATCATTTCCGAGAGCAACATTTCAAGATAGGTAATAATAAATCAAGTATTTAGTTTAGCGATACCAACAACAACGACTAGCTAGTTTGATCCAGAATTAACTCTTCTCATTTTACCAGCATTAAATAATGGCATTCTTTTCTTCAGCTAATGAACAAATTGTTATAAAATAATTGTCGCCCATTGCTTTAGTGTATTTAACTTTTCTAGGCTTTTCTGTTCTTCCAGAGAAGCCATGGTGTAATGATAAAACTTTTAGAGAAAGGCTGTGCACTCAATACCTCTACTATAGCTAGAGTTCATCTTTCAGTCCTATATGTAGCTCAGCCTGATATCGAACAAACAATAGGTCATAAATTATGCTGAAGACATTGATGACTGCATCTCTCTCTCTTTCATTTTAGATGCTGCAATCGATACAACGAAGTCACAATATACATCTTAACCATCATAACAGAAAAAGAAGATGACTCCTCATGAATGGCTCCAACAATGCGAACAGTAAATGGCATACTATACTTGCCTGAAAGCTCCACAAACCACCAGAAGACCTACATGACGGGTAACAAAACCTTAAAAACATACATTTTTTAACCAATACATGTTTTCTTTCTTTCTCAGAATCTTTATTTGTTGCAGAATCCTCAGACGGAGAATAAATAATTCCTATAATAGAGTACTATCACCACCTATGCACTTTGAAAATTGGAAATTTAACTCCAAAATGAGACAATTTTGACCATATTTGAAGCAGTCACCTGCGAAAATCAGGTGAATATATTTAAGTGATATTTTGAAATTTTGACAGTGTGCCGTGTAATCCAGGAAGGGTCGTACTGAGTCATACTGACAGCTATTTCTTTGTCAAGTATAGCCCGTCAAGTATAGCCCTTCAGACAACTTTTTCTGCCCTGAAAACAGTGTAGAGGGAGGAGAGGGGGAGGGGCGTCATGCAACACACGACAAAGACAAATTGACCTGAAGGGAAGTTCCAGTGATGTGCACATATTTTTCAGGGAATTAAGAACAAAAATACGAAATAGTAAATTGTATTTTTTAGGTCCAAAAGTCATCAAATCACCCCCTCTTTTATCAGGAATATTCAACAATTATGCAAGATGTCAATAAAATGTTTCAAACGTTTATTGAAACAATATATTTTCCAAGGGCTGTTTATTTTAAGAGATTGCATCATTTCCGAGTGCAACATTTCAAGATAGGTAATTCTAAATCAAGTATTTAGTTCAGCGATACCAACAACAATGACTAGCTAGGTTGATCCAGAATTAACTCTTCTCATTTTACCAGCATTAAATAATGGCTTTCTTTTATTTAGCTAATGAATAAATTGTTATAAAATAATTGTCGCCCGTTGGTTTGGTGTATTTAACTTTTCTAGCCTTTTCTCTTCTTCCAGAGAAGCCATGGTGTAATGATACAACTTTTGGAGAAAGGCTGTGCACTCAATACCTGTACTCTAGCTAAAGTTCATCTTTTAGTCCTATATGTAGCTGAGCTTGATATCGAACAAACAATAGGTCATAAATTATGCTGAAGACATTGGTGACTGCATCTCTCTCTCTTTCATTTTAGATGCTGCAATTGATACAAAGAAGTCACAATATACATCATAACAGAAAGAGAAGACGACTCCTCATCAATGGCTCCAACAACGCGAACAGTAAATGGCATACTATACTTGCCTGAAAACTCCACAAACCACCAGAAGACCTACATGACAGGTAACAAAACCTTAAAAACATACATTTTTTAACTAATACATGTTTTCTTTCTTTTTCAGAATGTTTATTTGTTGCAGAATCCTCAGACGGAAAATAAATAATTTCTATAACAGAGTACTATCACCACCTATGCACTTTGAAAATTGGAAACTTAACTCCAAAATGAGACAATTTTGACCATATTTGAAACAGTCAACTGCGAAAATCAGGTGAATATATTTAAGTGATATTTTGAAATTTTGACAGTGTGCCGTGTAATCCATGAAGGGTCATACTGAGTCATACTGACAGCTATAACTTTGTCAAGTATAGCCTGTCAAGTATAACCCTTCGGACAACTTTTTCTGCCCTGAAAACAGGGGAGGGGGAGGGGAGGAGGCGTCATGCACCACACGAGAGAGACAAATTGACCTGAAGGGAAGTACCAGTGATGTGCACATATTTCTCAGGGAATTAACAACAAAAATACGAAATAGTAAATTGTGTTTTTTAGGTCCAAAAGTCATCAAATCACCCCCTCTTTTATCAGGAATATTCAACAATTATGCAAGATGTCAATAGAATGTTTCAAACGTTTATTGAAACAATATATTTTCCCATGGCTGTTTATTTTAAGAGATTGCATCATTTCCGAGTGCAACATTTCAAGATACGTAATACTAAATCAAGTATTTAGTTTAGCGATACCAACAACAACGACTAGCTAGGTTGATCCAAAATTAACTCTGTTCTTTTTAGCAGCATTAAATAATGGCATTCTTTTATTCAGCAAATGAATAAATTGTTATAAAATAATTGTCGCCCGTTGGTTGGGTGTATTTAACTTTTCAAGCCTTTTCTGTTCTTCCAGTGAAGCCGTGGTGTAATGATAAAACTTTTAGAGAAAGGCTGTGCACTCAATACCTGTACTCTAGCTAAAGTTAATCTTTCAGTCCTATATGTAGCTCAGCCTGATATCGAACAAACAATAGGTCCTAAATTATGCTGAAGACATTGATGACTGCATCTCTCTCTCTTTCATTTTAGATGCTGCAATCGATACAAAGAAGTCACAATATACATCATAACCATCATAACAGAAAAAGAAGACGACTCCTCATGAATGGCTCCAACAATGCGAACAGTAAATGGCATACTACATTGCCTGAAAACTCCACAAACCACCAGAAGACCTACATGACAGGTAACAAAACCTTAAAAACATACATTTTTTAACCAATACATGTTTTCTTTCTTTTTCAGAATGTTTATTTGTTGCAGAATCCTCAGACGGAGAATAAAGAATTTCTATAACAGAGTACTATCACCACCTATGCATTTTGGAAATTGGTAATTAAACACCAAAATGAGACAATTTTGACCATATTTGAAGCAATCAGCTGCAAAAATTAGGTGAATATATTTAAGTGATATTTTGAAATTTTGACAGTGTGCCGTGTAATCCGGGAAGGGACATACTGAGTCATACTGACAGCTATATCTTTGTCAAGTATAGCCTGTCAAGTATAGCCCTTCAGACAACTTTTTCTGCCCTGAAAACAGGGGAGGGGAAGGGGGGGGGGCGTCATGCAACACACGAGTGAGACAAATTGACCTGAAGGGAAGTACCAGTGACGTGCACATATTTTTCAGGGAATTAACAACAAATATACGAAATGGTAAATTGTATTTTTTAGGTCCAAAAGTCATCAAATCACCCCCTCTTTTATCAGGAATATTCAACAATTATACAAGATGTCAATAGAATGTTTCACACGTTTATTGAAACAATATATTTTCCCAGGGCTGTTTATTTTAAGAGATTGCATCATTTCCGAGAGCAACATTTCAAGATAGGTAATAATAAATCAAGTATTTAGTTTAGCGATACCAACAACAACGACTAGCTAGTTTGATCCAGAATTAACTCTTCTCATTTTACCAGCATTAAATAATGGCATTCTTTTCTTCAGCTAATGAACAAATTGTTATAAAATAATTGTCGCCCATTGCTTTAGTGTATTTAACTTTTCTAGGCTTTTCTGTTCTTCCAGAGAAGCCATGGTGTAATGATAAAACTTTTAGAGAAAGGCTGTGCACTCAATACCTCTACTATAGCTAGAGTTCATCTTTCAGTCCTATATGTAGCTCAGCCTGATATCGAACAAACAATAGGTCATAAATTATGCTGAAGACATTGATGACTGCATCTCTCTCTCTTTCATTTTAGATGCTGCAATCGATACAACGAAGTCACAATATACATCTTAACCATCATAACAGAAAAAGAAGATGACTCCTCATGAATGGCTCCAACAATGCGAACAGTAAATGGCATACTATACTTGCCTGAAAGCTCCACAAACCACCAGAAGACCTACATGACGGGTAACAAAACCTTAAAAACATACATTTTTTAACCAATACATGTTTTCTTTCTTTCTCAGAATCTTTATTTGTTGCAGAATCCTCAGACGGAGAATAAATAATTCCTATAATAGAGTACTATCACCACCTATGCACTTTGAAAATTGGAAATTTAACTCCAAAATGAGACAATTTTGACCATATTTGAAGCTGTCACCTGCGAAAATCAGGTGAATATATTTAAGTGATATTTTGAAATTTTGACAGTGTGCCGTGTAATCCAGGAAGGGTCGTACTGAGTCATACTGACAGCTATTTCTTTGTCAAGTATAGCCCGTCAAGTATAGCCCTTCAGACAACTTTTTCTGCCCTGAAAACAGTGTAGAGGGAGGAGAGGGGGAGGGGCGTCATGCAACACACGACAAAGACAAATTGACCTGAAGGGAAGTTCCAGTGATGTGCACATATTTTTCAGGGAATTAAGAACAAAAATACGAAATAGTAAATTGTATTTTTTAGGTCCAAAAGTCATCAAATCACCCCCTCTTTTATCAGGAATATTCAACAATTATGCAAGATGTCAATAAAATGTTTCAAACGTTTATTGAAACAATATATTTTCCAAGGGCTGTTTATTTTAAGAGATTGCATCATTTCCGAGTGCAACATTTCAAGATAGGTAATTCTAAATCAAGTATTTAGTTCAGCGATACCAACAACAATGACTAGCTAGGTTGATCCAGAATTAACTCTTCTCATTTTACCAGCATTAAATAATGGCTTTCTTTTATTTAGCTAATGAATAAATTGTTATAAAATAATTGTCGCCCGTTGGTTTGGTGTATTTAACTTTTCTAGCCTTTTCTCTTCTTCCAGAGAAGCCATGGTGTAATGATACAACTTTTGGAGAAAGGCTGTGCACTCAATACCTGTACTCTAGCTAAAGTTCATCTTTTAGTCCTATATGTAGCTGAGCTTGATATCGAACAAACAATAGGTCATAAATTATGCTGAAGACATTGGTGACTGCATCTCTCTCTCTTTCATTTTAGATGCTGCAATTGATACAAAGAAGTCACAATATACATCATAACAGAAAGAGAAGACGACTCCTCATCAATGGCTCCAACAACGCGAACAGTAAATGGCATACTATACTTGCCTGAAAACTCCACAAACCACCAGAAGACCTACATGACAGGTAACAAAACCTTAAAAACATACATTTTTTAACTAATACATGTTTTCTTTCTTTTTCAGAATGTTTATTTGTTGCAGAATCCTCAGACGGAAAATAAATAATTTCTATAACAGAGTACTATCACCACCTATGCACTTTGAAAATTGGAAACTTAACTCCAAAATGAGACAATTTTGACCATATTTGAAACAGTCAACTGCGAAAATCAGGTGAATATATTTAAGTGATATTTTGAAATTTTGACAGTGTGCCGTGTAATCCATGAAGGGTCATACTGAGTCATACTGACAGCTATAACTTTGTCAAGTATAGCCTGTCAAGTATAACCCTTCGGACAACTTTTTCTGCCCTGAAAACAGGGGAGGGGGAGGGGAGGAGGCGTCATGCACCACACGAGAGAGACAAATTGACCTGAAGGGAAGTACCAGTGATGTGCACATATTTCTCAGGGAATTAACAACAAAAATACGAAATAGTAAATTGTGTTTTTTAGGTCCAAAAGTCATCAAATCACCCCCTCTTTTATCAGGAATATTCAACAATTATGCAAGATGTCAATAGAATGTTTCAAACGTTTATTGAAACAATATATTTTCCCATGGCTGTTTATTTTAAGAGATTGCATCATTTCCGAGTGCAACATTTCAAGATACGTAATACTAAATCAAGTATTTAGTTTAGCGATACCAACAACAACGACTAGCTAGGTTGATCCAAAATTAACTCTGTTCTTTTTAGCAGCATTAAATAATGGCATTCTTTTATTCAGCAAATGAATAAATTGTTATAAAATAATTGTCGCCCGTTGGTTGGGTGTATTTAACTTTTCAAGCCTTTTCTGTTCTTCCAGTGAAGCCGTGGTGTAATGATAAAACTTTTAGAGAAAGGCTGTGCACTCAATACCTGTACTCTAGCTAAAGTTAATCTTTCAGTCCTATATGTAGCTCAGCCTGATATCGAACAAACAATAGGTCCTAAATTATGCTGAAGACATTGATGACTGCATCTCTCTCTCTTTCATTTTAGATGCTGCAATCGATACAAAGAAGTCACAATATACATCATAACCATCATAACAGAAAAAGAAGACGACTCCTCATGAATGGCTCCAACAATGCGAACAGTAAATGGCATACTACATTGCCTGAAAACTCCACAAACCACCAGAAGACCTACATGACAGGTAACAAAACCTTAAAAACATACATTTTTTAACCAATACATGTTTTCTTTCTTTTTCAGAATGTTTATTTGTTGCAGAATCCTCAGACGGAGAATAAAGAATTTCTATAACAGAGTACTATCACCACCTATGCATTTTGGAAATTGGTAATTAAACACCAAAATGAGACAATTTTGACCATATTTGAAGCAATCAGCTGCAAAAATTAGGTGAATATATTTAAGTGATATTTTGAAATTTTGACAGTGTGCCGTGTAATCCGGGAAGGGACATACTGAGTCATACTGACAGCTATATCTTTGTCAAGTATAGCCTGTCAAGTATAGCCCTTCAGACAACTTTTTCTGCCCTGAAAACAGGGGAGGGGAAGGGGGGGGGGCGTCATGCAACACACGAGTGAGACAAATTGACCTGAAGGGAAGTACCAGTGACGTGCACATATTTTTCAGGGAATTAACAACAAATATACGAAATGGTAAATTGTATTTTTTAGGTCCAAAAGTCATCAAATCACCCCCTCTTTTATCAGGAATATTCAACAATTATACAAGATGTCAATAGAATGTTTCACACGTTTATTGAAACAATATATTTTCCCAGGGCTGTTTATTTTAAGAGATTGCATCATTTCCGAGAGCAACATTTCAAGATAGGTAATAATAAATCAAGTATTTAGTTTAGCGATACCAACAACAACGACTAGCTAGTTTGATCCAGAATTAACTCTTCTCATTTTACCAGCATTAAATAATGGCATTCTTTTCTTCAGCTAATGAACAAATTGTTATAAAATAATTGTCGCCCATTGCTTTAGTGTATTTAACTTTTCTAGGCTTTTCTGTTCTTCCAGAGAAGCCATGGTGTAATGATAAAACTTTTAGAGAAAGGCTGTGCACTCAATACCTCTACTATAGCTAGAGTTCATCTTTCAGTCCTATATGTAGCTCAGCCTGATATCGAACAAACAATAGGTCATAAATTATGCTGAAGACATTGATGACTGCATCTCTCTCTCTTTCATTTTAGATGCTGCAATCGATACAACGAAGTCACAATATACATCTTAACCATCATAACAGAAAAAGAAGATGACTCCTCATGAATGGCTCCAACAATGCGAACAGTAAATGGCATACTATACTTGCCTGAAAGCTCCACAAACCACCAGAAGACCTACATGACGGGTAACAAAACCTTAAAAACATACATTTTTTAACCAATACATGTTTTCTTTCTTTCTCAGAATCTTTATTTGTTGCAGAATCCTCAGACGGAGAATAAATAATTCCTATAATAGAGTACTATCACCACCTATGCACTTTGAAAATTGGAAATTTAACTCCAAAATGAGACAATTTTGACCATATTTGAAGCAGTCACCTGCGAAAATCAGGTGAATATATTTAAGTGATATTTTGAAATTTTGACAGTGTGCCGTGTAATCCAGGAAGGGTCGTACTGAGTCATACTGACAGCTATTTCTTTGTCAAGTATAGCCCGTCAAGTATAGCCCTTCAGACAACTTTTTCTGCCCTGAAAACAGTGTAGAGGGAGGAGAGGGGGAGGGGCGTCATGCAACACACGACAAAGACAAATTGACCTGAAGGGAAGTTCCAGTGATGTGCACATATTTTTCAGGGAATTAAGAACAAAAATACGAAATAGTAAATTGTATTTTTTAGGTCCAAAAGTCATCAAATCACCCCCTCTTTTATCAGGAATATTCAACAATTATGCAAGATGTCAATAAAATGTTTCAAACGTTTATTGAAACAATATATTTTCCAAGGGCTGTTTATTTTAAGAGATTGCATCATTTCCGAGTGCAACATTTCAAGATAGGTAATTCTAAATCAAGTATTTAGTTCAGCGATACCAACAACAATGACTAGCTAGGTTGATCCAGAATTAACTCTTCTCATTTTACCAGCATTAAATAATGGCTTTCTTTTATTTAGCTAATGAATAAATTGTTATAAAATAATTGTCGCCCGTTGGTTTGGTGTATTTAACTTTTCTAGCCTTTTCTCTTCTTCCAGAGAAGCCATGGTGTAATGATACAACTTTTGGAGAAAGGCTGTGCACTCAATACCTGTACTCTAGCTAAAGTTCATCTTTTAGTCCTATATGTAGCTGAGCTTGATATCGAACAAACAATAGGTCATAAATTATGCTGAAGACATTGGTGACTGCATCTCTCTCTCTTTCATTTTAGATGCTGCAATTGATACAAAGAAGTCACAATATACATCATAACAGAAAGAGAAGACGACTCCTCATCAATGGCTCCAACAACGCGAACAGTAAATGGCATACTATACTTGCCTGAAAACTCCACAAACCACCAGAAGACCTACATGACAGGTAACAAAACCTTAAAAACATACATTTTTTAACTAATACATGTTTTCTTTCTTTTTCAGAATGTTTATTTGTTGCAGAATCCTCAGACGGAAAATAAATAATTTCTATAACAGAGTACTATCACCACCTATGCACTTTGAAAATTGGAAACTTAACTCCAAAATGAGACAATTTTGACCA
Source organism: Pictodentalium vernedei (assembly GCA_031216915.1). Classification (NCBI taxonomy): domain Eukaryota; kingdom Metazoa; phylum Mollusca; class Scaphopoda; order Dentaliida; family Dentaliidae; genus Pictodentalium; species Pictodentalium vernedei. Next base: position 273,040,843 of record CM062295.1, read on the forward strand.
TATTTGAAACAGTCAACTGCGAAAATCAGGTGAATATATTTAAGTGATATTTTGAAATTTTGACAGTGTGCCGTGTAATCCATGAAGGGTCATACTGAGTCATACTGACAGCTATAACTTTGTCAAGTATAGCCTGTCAAGTATAACCCTTCGGACAACTTTTTCTGCCCTGAAAACAGGGGAGGGGGAGGGGAGGAGGCGTCATGCACCACACGAGAGAGACAAATTGACCTGAAGGGAAGTACCAGTGATGTGCACATATTTCTCAGGGAATTAACAACAAAAATACGAAATAGTAAATTGTGTTTTTTAGGTCCAAAAGTCATCAAATCACCCCCTCTTTTATCAGGAATATTCAACAATTATGCAAGATGTCAATAGAATGTTTCAAACGTTTATTGAAACAATATATTTTCCCATGGCTGTTTATTTTAAGAGATTGCATCATTTCCGAGTGCAACATTTCAAGATACGTAATACTAAATCAAGTATTTAGTTTAGCGATACCAACAACAACGACTAGCTAGGTTGATCCAAAATTAACTCTGTTCTTTTTAGCAGCATTAAATAATGGCATTCTTTTATTCAGCAAATGAATAAATTGTTATAAAATAATTGTCGCCCGTTGGTTGGGTGTATTTAACTTTTCAAGCCTTTTCTGTTCTTCCAGTGAAGCCGTGGTGTAATGATAAAACTTTTAGAGAAAGGCTGTGCACTCAATACCTGTACTCAAGCTAAAGTTAATCTTTCAGTCCTATATGTAGCTCAGCCTGATATCGAACAAACAATAGGTCCTAAATTATGCTGAAGACATTGATGACTGCATCTCTCTCTCTTTCATTTTAGATGCTGCAATCGATACAAAGAAGTCACAATATACATCATAACCATCATAACAGAAAAAGAAGACGACTCCTCATGAATGGCTCCAACAATGCGAACAGTAAATGGCATACTACATTGCCTGAAAACTCCACAAACCACCAGAAGACCTACATGACAGGTAACAAAACCTTAAAAACATACATTTTTTAACCAATACATGTTTTCTTTCTTTTTCAGAATGTTTATTTGTTGCAGAATCCTCAGACGGAGAATAAAGAATTTCTATAACAGAGTACTATCACCACCTATGCATTTTGGAAATTGGTAATTAAACACCAAAATGAGACAATTTTGACCATATTTGAAGCAATCAGCTGCAAAAATTAGGTGAATATATTTAAGTGATATTTTGAAATTTTGACAGTGTGCCGTGTAATCCGGGAAGGGACATACTGAGTCATACTGACAGCTATATCTTTGTCAAGTATAGCCTGTCAAGTATAGCCCTTCAGACAACTTTTTCTGCCCTGAAAACAGGGGAGGGGAAGGGGGGGGGGCGTCATGCAACACACGAGTGAGACAAATTGACCTGAAGGGAAGTACCAGTGACGTGCACATATTTTTCAGGGAATTAACAACAAATATACGAAATGGTAAATTGTATTTTTTAGGTCCAAAAGTCATCAAATCACCCCCTCTTTTATCAGGAATATTCAACAATTATACAAGATGTCAATAGAATGTTTCACACGTTTATTGAAACAATATATTTTCCCAGGGCTGTTTATTTTAAGAGATTGCATCATTTCCGAGAGCAACATTTCAAGATAGGTAATAATAAATCAAGTATTTAGTTTAGCGATACCAACAACAACGACTAGCTAGTTTGATCCAGAATTAACTCTTCTCATTTTACCAGCATTAAATAATGGCATTCTTTTCTTCAGCTAATGAACAAATTGTTATAAAATAATTGTCGCCCATTGCTTTAGTGTATTTAACTTTTCTAGGCTTTTCTGTTCTTCCAGAGAAGCCATGGTGTAATGATAAAACTTTTAGAGAAAGGCTGTGCACTCAATACCTCTACTATAGCTAGAGTTCATCTTTCAGTCCTATATGTAGCTCAGCCTGATATCGAACAAACAATAGGTCATAAATTATGCTGAAGACATTGATGACTGCATCTCTCTCTCTTTCATTTTAGATGCTGCAATCGATACAACGAAGTCACAATATACATCTTAACCATCATAACAGAAAAAGAAGATGACTCCTCATGAATGGCTCCAACAATGCGAACAGTAAATGGCATACTATACTTGCCTGAAAGCTCCACAAACCACCAGAAGACCTACATGACGGGTAACAAAACCTTAAAAACATACATTTTTTAACCAATACATGTTTTCTTTCTTTCTCAGAATCTTTATTTGTTGCAGAATCCTCAGACGGAGAATAAATAATTCCTATAATAGAGTACTATCACCACCTATGCACTTTGAAAATTGGAAATTTAACTCCAAAATGAGACAATTTTGACCATATTTGAAGCAGTCACCTGCGAAAATCAGGTGAATATATTTAAGTGATATTTTGAAATTTTGACAGTGTGCCGTGTAATCCAGGAAGGGTCGTACTGAGTCATACTGACAGCTATTTCTTTGTCAAGTATAGCCCGTCAAGTATAGCCCTTCAGACAACTTTTTCTGCCCTGAAAACAGTGTAGAGGGAGGAGAGGGGGAGGGGCGTCATGCAACACACGACAAAGACAAATTGACCTGAAGGGAAGTTCCAGTGATGTGCACATATTTTTCAGGGAATTAAGAACAAAAATACGAAATAGTAAATTGTATTTTTTAGGTCCAAAAGTCATCAAATCACCCCCTCTTTTATCAGGAATATTCAACAATTATGCAAGATGTCAATAAAATGTTTCAAACGTTTATTGAAACAATATATTTTCCAAGGGCTGTTTATTTTAAGAGATTGCATCATTTCCGAGTGCAACATTTCAAGATAGGTAATTCTAAATCAAGTATTTAGTTCAGCGATACCAACAACAATGACTAGCTAGGTTGATCCAGAATTAACTCTTCTCATTTTACCAGCATTAAATAATGGCTTTCTTTTATTTAGCTAATGAATAAATTGTTATAAAATAATTGTCGCCCGTTGGTTTGGTGTATTTAACTTTTCTAGCCTTTTCTCTTCTTCCAGAGAAGCCATGGTGTAATGATACAACTTTTGGAGAAAGGCTGTGCACTCAATACCTGTACTCTAGCTAAAGTTCATCTTTTAGTCCTATATGTAGCTGAGCTTGATATCGAACAAACAATAGGTCATAAATTATGCTGAAGACATTGGTGACTGCATCTCTCTCTCTTTCATTTTAGATGCTGCAATTGATACAAAGAAGTCACAATATACATCATAACAGAAAGAGAAGACGACTCCTCATCAATGGCTCCAACAACGCGAACAGTAAATGGCATACTATACTTGCCTGAAAACTCCACAAACCACCAGAAGACCTACATGACAGGTAACAAAACCTTAAAAACATACATTTTTTAACTAATACATGTTTTCTTTCTTTTTCAGAATGTTTATTTGTTGCAGAATCCTCAGACGGAAAATAAATAATTTCTATAACAGAGTACTATCACCACCTATGCACTTTGAAAATTGGAAACTTAACTCCAAAATGAGACAATTTTGACCATATTTGAAACAGTCAACTGCGAAAATCAGGTGAATATATTTAAGTGATATTTTGAAATTTTGACAGTGTGCCGTGTAATCCATGAAGGGTCATACTGAGTCATACTGACAGCTATAACTTTGTCAAGTATAGCCTGTCAAGTATAACCCTTCGGACAACTTTTTCTGCCCTGAAAACAGGGGAGGGGGAGGGGAGGAGGCGTCATGCACCACACGAGAGAGACAAATTGACCTGAAGGGAAGTACCAGTGATGTGCACATATTTCTCAGGGAATTAACAACAAAAATACGAAATAGTAAATTGTGTTTTTTAGGTCCAAAAGTCATCAAATCACCCCCTCTTTTATCAGGAATATTCAACAATTATGCAAGATGTCAATAGAATGTTTCAAACGTTTATTGAAACAATATATTTTCCCATGGCTGTTTATTTTAAGAGATTGCATCATTTCCGAGTGCAACATTTCAAGATACGTAATACTAAATCAAGTATTTAGTTTAGCGATACCAACAACAACGACTAGCTAGGTTGATCCAAAATTAACTCTGTTCTTTTTAGCAGCATTAAATAATGGCATTCTTTTATTCAGCAAATGAATAAATTGTTATAAAATAATTGTCGCCCGTTGGTTGGGTGTATTTAACTTTTCAAGCCTTTTCTGTTCTTCCAGTGAAGCCGTGGTGTAATGATAAAACTTTTAGAGAAAGGCTGTGCACTCAATACCTGTACTCAAGCTAAAGTTAATCTTTCAGTCCTATATGTAGCTCAGCCTGATATCGAACAAACAATAGGTCCTAAATTATGCTGAAGACATTGATGACTGCATCTCTCTCTCTTTCATTTTAGATGCTGCAATCGATACAAAGAAGTCACAATATACATCATAACCATCATAACAGAAAAAGAAGACGACTCCTCATGAATGGCTCCAACAATGCGAACAGTAAATGGCATACTACATTGCCTGAAAACTCCACAAACCACCAGAAGACCTACATGACAGGTAACAAAACCTTAAAAACATACATTTTTTAACCAATACATGTTTTCTTTCTTTTTCAGAATGTTTATTTGTTGCAGAATCCTCAGACGGAGAATAAAGAATTTCTATAACAGAGTACTATCACCACCTATGCATTTTGGAAATTGGTAATTAAACACCAAAATGAGACAATTTTGACCATATTTGAAGCAATCAGCTGCAAAAATTAGGTGAATATATTTAAGTGATATTTTGAAATTTTGACAGTGTGCCGTGTAATCCGGGAAGGGACATACTGAGTCATACTGACAGCTATATCTTTGTCAAGTATAGCCTGTCAAGTATAGCCCTTCAGACAACTTTTTCTGCCCTGAAAACAGGGGAGGGGAAGGGGGGGGGGCGTCATGCAACACACGAGTGAGACAAATTGACCTGAAGGGAAGTACCAGTGACGTGCACATATTTTTCAGGGAATTAACAACAAATATACGAAATGGTAAATTGTATTTTTTAGGTCCAAAAGTCATCAAATCACCCCCTCTTTTATCAGGAATATTCAACAATTATACAAGATGTCAATAGAATGTTTCACACGTTTATTGAAACAATATATTTTCCCAGGGCTGTTTATTTTAAGAGATTGCATCATTTCCGAGAGCAACATTTCAAGATAGGTAATAATAAATCAAGTATTTAGTTTAGCGATACCAACAACAACGACTAGCTAGTTTGATCCAGAATTAACTCTTCTCATTTTACCAGCATTAAATAATGGCATTCTTTTCTTCAGCTAATGAACAAATTGTTATAAAATAATTGTCGCCCATTGCTTTAGTGTATTTAACTTTTCTAGGCTTTTCTGTTCTTCCAGAGAAGCCATGGTGTAATGATAAAACTTTTAGAGAAAGGCTGTGCACTCAATACCTCTACTATAGCTAGAGTTCATCTTTCAGTCCTATATGTAGCTCAGCCTGATATCGAACAAACAATAGGTCATAAATTATGCTGAAGACATTGATGACTGCATCTCTCTCTCTTTCATTTTAGATGCTGCAATCGATACAACGAAGTCACAATATACATCTTAACCATCATAACAGAAAAAGAAGATGACTCCTCATGAATGGCTCCAACAATGCGAACAGTAAATGGCATACTATACTTGCCTGAAAGCTCCACAAACCACCAGAAGACCTACATGACGGGTAACAAAACCTTAAAAACATACATTTTTTAACCAATACATGTTTTCTTTCTTTCTCAGAATCTTTATTTGTTGCAGAATCCTCAGACGGAGAATAAATAATTCCTATAATAGAGTACTATCACCACCTATGCACTTTGAAAATTGGAAATTTAACTCCAAAATGAGACAATTTTGACCATATTTGAAGCAGTCACCTGCGAAAATCAGGTGAATATATTTAAGTGATATTTTGAAATTTTGACAGTGTGCCGTGTAATCCAGGAAGGGTCGTACTGAGTCATACTGACAGCTATTTCTTTGTCAAGTATAGCCCGTCAAGTATAGCCCTTCAGACAACTTTTTCTGCCCTGAAAACAGTGTAGAGGGAGGAGAGGGGGAGGGGCGTCATGCAACACACGACAAAGACAAATTGACCTGAAGGGAAGTTCCAGTGATGTGCACATATTTTTCAGGGAATTAAGAACAAAAATACGAAATAGTAAATTGTATTTTTTAGGTCCAAAAGTCATCAAATCACCCCCTCTTTTATCAGGAATATTCAACAATTATGCAAGATGTCAATAAAATGTTTCAAACGTTTATTGAAACAATATATTTTCCAAGGGCTGTTTATTTTAAGAGATTGCATCATTTCCGAGTGCAACATTTCAAGATAGGTAATTCTAAATCAAGTATTTAGTTCAGCGATACCAACAACAATGACTAGCTAGGTTGATCCAGAATTAACTCTTCTCATTTTACCAGCATTAAATAATGGCTTTCTTTTATTTAGCTAATGAATAAATTGTTATAAAATAATTGTCGCCCGTTGGTTTGGTGTATTTAACTTTTCTAGCCTTTTCTCTTCTTCCAGAGAAGCCATGGTGTAATGATACAACTTTTGGAGAAAGGCTGTGCACTCAATACCTGTACTCTAGCTAAAGTTCATCTTTTAGTCCTATATGTAGCTGAGCTTGATATCGAACAAACAATAGGTCATAAATTATGCTGAAGACATTGGTGACTGCATCTCTCTCTCTTTCATTTTAGATGCTGCAATTGATACAAAGAAGTCACAATATACATCATAACAGAAAGAGAAGACGACTCCTCATCAATGGCTCCAACAACGCGAACAGTAAATGGCATACTATACTTGCCTGAAAACTCCACAAACCACCAGAAGACCTACATGACAGGTAACAAAACCTTAAAAACATACATTTTTTAACTAATACATGTTTTCTTTCTTTTTCAGAATGTTTATTTGTTGCAGAATCCTCAGACGGAAAATAAATAATTTCTATAACAGAGTACTATCACCACCTATGCACTTTGAAAATTGGAAACTTAACTCCAAAATGAGACAATTTTGACCATATTTGAAACAGTCAACTGCGAAAATCAGGTGAATATATTTAAGTGATATTTTGAAATTTTGACAGTGTGCCGTGTAATCCATGAAGGGTCATACTGAGTCATACTGACAGCTATAACTTTGTCAAGTATAGCCTGTCAAGTATAACCCTTCGGACAACTTTTTCTGCCCTGAAAACAGGGGAGGGGGAGGGGAGGAGGCGTCATGCACCACACGAGAGAGACAAATTGACCTGAAGGGAAGTACCAGTGATGTGCACATATTTCTCAGGGAATTAACAACAAAAATACGAAATAGTAAATTGTGTTTTTTAGGTCCAAAAGTCATCAAATCACCCCCTCTTTTATCAGGAATATTCAACAATTATGCAAGATGTCAATAGAATGTTTCAAACGTTTATTGAAACAATATATTTTCCCATGGCTGTTTATTTTAAGAGATTGCATCATTTCCGAGTGCAACATTTCAAGATACGTAATACTAAATCAAGTATTTAGTTTAGCGATACCAACAACAACGACTAGCTAGGTTGATCCAAAATTAACTCTGTTCTTTTTAGCAGCATTAAATAATGGCATTCTTTTATTCAGCAAATGAATAAATTGTTATAAAATAATTGTCGCCCGTTGGTTGGGTGTATTTAACTTTTCAAGCCTTTTCTGTTCTTCCAGTGAAGCCGTGGTGTAATGATAAAACTTTTAGAGAAAGGCTGTGCACTCAATACCTGTACTCAAGCTAAAGTTAATCTTTCAGTCCTATATGTAGCTCAGCCTGATATCGAACAAACAATAGGTCCTAAATTATGCTGAAGACATTGATGACTGCATCTCTCTCTCTTTCATTTTAGATGCTGCAATCGATACAAAGAAGTCACAATATACATCATAACCATCATAACAGAAAAAGAAGACGACTCCTCATGAATGGCTCCAACAATGCGAACAGTAAATGGCATACTACATTGCCTGAAAACTCCACAAACCACCAGAAGACCTACATGACAGGTAACAAAACCTTAAAAACATACATTTTTTAACCAATACATGTTTTCTTTCTTTTTCAGAATGTTTATTTGTTGCAGAATCCTCAGACGGAGAATAAAGAATTTCTATAACAGAGTACTATCACCACCTATGCATTTTGGAAATTGGTAATTAAACACCAAAATGAGACAATTTTGACCATATTTGAAGCAATCAGCTGCAAAAATTAGGTGAATATATTTAAGTGATATTTTGAAATTTTGACAGTGTGCCGTGTAATCCGGGAAGGGACATACTGAGTCATACTGACAGCTATATCTTTGTCAAGTATAGCCTGTCAAGTATAGCCCTTCAGACAACTTTTTCTGCCCTGAAAACAGGGGAGGGGAAGGGGGGGGGGCGTCATGCAACACACGAGTGAGACAAATTGACCTGAAGGGAAGTACCAGTGACGTGCACATATTTTTCAGGGAATTAACAACAAATATACGAAATGGTAAATTGTATTTTTTAGGTCCAAAAGTCATCAAATCACCCCCTCTTTTATCAGGAATATTCAACAATTATACAAGATGTCAATAGAATGTTTCACACGTTTATTGAAACAATATATTTTCCCAGGGCTGTTTATTTTAAGAGATTGCATCATTTCCGAGAGCAACATTTCAAGATAGGTAATAATAAATCAAGTATTTAGTTTAGCGATACCAACAACAACGACTAGCTAGTTTGATCCAGAATTAACTCTTCTCATTTTACCAGCATTAAATAATGGCATTCTTTTCTTCAGCTAATGAACAAATTGTTATAAAATAATTGTCGCCCATTGCTTTAGTGTATTTAACTTTTCTAGGCTTTTCTGTTCTTCCAGAGAAGCCATGGTGTAATGATAAAACTTTTAGAGAAAGGCTGTGCACTCAATACCTCTACTATAGCTAGAGTTCATCTTTCAGTCCTATATGTAGCTCAGCCTGATATCGAACAAACAATAGGTCATAAATTATGCTGAAGACATTGATGACTGCATCTCTCTCTCTTTCATTTTAGATGCTGCAATCGATACAACGAAGTCACAATATACATCTTAACCATCATAACAGAAAAAGAAGATGACTCCTCATGAATGGCTCCAACAATGCGAACAGTAAATGGCATACTATACTTGCCTGAAAGCTCCACAAACCACCAGAAGACCTACATGACGGGTAACAAAACCTTAAAAACATACATTTTTTAACCAATACATGTTTTCTTTCTTTCTCAGAATCTTTATTTGTTGCAGAATCCTCAGACGGAGAATAAATAATTCCTATAATAGAGTACTATCACCACCTATGCACTTTGAAAATTGGAAATTTAACTCCAAAATGAGACAATTTTGACCATATTTGAAGCAGTCACCTGCGAAAATCAGGTGAATATATTTAAGTGATATTTTGAAATTTTGACAGTGTGCCGTGTAATCCAGGAAGGGTCGTACTGAGTCATACTGACAGCTATTTCTTTGTCAAGTATAGCCCGTCAAGTATAGCCCTTCAGACAACTTTTTCTGCCCTGAAAACAGTGTAGAGGGAGGAGAGGGGGAGGGGCGTCATGCAACACACGACAAAGACAAATTGACCTGAAGGGAAGTTCCAGTGATGTGCACATATTTTTCAGGGAATTAAGAACAAAAATACGAAATAGTAAATTGTATTTTTTAGGTCCAAAAGTCATCAAATCACCCCCTCTTTTATCAGGAATATTCAACAATTATGCAAGATGTCAATAAAATGTTTCAAACGTTTATTGAAACAATATATTTTCCAAGGGCTGTTTATTTTAAGAGATTGCATCATTTCCGAGTGCAACATTTCAAGATAGGTAATTCTAAATCAAGTATTTAGTTCAGCGATACCAACAACAATGACTAGCTAGGTTGATCCAGAATTAACTCTTCTCATTTTACCAGCATTAAATAATGGCTTTCTTTTATTTAGCTAATGAATAAATTGTTATAAAATAATTGTCGCCCGTTGGTTTGGTGTATTTAACTTTTCTAGCCTTTTCTCTTCTTCCAGAGAAGCCATGGTGTAATGATACAACTTTTGGAGAAAGGCTGTGCACTCAATACCTGTACTCTAGCTAAAGTTCATCTTTTAGTCCTATATGTAGCTGAGCTTGATATCGAACAAACAATAGGTCATAAATTATGCTGAAGACATTGGTGACTGCATCTCTCTCTCTTTCATTTTAGATGCTGCAATTGATACAAAGAAGTCACAATATACATCATAACAGAAAGAGAAGACGACTCCTCATCAATGGCTCCAACAACGCGAACAGTAAATGGCATACTATACTTGCCTGAAAACTCCACAAACCACCAGAAGACCTACATGACAGGTAACAAAACCTTAAAAACATACATTTTTTAACTAATACATGTTTTCTTTCTTTTTCAGAATGTTTATTTGTTGCAGAATCCTCAGACGGAAAATAAATAATTTCTATAACAGAGTACTATCACCACCTATGCACTTTGAAAATTGGAAACTTAACTCCAAAATGAGACAATTTTGACCATATTTGAAACAGTCAACTGCGAAAATCAGGTGAATATATTTAAGTGATATTTTGAAATTTTGACAGTGTGCCGTGTAATCCATGAAGGGTCATACTGAGTCATACTGACAGCTATAACTTTGTCAAGTATAGCCTGTCAAGTATAACCCTTCGGACAACTTTTTCTGCCCTGAAAACAGGGGAGGGGGAGGGGAGGAGGCGTCATGCACCACACGAGAGAGACAAATTGACCTGAAGGGAAGTACCAGTGATGTGCACATATTTCTCAGGGAATTAACAACAAAAATACGAAATAGTAAATTGTGTTTTTTAGGTCCAAAAGTCATCAAATCACCCCCTCTTTTATCAGGAATATTCAACAATTATGCAAGATGTCAATAGAATGTTTCAAACGTTTATTGAAACAATATATTTTCCCATGGCTGTTTATTTTAAGAGATTGCATCATTTCCGAGTGCAACATTTCAAGATACGTAATACTAAATCAAGTATTTAGTTTAGCGATACCAACAACAACGACTAGCTAGGTTGATCCAAAATTAACTCTGTTCTTTTTAGCAGCATTAAATAATGGCATTCTTTTATTCAGCAAATGAATAAATTGTTATAAAATAATTGTCGCCCGTTGGTTGGGTGTATTTAACTTTTCAAGCCTTTTCTGTTCTTCCAGTGAAGCCGTGGTGTAATGATAAAACTTTTAGAGAAAGGCTGTGCACTCAATACCTGTACTCAAGCTAAAGTTAATCTTTCAGTCCTATATGTAGCTCAGCCTGATATCGAACAAACAATAGGTCCTAAATTATGCTGAAGACATTGATGACTGCATCTCTCTCTCTTTCATTTTAGATGCTGCAATCGATACAAAGAAGTCACAATATACATCATAACCATCATAACAGAAAAAGAAGACGACTCCTCATGAATGGCTCCAACAATGCGAACAGTAAATGGCATACTACATTGCCTGAAAACTCCACAAACCACCAGAAGACCTACATGACAGGTAACAAAACCTTAAAAACATACATTTTTTAACCAATACATGTTTTCTTTCTTTTTCAGAATGTTTATTTGTTGCAGAATCCTCAGACGGAGAATAAAGAATTTCTATAACAGAGTACTATCACCACCTATGCATTTTGGAAATTGGTAATTAAACACCAAAATGAGACAATTTTGACCATATTTGAAGCAATCAGCTGCAAAAATTAGGTGAATATATTTAAGTGATATTTTGAAATTTTGACAGTGTGCCGTGTAATCC